>CP025652.1:18694275-18959864 GCA_003576665.1 Ipomoea trifida | reverse complement strand
CCAGTATGTTTTCTGCGTAAATTGCTGCTGGCTGCGTGCTGTGGTTTGGGTGTTTGGTAACCTTTAGTAGTGGGTAAAGCTTAATTGTTTGTGGGTTAAAGGTTAAAATGGCCCAAGAAAGGAATATTACTGTGATTTCTACCCCGTCTAAGTTGATTGATGTTGTTTTGGCTTCGGATGGGTCTAATTTTCTGAATGGAAATTTCTGATTAGGGTAAATATAGATGGTATGGGAAAGGGTGACCATCTAGATAAATTATGTCCGGAAGGGAATACAGATTGGGCAAATACTGATAAAGCTTTATTTTCAAGAATAATTAACTGCATTGATAAGAAGATTATTTTGTCCATGCAACATTGCAAGACTGTGAAAGAAGTTTGGGAATTGGTAAACAACTGGTTTAGTGGAACAAGTAATTTGAGAAAATTATATCAACTGTCTCAGGAGGTATATCGTTCAAGTCAGAAAGGGCGTGAACTTAGAGACTATTACTATGATTTTAAGAGTCAATGTGTTACTTTGTGTGCTGCTATGCCGTTAACAACTGATTTGGCTGAAATGAAAAGCAACGTGACAAATTACTTGTTTTTAGTTGGATTTGTGGATTAGATAAAGAATATGACGTCCTTAAGTCCCAACTGTTGGGGAATAAGGACTTAGAGTCTTTGGATCAGGTATTTTCCATGCTTCAAAATGCATCGGGAAGTACTGGTTCAACTGAGCTCCATGAGAAGAATGTTTTTATGTCACAAGGAAGTGGTGTTGATCTGAATGCCCTTGTATCACACGGAGGGAATACGAGTGAGGGTTATGGCGAGGAGGAGGTAATAATCGGTACGAGGACGTGGGGGTTCTTGGAGAGGACGTGGAGGACGTGGAGGCCACGGGTTTGTTTAACTGTGGAGATCCGGACACTTTCGAAATCAATGTCCTAAGCCACCGAGGCAACAAGTGTTGCTAGCACTGCTTCTGCGTTAGAAGGTCATGTGGTGGTGATGACAGATGAAGAATTTGCTAAGTACAACCAAACGAAGATTTCCTCTTCCTCGCAGTCTCCGACTAATGAAACGTTCCTGCGCAACGTTTGTCCAAACAGGTAATCC
The DNA here is from genome assembly GCA_003576665.1 of Ipomoea trifida. NCBI lineage: Eukaryota > Viridiplantae > Streptophyta > Magnoliopsida > Solanales > Convolvulaceae > Ipomoea > Ipomoea trifida. The sequence continues at coordinate 18,958,760 of CP025652.1, read as the reverse complement.
AGTTGCTTGTGTTTCTTCTACATCTCGACAGTGGGTCATTGACTCAGGAGCATCTGAGCATATGACAGGTAATTCTAGTGTTCTTTCTACATGTCTACCCATAACTTCTGGTCATACTGTTACTCTAGCAGATGGGTCTGTAGCCAATGTCGTGGGTAAGGGTAGTACGTTTGCAACTCCGTCTTTACCCCTTACCTCTGTGTTATATCTCCCAAAGTTCCCTTTCAGTTTGCTTTCTATTAGCCAAATTACTCGTGACCTAAATTGTTCTGTTGTGTTCTTTCCTTGCTACTGTCTATTCCAGGATCTTTTGACGAGGAGGATTATTGGTAAGGGGAAGGAAGTTGGCGGCTTATATGTCTTAAACAGTCTACGTCTCTTGAGAATAAACCTACAAGCTTGGCGAGCGTTGTTTCTCCCTTTCAGCTGCACTGTCGGTATGGTCATCCGTCCCTGTCAACATTAAAGAAGATGTGTCCTGGTTTAGAGTCTGTGAATGTTTTGCAATGTGAGTCATGTGAGTTTGCAAAACATCATCGTGTCCCCTATATTCCTTGGGTAAATAATAGAGTAGACTCCTTATTTGAATTGGTTCATTCTGATGTGTGGGGGCCGTGTCGAGTCACGTCCAAGAGTGGTTCAGGTATTTTGTACGTTTGTTGATGATTTCTCTAGATTCATTCTTCCTGTTTGAATTATGTGGTAGTAGCAGGTTTCTTATGTATATAAATAGCTGGGATCTTTGTACAGAAGATATGAAAAAATATAAAGTACAGTTCTTTAGTCTTCCCTTCCACATCTAACAGTAGGTATGACTGAGTATAAATGTGTTGTTGTTGTCTCGGGGTCTTATGACGAAGAGCGTGATTGGTGACCGTGAGGGGCTTGCGTTTAGGGGTCTCTACGTTCTTGACCTCTAAACGGATGGAATCTTGTTTTGTGTTTTGGTGCTGTCTTGTTTTGGTGTTGTTTCTTAGTTTTGATGCTCATTGTCGTTTGAAGCATGCTTCCCTTTCGTCAGTAAAGAATTTGTGTCCTCTGGTTTAGAGTTTGTCTTCTTTACCTTGTGTCCAAGTTTGTATGGTCCACGTTGTGTTCACCCGGAGTTGCGGTATTGGTGGCGTTCAAGCTTCCAATTCAGGGGGAAGGTCCAATCCCAAGCTTGTTCGATCCACGTCGAGTTCACCCGGTGTTTGTCCGTAGGTATTTGTGGCATCCAAGCTTCTATTGCAGTGGGGTGTTCACCTAACTATCCGTAGGTATTGGCGGCGTGCAAAACTTTTGTTCAATGGGAATCTCCTAAATGAGATATGAGTTTCTTATGTTTGAATTAGTTCGTTACTGAGTTATTTAGTTATTTTGGGTTATAAGTTATTTGTGCAACAAATTGAGCATTATTAATATCTATGCTCCAATTAGAGAGGGAGCGTTATGAAATATATATTTAACATATAGAATCTTTATAGATTAAGCAGTGGATTTAAATATGTAGGCATATAGAAACTTGTTTCCTAGCACCTATTTATAAAGCTTTGTATTCTCTTTTCTATATAATAATATATGACATCATATTCAGAAATCTTCTCTTTACTTTCGTAACGGATGGCACTACAAAAACAAAAACAAAAAAATAATAATAATAAAACAAAACAAAACAAAACAAAAAAACAAAAAAAAAAAAACAAAAACAAAAACAACTAAATTCTCACCACAAAATCAATTGATTTAAGAAGGCAGAAAAGTAGGGAACATGATGCCTTCTTTCTTCAGCCAGCTCGAAATGTAGGATATGCATACATAAAAAGTTGAGAGTTCAAAGGCAACAAATGCCGCATATGCATCAAAAGGACATCCACTTCGCCGCTATAATATCAACAAATGTTGAAAACTGTATTTCCTATTTCAAAGCCTTACCATTTGTAGCCATAATGAATGAATTTTTTAAGCTAACTTTGGCTAGTGTCTTCTTTCTTTACCCACTGTCTAACTTGTTTTCTTTGAGTATTTGCCCTGGGCTTTCTCCTACTGAAATTCCGGTTTGTGCTGGTAGCAGGTGCTTCTGATGAACCAATTTGAGAATTTCCTGTCAGATTCTCGTGTTGTTGATCACTTGTTTCTTTCTCATCCACCCCCGTGGGCGGTTCTGTTGATCGCTGAAGAAAGACACCCGGTCGTAGCACTTCATGCTGTTTTGCTTCAATTAAACCACCCTTCTCTTGCTGGATTTTCAATATAGCATCAAATTTCTGTTTTCTGATTTTCTCCAAGTCAGACTGAAGAATCATATCTTCTTTGTTGGCTTCAACTCCATTGGAATTCTGAAATTTCATTAGATAAATGTCAAAGTAACTTCACACGAACAGCTTTCTTTTCAAGGAAAGAAATACTTCCGTATACTACATAAGAAAGAGCATATTTCAATTTTAATACATTGTTGCAACCTTAAAAAATGGTTTCAATTTGCACACAGAAGCATGCCAATATGCCATCACAACTATTATGAATATTTGCAGTCCCACCAACAAAACCACAGAAAGTTGCAAAATTACAAGACTTAACTAGTAAATATATGTATTTACAAATACATACCAAATGTGATTGCATCCCCACCAAGTGACGTGCATGTTCTATATCCCTGGCAAGGAAAACCTTCCGACACACTGGGCAATTGCCCTTGCTTTCTTCTGTTACATAATGCATTGCAATGAAGTATAAACAGTTAGCTTTTGAATAAGTAACATAAAAAATCAGGTTGGGATAACAATCAATTACCTAAAGGAATACATACAGACATAGGGAGAGAGAGTGAGAGAGAAAGAGAGAGAGAACTCCGGCAGATTGAACAAGGAATTTAGAGCATATAGAGGGAAAACAATGTAAAGAGATCCACTTGTTCAACTTCAACTCAGAAAACCTGTGTTAGATCCTTGTTTGCAAGATATTGGCAGCAATAGTACTGAGCTAGCTTGCAAGAGACTGGTCTCAAAAAAAAGAAACCGATCTCTGGTAGACTTCTATAGGTGCTTGGTGCTCTTTGTTTAAATGAAAACATAAATGAAGAAAAAAGAGATTGGTCTCATGAATACCACACCATCCATTCTCCAAAACAAGAGAAGGAAGGTCTGATGTCAAACAATAGCATGACAATTATATTTCCCCAAGAAAATTAAGAGAAGTTACCTAACAAATGCTAAAACAGTTATGGACCTAAAGAGAAAATCAGTAGAAAAAATAACTAATACTGTGAGAAATCAGATCAGAAAAAGTTAGCATGTTCATTTAGCATTTTCCACTATGGAAGAATTGGTGACTTCTAGATACTGGCATAACATTGAGCCTATTGGGTAGGTATTATCTTTCTTTACTTCACATTTTAGAATGACTTGAATTTGGTGGTGAAGAAGAAGAGAGACGCACAAACCTATGTAACAAATTAGTTAATTACACAAGCCTAAATGGTAACAGGTGGTAAATGAGAGGCTAGAACAGCTAGCATCCAGCATAACATTAGTACAGCACATTACTATGTATAATAGTACACACATGATAATTATCTAATTTAGCTGTACCTTGCTTAACCTCTGAATTGCTAGGGGATCCAGAGGAACCCAAAACGTTAGCACCATCTGTTTCTTTTGGATCTTGGAGCCAATTCCACCATCTAATAATGCAGTCACTGCATGTATAGAAGAATTAAAAAAATCAAAATGCAAAAGGGGGACAGCTCTGCACCATCTGTTGGTACATGAATTGAACATGAAAAGAAGAGGTATAAACAGAACTTACCAATGAAAGCAGTGAAAACAAGACATCAACTTCATAAATGGCAACGAACTATTTCCAGTGTCTTCATCAACCAATGGAAACAAACATAACGGACAATTTCCATCAGGGTGATTCATGCTGGATAGCCTTTCCACTGCTTCCTAGGAACACATTCAAAGACATGAATATCTTATTACCCACTTGGCAAATCTAAAGTTAAAGAGACTGCTCAAGACTATTAATGAGAAAAGGTTTTAAATGATAAGCGTTAAATTTATATATTTTATGCAAAACTTTTATTGAATTTAAGGTTATTGATTTTGTTATTAAAATTTATTTCTACATTTTTATAGGAACAAATTTGATGGCTTACTCCATAGCTAATGATAGTAAATGGCAAGGACTTAACTATGGACTAATGCTCCAGTTACAACGAAAGATATTACATTCACTAGACTTAAAGAAGACAAATGTTGATGTAACTTCATAGAACTGTCTACCTTGAAAACCATTCAATTACTCCTCCATTTCCCCACTAAGTAATGGAAAAACAAACCATTGTTAATGAAATCAATTTGACTGTTAGTGGTAGTTTGTGGGGTGCATAGTAAAATAATAACCATATTTTGCACTTGATGGAGGGAAGCCCACTACAAAAATAAAGGAGGGGATTAACGTAGGATTAATGGAAGGAAAATACTACATGGACTCCCACTTCTTACTCCCAACTTCTACTCCCTCTCACAAATCCTTGATGTAGACACTTTTCCTAGGACCCACATGATGAAAATATCCTATCCTTGGTTGCCACATCATGGAGTAAAGTGAGGAAGTAGAATTTGGGAGTACATGTAATAGAACTCTTAATGGAATAAAGTGGCTATTAATTGAGAGTAGTGGGTGGGAGTTTTTATGGTTTTGCCAAGTACAATTGCTTTAATGTTAATTACAAAGGGAGTACTTAGTATTTCAAAAAGGAAGTAACGGAAGAAGAAAAAAGGAGAAAGGGAAGAAGAAAAATAAAAGGAAGGAGATCTGTTTGTGCCTAATTCATCAAGTTTTTGTATGAAATTTTCTAATTATCCAGTGAAATCCTTTCAATATGCACTAAATATAATTTTATAAGGCAATGGTGTAATTGCTTAAATTATGAAGATTTTTAGGTTAACTGTTTATGAAGATTTTAATATTTTATTTCATATATTGTTGTTCTTAATGATTTAAAAAGATTGATCACCATTTAAATTGATCTGACATACATAAATGAGAGTGAGAAGTGATACCATGTATTAACAGCTTATACCACATACCGTGAATTGAATGAAATATTGAGATACAATTATACAAATGTGATTCATACATGAGCATATTATGCAATTAATATTATTGAATATTGCTTTGCACTAGAGCTTTTCGCAAATATTAATGCATTCATGCATGAGCATATTACACAAATGATATTATTGCTTGCACTAGAGTTTTTCACAAATATTAATGCATCTTTGATTATTTAAATCTACAGAGAGATGGTTTGCATTAATAATTGGAGATAAATTTGATATAAGCTTGAGAAGGTTTATCATATAAGTTGATATTATGACTATTATTAGAAATGAAAATTGTGCCTATATTTGGGGGCAAAGAATGGTGTATATCTTCACTAAAAACAGAACATCACAAGCAATCAAGCATCTATTTCAGAATGGGAACCAAACATTTAGATCTCATTAGGCAATGATTTACCTCACATAGTGATACAAGCATTAGACATGAGGACAGTTCTTGTGCCTTTTCAGATATCCAACTTGTCAGACTCTTTTGTCTTTGCTCATCAAGACCCTTTGAATCAACAATACTTATACAAGGTGGCTCATCAGGATACTGTCACAGGAATTGCATCAGAATCAGTATTAAGCTTTTATTGTATACTTTTTTCTTTCATGAGTAGTATGCATGACTTCTGAACCTTATAGAATCAGTACTTGGCTGTCCTATAGACCAGTTTATTCAGATGGAAAATGTGATGTGACAACAATTTATGCCATAAAGGAGCAGAGTTAACCGCTGGATGAACCCCTAGCTTTATTATCTTAACTAACATGCAACATATTAATGGATTCAGAAAAATACTACACGGACTCCCAAATTTTACTCCCTAGACCCAAACTACTTGATGTGGTGTGTGAACTACCTTCTCTTGTAAAAAGAAAGAAAAGAAAAACTGGGAGTTTGGTCCGAGTAAAAACTGGGAGTCTATGTAGAAGGACTCATAATGCATTCAGATGCTAACTTCTCTCTGCATAAGTACAAATATCTTCTCTTTGTTTTTCATAGGTATTTAGGTGCTAACTTCTAGCACACATAGTGTACCTTAGGACATGCCCGTATGCTTATGATTGCTTCCACAAACTGCAAAAGAAGGAAACACCTGAAAAATGCTGTTTATATGACAAAGAAACACAAAAATGCAATGATACAAAGCATGCATCACTAAAGAATCTAGTTCATGATACAAATGTAAACCAAGGAAAAGGCCTTCTCGATAAGCAACCGGTGCATCACACTTCTTTTACAGTTGTACCAAATAATTATGCTAGCATAACCAAGAATGCAAGATTGTGGCAAGAAACGCAACCACTAAAATAGCTTAGAGGAAAGACAGCAAAAACAAACTTAAGCAAGTTCAGTGTCACAGACAGGAATAAAGTTGAATAGCATAACGATTGAAATTAATATTCACAGTTCCTCTGGTGATTGTCTTCGTCCTATAAGACCACAAGTTATTGATTGATTCGATCATAAAACTACAATTTCAATTAGAACGCGAACTTCAGATTCTCTAAAACAAGAATTCACCTATCAGACAGGGAGGACGGAAGAGACTGACCTGTTGAGAGGTGATATCAGCGGTTCGAGGTTTGATGCGAAGATGAAAATTCGGAGGGCACTTGTCGAGAATGGTACAATCGTCTCCATAGACAGCTTCTACTGCTTCTAGTTCAGCCAGCACTTCCTCTTCCGACATGTTTCAGCTGCCGGGGTTAGAGACTCGCAGAGGGAGAGCAGCGTCCGCCGGTGGGTGGCGGGTGGCGGGTGGCGGGTGGGTGGCAGGGGGCGGGGGTCGGGGGCCGGGGGTTCTGGAAGGTGGGTATGTATATTTGACGCCGGATCGGTTTATAAAAGCGTGCGTCAAAAATAGGCAGCTTTTGTTCAATTGGCAAATCCATTTTTTTTTTTTTTTATGTTGATCACTAGAGTCGTCAAAAGGAGCTTAGTCCATCGGGCTAATCCGTTCCATCTTGTTAAAAATGTAGGGCAAATTCTAAATTTTTGAAGCTTGTACTATAGCGAGCTTTGTAGCTCACCCCGCTTAATCCACAGACTAGGCGAGATGGGCTGACGAGCTAGCAAGCTAGGTGAGACGGGCAAGCCCACCAACCTGCCTATTAGAACAAAAAAAAAAAGTAACAGCACTAATGCTGACAGTTGGCTTACCTATTACACATTTACGCTAAATCCCTAATTCTCTTTTCCTATTCGTATTTACTCAGCCAATCGCCAACTAGCGTTCTGCGGGCCTAAAACTAGGAGTCACTGCGAGTGGGCGAGCAACTATGCTTGACAATGGGCCTGCAACTCCGGCAAGTGGTGCGATGATAGGAGTGGTTGCCAAAGACCATAGGGTTGCCTACAAGTGGGCGAGTTGCTCTCTTTAAGTTGAAGCTCGAAAAAATATTCTTGAATCCCAGCCCAAATAGAAATGAAGAAGTCATCTTTCATGCTCTATATGATTACTCTTTCTAGTGGTTTTTAATTTCAGATACATTTGATAGAACAATACAAAGCATTGCAAAGGGATTTTAGTAGTTATTAGTTAAGGATTTGTTACTACTCCAACATTTCATCAAAGGATTTCTGAATAGATTTTAATTTGCTCTTATGTTTTTTAATTATGCAATTCTCAACAATCTTCCATATTGACAAAGATTATTCAAAGTTAGTTCATTAGGTGAACAAAAATATTTGTAATAGACAAAAAAAAAAAAAAAAAAAAAANATGATTTCTATACTCTACATTCACATTTTGAAACCTCTACATTCACACATTTTTGGACAACTCTATATTCAACAATATGTTTACTAAAAAAAAGAAGACAAAATCGATGTAGTTTTGGACCCAGGTCGAGGTCCACCTTGCAAGGTGGACCTGGGCCCACAGCATAATTTGCCTCGCATCACCCCTCCCTTAAGATTGCAAGGATAGGTGGGGCCCCGCCTTTTTTTTTTTTTTTTTTTTTGTCTATTACAAATATTTTTGTTCACCTAATGAACTAACTTGAATAATCTTTGTCAATATGGAAGATTGTTGAGAATTGCATAATTAAAAAACATAAGAGCAAATTAAAATCTATTCAGAAATCCTTTGATGAAATGTTGGAGTAGTAACAAATCCTTAACTAATAACTACTAAAATCCCTTTGCAATGCTTTGTATTGTTCTATCAAATGTATCTGAAATTAAAAACCACTAGAAAGAGTAATCATATAGAGCATGAAAGATGACTTCTTCATTTCTATTTGGGCTGGGATTCAAGAATATTTTTCGAGCTTCAGAATGTAGATTTATGATTGTGTGAATGTAGAGTTGCCCAGAAATGTGTGAATGTGGAGGTTTCAAATTGTGAATATGGAGTATAGAAATCGTGAATGTAGAGTTATGCATGTGTGAATCTGTAATAGAATTAAGAAGTTCTAGCAACTTGTAGCCCTGTAGTATGTGAATGTGGAGTTCTCAAGTTGTGAATGTGGAGTATAGGACCTGTGAATATAGAGTTCTGAACGTGTGAATGCATAACATTGGTAATATAGTTACTAAACATATAATCATGTAATGTGTGAATGTGGAGTTTACAAATTGTAAATGTAGAGTATTTGTTTCCTACATTGGTAAATCGCGAGTAATAATCAATGAAGGTGATGAAATACTTTTGACCTGGCATATCCATATCTGGACAACAAATGTCAGTGTGTATGATTTCCAATATGCTTGAACTCCTTTTGGCACCTTTCTTAGACTTGTTCGTCTGCTTTCCCTTAATGCAGTCTATATAAGTCTCGAAATCAGTATAATCAAGAGTATCAAGTACCCCATCATTTACTAATCTCTTTATCCGTTCAAGGGAGATATGACATAATCTCCGGTGCCATAACATGGAGGAGTTCTCACTAACACTTGATCTTTTGGAACCGGAATGAATATGCAATGAACTATAAGTGACATTATTTTGTAAATGTAAACGATAAAGACCATCAGACAATGTATCATATCCAATACGAGATGATTTATTAAAAATATTAAAACTTTTGTCTTGAAAAGTAAATGAAAAACCCATCGGTACAAGACTCGATATTGAAACCAAGTTTCGGGAGAAACTTGGTACATAAAATGTCTTTTTCAAAAACAAAACAAAACCACAGCTTAAAACAAGCTTGCATGTTCCAATAGTTTCCACTTGTGACCCCATCTTGTTTCCTGATAAGATGGTTCATTTATTTCCCATCGGCTTCCTCAGATCTAGCATTTCCTGTAAAGAGTTTGCAATGTGGATTGTTGAACCAGAATCAATCCACCAAGTATTAGCATTAACTTCAAACATATTAGATTCATAACAAACGAATGAGGATATGTTACCTTTCTTCTCGACCCACTTCTTGTACTTTATGTAATCTTTCTTCATGTGTCCCTTCTTTTACAAAAGAAACACTTGTGCACCTTCTTTATATCAGCTTGAGGTGGAATGTTTCCTTTCCCCTTAGCCTTAGAAGTGAAGCCTCGAGATTTGCCAGATTTAGACTTGTCATGTGCCGTAGCCAGCATGGCACTTTCACCCATTTCCATCACCAATCTACCTTCTTCTTGAACACACATGGTCATTAAATGATTTATAGACTTGTCATGTGCCGTAGCCAGCATGGCACTTTCACCCATTTCCATCACCAATCTACCTTCTTCTTGAACACACATGGTCATTAAATCATTTATAGACCAATTTTCTTTATGTGTGTTATAAGAGATTTTAAAAGGTCTGTACGATGATGGTAGGGTGTACAAAGCATAGCACACAAGAAAGTTATCTGACATATCTACCCCAAGAGTCTTAAGTTGAGCCACAATGTCACACAATTCCATGATGTGCTCACGCACACCTTTGACAGAAGTGAGACAAAGAGAGGAGAATCTCATAATGATGGTGCTTGCTAAAGCCTTTTCTGAAGTGACGAACTTATCGTCAATAGTCTTGAGCAATGCTCGGACATCCTTATGCTTCTCACTAACGAAACCCCGAATCCCGCTAGATATTTTCGCCTTGATGTACATTGTGCTGAGCCGATTGGATCTATCACATCGCTCATATAGCGCAACCTCATCTTGGGTACTGTCTTGAGTGGGGGCTGGTGGTTTCTCATTGTGAATAGCGTAGTCCTAAGTCTTTCCACTCTAGATTAAGAAGAATAGTTTCTTCCCCATCTTATAGTTGTCGCCCCTAAGTTCTGGAACTTTGATGTTCAAGTCTGTGTGAGTAACGGATTGAGATGTTGTAAAGGTAGAAGGTTTGGATTAGAATTTTGAGGCATAGATAGAATTGAATTGCATACATTACCAATGTAAATGATGCATGTCCTAGATCTAAATGCCATAAAAATTGTCTGTGGGCTAAATTTTTACGCAAAATGGACCTTGGAAAATTAGAATAGAAATGAGATGGGTACAATGTTGAATTTCTATTCTAAATGTTAAAAAACTACCAAAAACTATATGCCGACACATAATTGCCCGTGGGCTAAATTACGGTCATAGCTTGGTATTTTAACCTGATTAATCATAGAAATATAACAAAGTTGCATGTGGGCCAAATTTCATTATATTAAGTATAATTAATCACAATTTATGTCTAAACTTTATACAATTTGGGAAAAACTTAATGTATAATATTAATTAAGTTAAGGATGTTGTGGTTACTCTTTAATTAACTAAAAATTGTACTATCGTATCGGCATAGATTTAATGAAAGGCAAAACAAATTATGCAATTAACATGACATGCAATTTCCAAGTATACTCCCAAGAAAGTTGGTTGGGCTAAGGCCCATTAAAAACCAACTCCTTAGACAGAGTAGGATTTCAAGGGAACCTGCAGCACATTGGCTATTTCAAGTTTCTTCCCAAGAAACTTTCCCCGGGTCATGCAATTTCACATTATAGCATAATTGTTCTGAAGGTGTTATTCAAAACTTTGATGTTCACAATTTGGAAAAGGCTTTAAGGATAGGTGAACTTTTGAACTTAATGTACTAACCTTCAGGCACTACCGTAGTTGTACTAAACTGTATGTACTATGTAATATGCTAAAGTCCAATATCCTAAGGAATTTCACTAATTCTTAAAAAAAGCTTTCCTAAGGCATAATATAAATTACATAATTAAAAAAATTAAATATTATGGACATAAAATTTAAAATGTACTTTTTATTTATGGTTCACACAGCTGTGTGGACCATGGTCCATGCAATAATGATTGAGTGTTGAAATCCAAGGCCAATGGGCTCTTTAGGTTAAATTATTTCTATATAAATAGTGAATGTGAAATATATGAATACTTTATTCTCTCACACTTTCACATGTATCAATATACTAGTTTTTTCCATCAAAAACATATGCCAATATTTAAATTTTAAAAAATAACTAACAAATTCTTATTAATTAAAATCGAAATAAGGTTCAAATTAGCCACTGAGCGTAACTTGAAAATGCAATTAGGCCACTGAACGAAAAAATGTGCAATTAGGCCACTGAACACTCCAAATACAAACAATTAATGGTGAGCAGACATTTTTAAATAATTTTTTAATAATAAACATTAAAAATTAAAACTAAAAATTATTTTTAAAAAAAAAAAAGAAATGGTGGCCACCACCCTCCCCTCCTTCATCTCCGACCATAAAGGAGGCATAAACTCTATCTATAATACCTTGAAAAACAAAACTCTAATAAACACTGAATCCTGGCGTTTGTTTTTTTTTTTTAAATAAAAATTTTAATTTTTATTTTTATTTTTAAAGTTTATTACTAAAAAATAATCCTGCCGTTTGTTTTTTTTTTAATAAAAATTTTATTTTTATTTTTATTTTTAAAGTTTATTACTAAAAATTATTTTAAAATGCCAACTCACCATCCAGGTAAGCAGACATTCTGATGAAATGGAAGGTAACCTGCTATCAGATGAAATTGCATGCGTTTGAAGTATTTAGTGCCCTAATTGCACTTTTATTTCGTTCAGTGGCTTAATTGCATTTTTAGGTTACGTTCAGTGATCAATTTGAACTTTATTCCATTAAAATCTAAATGAAAAAGTTTATTTATTGTATAATAATGTTTACAAATATTATTATCATTAAAGAATATAAGAAAATGATAAGGTGGATGCATGTGCATAGTAAAATTAATAGAAAAGATAACGGAAATTATAACGGTAAGGGTATTTTTGTCCAAAATTTTGTATAGTACAACTCAAAAAACACAATGTACAAAATTGTTAGCACTAAAAGCATGGACATAAATAAGGGATATAACTTTGATTGAGACTTATTATGTTTTTAGATTATTGTTATTATTATTATTTTATTTATTAATATATATATATATTTATATATATATATATATATATATAAACTATAAAAGTTAGTTGATATTGACAAAATTGAAATATTGAAAAAGGGAAAAGGGTCAAATAGGCCCTCGAACATTTTATAAGAAGTCAATTAGGCCCACGAACTTTTAAAATGTGCAATTAAACCCTCAAACATGTTAAATTGAAGCAATGAAGCCCAAAAACAAGTAACTGACCTTGTATCACCAGTCATTTTCAAAATCTAGCCACCGACATCAATTTCCAGTGACCGACGACGACCGAATCGTCGCCGGTCGCCATTTCCAGTGAAAAGGTCGCCCTCTCCGGCGAAGGCGACCTCACTGGTTGCCTTCTCTAGGAAGAAGGCAACCGGATTTGGTCGCCTTCTCCGCCGGATTTGGTCGCCTTCTTCGGCGAAGGCGACCAGTGAGATCGCCTTCGCCGGAAATGGCGCCCGGCGACGATTCAACCGTCGCCGGTCACTTGAAATTGATGTCGGTTGCCGGATTTTGCAAATGACCGGTGATACCAAGTCAATTACCTGTTTTTGGGCTTCATTGCTTCGATTTGACATGTTTGAGGGTTTAATTGCACCTTTTAAATGTTCGTAGGCCTAATTGACTTCTTATGAAATGTTCGCGGGTCTATTTGACCATTTTCCCATTGAAAAATAATGTAAGAATACCTAAGATGGAGGTAATTACATATTTACATTATCTCAAACATTACCTCTAAATCATGCGTGATTGTAATATAAGATAACCGAGATAATCACATAACTTGAACTAAATAAGGTTATACGTAGTACAACATTGCCGTCAATTTAACTTGTTATGCATGACACACAACTAACTGTATTCAAACCCCATAAAATAACACTATTATTAACAAAATCTTGAAATCAAGCTAAACAAAAGTTGAAGGCTTTGCAAACTTGTATATGATATGATGAGTATTCAAATGTCAGTCCCCCTCTGTGCCTCTAATAAATTTTGAAGTCTTTGCAAACAAAATTGATGATACAAGTATACAACTGCTCATTTTCTCTTCTTAGGGACTGACAAAATGTTCATAAAAATCGTTTTGAACAAATCATTGTTTTAAACAAATCACGTAAAAACAATGCTTATCGACAAAGAGAAAGGGAAAACAAACAAACATACTAACTTAATGTAGCTTTTCGGGCGCAACTCTAACATAACCCCGCATTCAGAATCCTGGCAAGACCGAGAGGTCTGCAATTCCAACTGGGAGGTCCGCAATTTTCTTGAGCAGGGCAAGCCTGTTGTTTCGGATTCTTTCATCGTCCTGCAATATGCATATTCAACACTAGTACATCTAACACCAATAGAATCGGTTTTTAAGATGCATCAAGGCATGATCTACGGAAAAAAGACCCACATATTTTGGAGACTTCGAGGTAAAAACATTGATCATTATGTTCTTATTTAGAGGCATTAAGGATTGAACTTAGAGACTTTTTATCGCAAACTTCAACATGGTATTAGACCATAAAAAAGTTCTTTAAGCTTAAAGCTCACGTACTACCCATCATTAAAATATTTTCAAAAAATCTTCGGTTAACATGTAAGGAACAGGATGAGGATAAATAAGAATATAAAATAACGCGTATAAAATAAAATAAAGAAGCAAAAAGTAAACAATAAATAAATAAATACTTACCACCATTACAAACACGTGATTGAAGAAATTCTCGAGTGGATCTACAAGTTCAAGAGATGCTTTGACAAAATCATCCACTTCCATTTCTGCACAAAGAACAAATATAAACATGTAAACTCGACCACTAGCACATGTTGCAAAAAATGAACATGCTACTAACTAATACGGTGATAACGTCAAAAGATCATTATGGTGTAAGCTCGTGCACCAATAGTGAAAAGCAGATGCATTAAACTAAAATGTTAGCTAGTATCTTGTAGGATACCGGGATGAATTTTGCTTCTTAATGATACAAAAGTGCTCCAAAGAGCACGCTCCTCGTTTGCTTCAAAAGCTGTTTCGTCCACCTAGAAATAGATTGAGCACCAAAACACAATGAGAATGGAACATAGCAGCGAAAATCATACAATATCCAAGTATGCACAGTGAAACAAAATTACTAGTGCAGTTTTTGTGAAGTCAGTACTTAAAGAGAATGTACCCATCCCTTTAGTAGGGGGGAAAAAAAAAAGCTAAAAGGGAGAAAGCGGGGGTGGGGGGAGAGAGAGAGAGAGAATCACTTAAAGATTCTATAGGCACTCATTGTCTTTAACTAATAATGTCACTCAATTAGGCTATAATGCACACGGGCCAAACCACACTAAAAGATTGAATCCAATCAATTAAGCAATTACCTAGTCTAACCCATGGCCTTATAAACTGGCCCTGTTTGGTAACATAGTTAGCTTATCAGTCAATTCTGGCTTATTTGACCACTATTAGCTGATTGACTTGGTTAAACAACCAATATAAGTGTTTTATTAATTAGTTTTTTTGTAACAGCTTAGTGCTCCAAACCACTAAAATTCAAAAGGTTGCTCAAAGCAGTTTTTTTTATCGGCTTTTTTAGAAAATCACTTTGCATGTAACCACCTATCAGCTAACAGCTAATTTACCAAGCATCTTTCTACAATCAGCTAATGCTATAAACTAGTCAAACCCACTAACTCAATCAGCTAAAAACTATTTACCAAACACTCCATATATATTCTCTGTTATTTTTTCAATGCGGAACTCTTAACACAGGTCTAAGTGGAAAGAAAGAGAAGAAAAGTTCACACGTTGGAAAAAGGAAGACACATGAAATAATGTTGATGAAATTTTTACATGCCAAGGAATTATTTAGCATTGAAGAGCTCTTCAGGAGAATCCAATATCTCGAGAGAAATACACTACAGAAGTCACCTTTGAAAAGTGGAAATGCAATAAAAATCATATTCGTTGAGCAAATAAACAAGGTCTAGGTATGAAAAGCACCTCCACATCAGCATTCATATCCTTTCCACGTACGATCCTTGTTGGACGAGAATATGCTTCCACAACCTTAGGCAGAAGGTCACCCTTTGACAAGGAATCCATCTGCGGTTCATTTCAAACAAGAGTAAATAAGTACAAAAACAAACGGATATGGAATTCACTAAATCAATTTCCATGGAAGGCAGAATGATATATGTACTATTATGTATACAAATGCTACTTACTTTAAGAACCGACTTGGTTGCCAAACGAGGCCAATTTGCACGCTCCACAAGAACAGATCGAACTACTTCAGGGCCTATACCTTTATCCATCTGCAATTAAATATAGATTATATGTCTGAAACCTAGGGCATCCCGAGATGCTTGCACTATGATTATATAAATCGCAACAATTGCAGCAATGCCCACTATTAATCAAATACATTCAGCACAATCAATTAATAGTAGTATCCGGTGAATGACCCACATACCAGGAATTGTTCTAGCCTTCGGGTCACAAATTGATGTACCTATACAAGGAGCAAAATCATAAACTTTATAACTAAGTTGTGCATAGTCATGGTTGAAAAAATTGCTAGGGGCCCGGGGGCGATTAATCGGCACCCGTGTATTTTTTAATTTTATTTTTTATTTTTAAAAAACAATTGTTTAAAATTTTTTACAGAGTAATTTTAAAGACTAATAATTATAAACTATTTAATACTTTAATAGTTAATACTAAAATATTAAATATTAACCTAAAAAATAGCTAGAGTTTGAACGATTTAGTATAATTTCGCTCAAAACAATGTCGCTTTGAGTGAAATAACCCATTTAAAAAAGAACAATAGCTAATCGGCCAACTAGGCAGCCTAGTCGACGCCTAGTCGGCCTAGGAAGTCAGCGCCTAAGCGGTCTAGGCGGCGCTTAGGCGGCCAGCCGCCTAGACCATCAATTATGGTGAAACGCTAGGCGGCCGGCTGGCTCCTAGGCGGGATTTTTGCAACAATGTGCATAGTTAAAGGACAATACATACATAAGCGCAAAACAGGGGCACAACAATCTGGGAAATAGGTGAAAATAGATTATTCAAACCATTTAAAAGATCCCAACAAAACATGTTCTGCTGTAGAATGAGGCATGAGGGAATAAACTTGTATTCTTCTTAAGTTTAAAAAATGTAGTCGAGGATTTGGAATTGGAGTATATAAAATGTCATGCTTACTCAACATATGGCCACAATAAGTTGAATTAGAGCTCAAGTATTCTCTTTCTGAATCTGAAAACTCCATAGATAAATATAACGCAAAAATTCTTACATCATCAATTGTCTTGGTATCTACTTTTATGGGCTGAACAGCAGCAGCAAGTAGCAAAGCTCGTCTTAAATCCACATTTTTGTTGGTCTCAACCAGAAGTTGCACCTACAGCAGACAAAATATTATTGACGAATTTCCAAAAGTGACCAATGCGTTTCAAATTACAAGACATACAAGACCATAAGCAATCCTCCGCAGTCCAAATGGATCGTTAGTGGAGCTTGGTTGACAACCAGCAGCAAACAAGCCAACAAGGCTATCCAACCTGCAGTTAGGCTTTATATGAGAACAAAATTGAACTTGTACATAATGAACAATAGAAAAGCAGAAAACTAATAATTTACCATACATTGGCACGCACTTTCATGAGGATGACTTTTAACAACTTCCTAGCTTATTCATGCAAGATAATATAACTAGTTTCACCAAGAGTTACTCCAAGCAGCCAATTTTGGCTTATTTGACCATTATTAGTTGTTTGACTTAGTTAAAAAATCAATATAAGTGTTTGGTTAATCAACTTTTTGTAACTCCAAAATGATAAAATTCAAAAAGTTGCTCCAAGCAACTTTTTCAATTAGTTTTTTGAGAAAAGAAATTATATCAAACAGCTATCAGCTAACAGCTAATTTACCAAACACTTTTCTACAATCAGCTAATGTTATCAAGTAATCACACCCTCTAACCCAATCAGCTAACAACCTAACAGCTATCAGCTAACAACCATTTTACCAAACAGGGCTCCCATTGATAGATACAAGTACAACAATCATTAGCATATGAATTGGGTCATTGTAAAAAGATCTTGATTGCATGGCATGTAATATGGGTTAACAAGCAGCTAATTCTATATGCATTAGAGGAAAAAAAAAAAATATAGTATAGTTTAAGTGAAGAAGGCACAAGTAGACAAATCTTTTTGCTCAAGTAAACAAGCCAAATTCTATGTATTGAATGAAAGAAGTAAAAGGAAATGAATGTCAAAATCATTACTGAAATGCTTGCTGTATGTGGCCTCACCTGTCAGCAATTGCTAATACTGTCCCAGCATCACTTTTTGGGGTTACATCCCCTGAAAATCGTGGAAGTGAGATCTCAAATAATGCCTCTGCAACCTGTAAAGACATGAAAATAATATTGGAAGCCCCGTGGGAATTAGGTTTCTGAGTCTAGAACCATGTTTCCTATCAAAAAATAAACTTTCCAGCTCCAGAATTTTCAATTGCATCACACGTGCAAGATGTGCATACTATGAGGCAATTGCATTTATGAAGATTTTTACAACCTTGATAAACATTAGTTTCAAAAGCAATAAACATTAAAGTGACAAGCATTATTCACTGTGAAAGAATAAAGGTTTATTGTATTTGTGTGTATTGTACTATAAAGAGATCCTATATATTTATACAAATATTAAGATAATCTCATTCCTACTCTGAATAGGTCTAGAGTTTCCATTATTCAATATTCACAATTGTGATGACCAGTTTTGTTAGGCGTTACAAAGCATTGTGCACTGAGGTCCATAAATTGCCTACAAGGCAGATTTGCACCTATGAAACAGTGTCCAATGGGTAAACCCTTCATCAGCTAAGGAAATATAAAAACTCTGAGAATAAACACGACAGTAGCAACAGAAGTTGGTTCCAAAACAGAGAGAAAAAAAAACCACTTACCTGCTCTGAATAGCCATCTTTCAGAGCATAGTGGCGTGCCATTATCCCAGAGAGGGAAGTAAACTCAGTAACAACTGCTGTAGCAAGATCTGACATGGCCAGTGATGCTGCCTCTTGGATAATTTTGAGTGTTTCTTCAATTATACCCAGAGACGAGCTAACTTCACTAACCATGTGTTGGACCCGAGTCATCTTATCCAGCATTGTTCCCAGCTTCTCCTGTTTTCACAAAATCAAAATGTTATCCAAGCTCATGATATTAGAGGGTGGAAAAATTGAACATATATTAATAATTCATTGTCAATATGACAAAAACAAGTTAAATACATCAAAATGTTTTCACATGCACATGTTCCCAGCAAGATGATTATGTTTAGCAGTTGCAGAATTTTCCAATTTCCTGGGAAAATGGAAAACAGAACATTGTGCTCAAATGTGATTATTTCAAAATTAGAAAAAGGAAAACACCTTTCCCAGTTTTCCACCTTTACACTCCAAGATGGAAAACTCTTTTTCCTTGTTTTCCAAACGGAAAACATAACTCTACAGTTCTTTTTACTGTTTCGCTTAAAATTTAAAAAAAAAAAAAAAATTGCAGATGAACATGTTTTTTTATTTTCTATTGGAAAATGAAAACTAGAAAATTTGTGGAAAATGGAAATTAGAGAATGGAATTTAGTTCCTGGAGTTAAAAGGCAATAACATCATATTTACATACCTCTATAGGTAAATGCTTTTACCATAAAACTTTATTTATATAGTTCTTAAAAGCATGAAAAGTCAAAAACACAATACTTACATGGAAAAGAATCCCTTTCAGTTGAGTTCGAAATTCAGAAAACCTTTTACTTCTGTCCAATTCATAGAAAAACTTTGCATCTTCAAATCGAGCTCTGGACATATGCAAAAAATTTAGACCAAATAAAGGAATCATAAAGAGTAGGAAATTTCAAACTAAACAGTCATAGTGCAAAATACAGTTCATATTTTCCAATAATTATTTTCCAAGTCGAATATAGCAAATATGCATGTAGATGCAAAGCCTTTGCAAGATAACTCAAAGCAAAAGGGTAAGAAAGAAAAGCAATAACCTTAGTACAGCTTCATTTCCTTTCCTCACCACCGTTTCATTAATTCCTCCATTTGCAACCTTAAAATAATAACAACAATAATGGCTACCTAAAATCACAACCAGTATCCTTCAAGATTAATAGGTCAGAATCAAGAGTGGACAGAAATAATGTCTTACAGAAATGAAGTAAGGCAACAGATCCCCATTCTCATTAGTCACTGCAAAGTATTTCTGGTGCTTCTGCATGACCTGTATTAGTGATGGATGTTCAGTCATTACTATACACCAAAGATGTCATACACTAAAGAGAGTCAGACAATAATTGCTTAGTTCCATGGAAAGAGATGAAGTGAGATGTACACTTTGAAATTAGCAAGTTCTATGCAATTCCATGGCAACCAATAGACTGAAAAATCCACTCAGAATGCAAAGAAAAGTTTCAAGTTATAAATGCAAACACTGTGATGAGAAAAGATGAATGGTTTCTTTTACAACACCAAACAAATCATCATAAAGCAAATTCATTTTTTGTAAAAGTTGATCACCTTACAAGACAAAATGAAGAAATAAGTTCTTGGATTGAATGAAACTTTACCATTATCAATAGTTCTTTAGGTAGCTCTAAGAAGGAGTCCTTAAATTTGCCAAGTACTGGCACAGGTGCCTCAACAAGATTTACAACCTAATCAGAGAGGAAGATGCTTTTTATAATCCTGACTGAAGATTGAAACAAATGAAATGAAGATTGAAGGACCCATAAATTACCTCTTCAAGCAAATCATTCTGCATAATAGTACAACCATTTACACTCCTTGCAAGAGCATTAGACTGCTCCAGTATTGTCTTCTTGCGATGCTGCAAAATGGTACAGTGAGTACCACATTTCCACATTGTTCCAGTTTTTCGTCCACATGATGCAAAATTACTTGGTAAAAAGTCCATTACAAATTTATATTACCTCAACATCAACAAATATTCCAGCAGATTGCATCACACCACCATAAGATTCTGCATCTACTACCTGTAGTATGTTTTAAAAACAAAATTCCTATGTATTATTTTGGGGAAATTTAAAAAAATAAAAATAAAAATAAAACAAATTGCAGCCTTAGTATAACAAATAATTCTAGATAGCACCATAAACATAGAAATTACATGTTTTTTTTTAAATAACAGAAGAGATAATTACATTTAGTGTATTCAGGAAGCCAAAAATGTACTTGTGCATGTGCGAGAGAGAAGAGAAGAAAATAATTCTCACAACGATAAGTCCTCATATTAAGGCAGTTTATGCATGTATTGTATCTATCTCTAACTAGAAGATGATAAGATGGTGAAAAATAATATCTATGAAAAACTTTAATGGTATAAATGATAATATCTGTAATTTTTTACCATACCTCTACAGTAGCTGATGCAGTATTACGCAGACCATGAGACACATTTCCACTATGACAAATAAAAGAAAAGGTAAAGAAATTAACACACAGTAAAAAAGCACCAGAACCACAGTGCTGTCTTAATTTGCATGTAATAGAACACCAACAAGGTGTCAAGGTTTCCTACAGCTTTTGCCAACAACTTTAGAAAACTAGGAGTGTAGCTTTGTATGATAACTAGAAATATGAAGCAACAGCTTTTGTGAAATAGATAGATTAACAAAATCCCCATCAGTCTCTTTCACTAAAAATTCTTCTGAATCAATTTCCTATGTTTTAAAGTCAATTAGAATTATGGCATTATTAAGATCCAAATGAAGCACGGCACAATAATGAAATTATATTCAACCTAGATGAAGCATGCATGAATACCTATAGCCAGCATTCACCAAAAATGTAGAAGAGTAACACTTGCCTCACAACGCCAGCAAACGTAAAGGGAACTAGTACACCTCCATGAAGGGCCAAAATCCAACGAACAGGTCTGCTGAAGAGAACCTATAGAACAGAAATTTGGAAAAATTCAGAAAGTGAAGTTTTGTGTAAGAAGAAAACGGGTAAACTGATTCAAGTCAACAATTTAAAAGTGGCTGTGAAAAAGACCAAGTAATAGATTTATCCAAAAAAAAAAAAAAAATCGTTTAGTGTAAGGCATGAAAATTTATTTAAAAAGAAAAAAGAAAGCCAAAGTAAAATCTTTTGATATTGTTTGGAGGTTCACCCAACCCCACCACTATTTTAAAAGAAAAGTTTCAGTACAAAGACAATTCTGAGAAACAGAAAACTGAGTACAAGAAGTCCATGCAAGCATGGTGGTTCGTACATCAGAGTTCCAACGCATTGATTTGGGAAACGATATCTTGGCTATTGCCCCAGGTAGCTCTTCAGATAAAACCTGTTCAAAATAACATAAAGTATTAAAGTGTCAATTGGACACAAGAAGAAATAAAAATAAATATTTACACATATATAAGGGTAGATCTATTTGGTTCTTAGTGTCCCCACTCAACATTGAAAAATTAAATTTTGTTGTTGAAAAATTTTTGTACCCCACAATTTATACTAGTATAGTAATCTGTCCCACTCAACCTTAAATAATTAGCATTATATTATGTAGAGGATATATATTGGTTTCAGTTGCAAAAATATTGATGTGTTTAAGCATAATTTTCCAGTATACTTCACGGTTGTAGTGTCAAAATTAAAATGAGAAACTTGTAATAAAAAGCATACTACAGTTGGATCAGTAGAAAGAACATGTTTTGCTACAAAGATTGCAAGTGAAGATCAGTTGTATAATCCCACACGTCTGTACAGAACTATTTACAGTGTTATGACCATAAGGTATTAGGAGACAGTGGAAAATAGACATTCATACAACATATTGTGAAATGAACCTTAGCAAAAACATTGATGTGCACAATTTAACACATGCTAGGGGCCTTGGGCCTGGGATTGTCATTAAGAGGGGTCCTTTTCTCCACCATAACATTCACAAAAGGAACTAATAGTAGAATGTACCTCTAGAGCAAGCCGAGCAGGCTCCACTATACGAACATAGACATACTCTGTTTTACCTGCAATGATGGGAAAAAATTAATTAAGCCACCTCATCAAGGTGGAGTAAAAATGAGTACTGAGGACAGAGTAAACATTGCAGAAGACCTACCAACTTAGAGAAATGGAAATGGAAAATCCATTGTAACATTTATAACCCCAATAGTAAGATAATTTAAAGATATGCCAATATTAGCAAATAGGTCAGATACAGCAGATAAATGTAAATGAATAATAAACATTCTGTGCATCTTGCTTTCGTAGTACAAACTAGGGATGTGTATGGTTGGGAGGAAGGTAATAGAGGAGCACAAACACTGAACAAAAATTCAATAAGAGTGAAATTATTTGCAACCTTCAATAGAAAGGGAAAGAACTTGTAAATCCCTATAGATAAAGTCTACCCCACTCTCTTTCCTCCTATAAAACAACAAGGGAGAAATTTGTTGACAGGGAGAAAATCATGTTCTTAGATTTTTCAGTCCCTACTTTGCATATCCCCCATACAGCCACAGAAACACATCCTAGACATCATAAATGACTTGCATTCCATATTCATGTAACATCTACATGGTAATTTTTTATCACTAAAAGATGAAAATAAAAATAAATTAAAAGGAAGGGAGACGGGGAAAAAATGTATGAATCTGCTAAATATACCTTCAGCTCGTTTGTACATAGAGTGTATGGGGACATTATTCTTGCGGCAAAAACCTTCTGCAGCCTATGAAGAACCTTAACGTTAACAAACATTACAATTAAGATAAGTACTGAGCCACATTCATTCATTTAACAAATCAATTTAGAGACCATATTAAATCCTTTGCAACTTGAAAAGCACAGTACATTGACAGTAAAAGGCAGGGAACAAATATATTGGTGTTAAAATCGGTAAATAGGCTTCATTGTAAGTATATGCATCAACATGCATAAACAGAAACCAGTTAGCCGTGTAATAATGGGAATTGGCTAAATGCAAAACACAGAGATATGATAGTCTAGGAGAGGCAGCCTTTACAATCATGCTCAGTAAAATAATCCCACCGTTCATATTATGGATGTCAAATTCCCACATGAATAAGGCAAACAAATTAAAGTGGACAGCGAGTAAACTATCCCAGTTTCGCCAAGAGAAACAAAGCATAAAAACTAGGTAATAAACTTTAGAGTGGCTTCACCTTTGTAGGATTTCCTTGGTTATCAAATGCTTTGGAAACTGGAGGCCCTCGGACCTCAATCTCAACCTCCTCCTGCTTAGAACTTAAGTTTTGAACATGAACCTATAAAGGGCAACACATCAATTTCAATCTAAAACAGTCTCCATGAGCATACTACATAAAAAGAAAAACACTCATTTTAGAGTGGATGAACAGGTGTGGAATCCTAAGAGTGCTACATAATTGTCATTCTTTAATATCTTTCATTTTATACTTACAAGTCTGAAAAGTTTTCTTCATTAAGCGTTTGTACTCTTTTGATTAGTTGTTGAGTCAAAATATACACCAAAATGCAACTTTTTAGCCCCACGATTCTCTAAGTTGAAATTTAGGAGAGATAACAACAAAACACACGTTTCAACTTTATGTGAATGCCAATTGTCCCAATTTTTGGCATGAGAGCACAATGTGAGAATATTCCTTTTTGTTTTTTTTTTAAATAAAATAATTTTTTTTTCCTGAGTATAGATAAAGAAAGCGAGAATACTCTATAACCACCAAGGGGGATATACCACAAGTCTACGTGGTGTGCCATATGTTTGCACTTCTCCATGAGCCAATCGATGTTTGTCTAGTAACTGAAAAATTAGATCTTTGAGCTGCAATGACAACCACATAGCATAAGTATAATATCTTAAAAAGTATTCATACAGACAAAAGAAGAGAGAAATAAGAAATGAAATGAAATGTTAAGAAAACAAAAGTTCATATAATACAGTAATCCATAGTCTGATGCCTCTGGCACAAAAGAAAGTTGAAGAAACAGCAAGAAAAGATATAGAAAGGGAACAGGCTAGAGAACTTATGCTTGCATATGGAAAGAATCCACTACAAAAGGAATGATATATACTTGTTTGCATGCATTCACTACATCAATAGGAGGCAACTCTTCTGTCCCAATCTCAAGAACAAAGAGACATTTCTCCTCAGGCACCTACATGACACCAAAAGAACAAAAACATAACAGAAGTTGAAATTCCAGTTTAGATGAAATCCATAAGCCACAGTCTGCCACACAAGTAAAATAAGTTGATCTACATCTACTACCTAGTTCCTACAAGTAGACTGGATAACAATGACATTTTATAAAGTGAGCCAATATGTACATAAAAAAGGAATAACTACCATCTCACTATTTTTTACACTGTTTTTGTGAGCATTATATTTTTCCCAGGAGCCAGTTTTGTTATCATGGTGAACCATGTATATATCCCGACTTAAATGAGTTCTTAATCACTAAAAATCAAAGATTGTCATATTAAAGAAGATAAAAGGGTTGAAGATGTACTCCTTTAGCAATCTTATGTTATTTTTTAGTTGAAAGTATTGTATGGTATATCAACAAAATATACAGCCATAGATCACTCAAACGATAGACTTGCATTTCAAATTCAATTTTGTTTTAAAGGAATACGTCTTTTTACAGGCAATCATGCTAATATCCCTAAAAAATGATGAGCTTTGGCTCTAACTGTATTCTATTCCATGTGCCTGATGTGATCTCCTCAGTGTATAATTCATTGTATTATACTTTAGATAAGACTTCATGATTCTTACATATCTTATCGAGGTGCCAAATAATGAAGAAATCCTTCTTGTATTATTTTCCTTTTTTAAGAAATTCATTTCTTTTCTAAGAAATCTAATAAGAGTCAATATTGTTAAGTCATAAATAGAATAAAAATTGTGTTCATGCAATAGGTTTCATTCATGGCTTATACCTTGTGCTTTCTTTTGTTGAAAAACAAAGGGTTATGTCTGTCTACTGGGTTGTGTATGTTTATGAATAGGTGCTTAAATTAGCAGTTATGTGTTTGTATATATATGTACTATGTTTCTTCATTAGAAACATCGAATTATAGAAATATATTGTAACCTTTTAGTATTATATACATTTTCTCATTCCTTGATTCTTCATCTTTGCTTCTTCCTAACTGGCGGGCGGTTGTTATTCTCCACTCGCCAAGCCTTTGGATCTTTCAAATTCAACATCTTTATTATAGTCTTACAAATACTTTACAATTTTACCCTTACTCCTTATGGTTTTTCCTTCAAACCGTTAAATCTAATTGTTACCATAAAGGGAATAAAAGTTGTGTTGCTGTAATAGGTTTATATGATGACTTATACCTTGTGTTCTCTTTCTTGTGATCTTACAAATACTTTTCAATTTTACTATCCTATTTTCAGTTTTGCCTCTATGCTGTTATAAACTAACCAAACGTGTGCCACATAGTTCAATCCTAAGGGTTTGTTACAAGCCTTTTCTTTCATGTCATTTTTCCATATATAAATTCTTTGCTTATTCGCATTTTATTAATTTTATTATTCCCATTTCCTTCTTGTAGCTGCTTCTTTGATAAAAATAATTCTTTTAATAATTTATATTTTCTAAGTGTATAATTTTGGATTGTGTTGGCATATATATATGACTTCTTAGCTCAAATCTTACAAAGGTTAAATGTCAATTTCATGTTTTTCTTTTCTTTTATTCCTTTGGGTGTTAACAAAATGGAGTAATTTATTCCGTGGCTACATGTAATTGCTTGATAATGTAAATTATTGAATGTTTGGTGTGCCTAATGAGGACTTCAACTACTTAATATATACTATAATATTTTGTTGGAATAAAATATAATGAATCTCTATGAAGCCATTAATATATACTAGTCCAACATTTATTTGATCATGTAATTTACTATCCTTATTTCTCATTGGGATTTTTTTTTAATAACGCAATGCACATCATTTGACTAGCCTTTTTTATAAGTGGCAATAATCTAACAAGTGAGAGGTAACAAAGCAGATGAGCTTCCTTCTATTTTAACTAAAGAAAACACGACTGTTCTCGTCTCACTGCAATTGTTCCTTTACTCTCATGGACAAATGGTTTTCTTATTTTTCATTTTCTGTCACTATTTTCGGTGGGCTGCCATCACTTAAAAGATTATGTATCTTAAATTTATTAAGACTGCAGTAAATATAGATCTATGAAATATGACAGATCATCCTTATTGGGAAACACCAGGTTAGCCAGGAAAATAGCATAAAATGAAAAAACACAAAGAAGTCGAAAGCAAACCTGTCCTGCTGCGGCTTTCAGGTCTTCCCTTGGAATAACAAGACGGTCTGGCTGAGATATCACCCCAAGTGGGTAGCCAAGAGTCTCCCTTGTCTTTAACCAAAGTTGTGCACAGTTACGAGCTAAACTGGAGAGGAAAAGACAATGTGCACATAAAGGTAAAAAGTTGTAAACAACTTATTATGATGATTTTCAACTTATGATCCTTTTTACCCTCCCCCCCCACCCCCCTCCCCTCCAGCTCAGTAGCTTACCATAAAGATTATGAGAATATTTATTATTTACATCAAGAAATACAAGGACAATATGAGAATAGTAGAATATAAAATTTCTACAAGCAAATTCATTTTAAGTATCAGAAAAGCTCCACCAATATTCTTACCTGCGCATCCGACCAAAATAGCGAGCACGTTCTGTTACCCCAACAAACCCTCTAGAGTCTAATACATTAAAAGCATGGGATGTCTTCAAAACCTGATCATACCTAGCAAAGACAGTAGAGATAAATGTTAACCAAATAGATATTTTATAAATATTTTGTGGTCCGCAGTACTGTATGCCCTCACCCCTTAAAAGAAGAAAAACATTAACAGGGGGTAACCCAACCAAGATGGCAAGAGATCCACGCTTGTAACCACAAGGTCACGAGTTTGAATCCTTGCCCCTTTGGTTTGAGCCAGTCAGCTTTGGGTAACCCATAACCTAGGCTGGTTTACTTCCGTGTGGTCCTTTGCCGGCTAGGGTCACAAGGAGGGGTTTACTCACACTCGAAAGGGTTGTGAGATTTCCCTCGTTATCAAAAAAAAAAAAAAAAAAAAAAAAAAAAAAAAAAACATTAACAGTGTAAACACATACGCAGGTATCGGAAGGCCTAAATCAAGCAAACGTCGAGCTTCTGCTTCAAACAAATCAAAATGCTTTTGAATATGATCGACAGTGGCATGTTCCAGATAATATGCACTCATTTCCTTCCTGAATTCAAAGAAAGAGAAGCGCAAGAAACAGTTATCTTAGAATGTATCACATAAACAAGCTATTCAAGATATAAAGCTATTAGAACAAATAAGTAATCAATTTTTTCTTTTGGAGTTGCAAACTTATGCATGGTGCATGGAAAGAGGAGCATAAGCTTCCACTAACCACCTCCATTTTATTTTCAATTATAATTATAATATAATAAATGGGAAATATTTAATGATTCAATGTTCTGTTATATAGCAAACTACAAATACTTATTTGTCCTCAATTTGCTATAAAAAATGTTTCTGACACTTTAGGGGGCTGTTCAAAACCAAGCTAGGAAATAGGAATACTTCATACATCTACTATAAATCAAACAAAAATGAAAATCATATTATGGAACAGATGAATTAGTCTGATGGAATCCAATGGTGTTGTTAATATTAGCCAATAACGGTCAGTGGGAGATGGAGGGATTAAAGATATTATCTACCATCTTTATGAGCTAGACTATGCCACAAGAGTAGAACATTTTATTTCACATAGAAGCAAAACAATAGTAGATTTATCTCCATGATAATTATTTGGCTTTAGAATGAGCGCATACAGTGCTCTTGAAGAAACACAGAGTCTAGACAGCAATGTGATAAACTGCAATCCACTTTTGAAACAATTAAGACACAATAGGGAAAATAATGTGTCAATCTATATCACCAACAGAAATTAGTTTTCAATTTGGGCACAATAGACACCATAAAATAAGCAAAGCAAGCAGACTATTTACTCATTTTCCAGGAAAAGTTCTCCATATGTTATCCCATTGGCATATTGAATATTTTTGAAATGATCAACTCCCTGCAATAGATCCGGACAATTTAGGTAAAATGCCATTAAGAGAACCCAAACTGAAGAAAGAATAGAAACAATTAGCAAACCTGAAGTGACATAAGGATACGCTCAAGGCCATAAGTGATCTCAACAGATATTGGCATCAACTGGATACTTCCAGCCTGGAATTTATAGGTAAATAATCAGAAAATTAATTAGCTATATTTAACCCTTATGCTGCAAGAGACTTCTGAAAACATAGGAAACAAGTTATCTGAAAACATGTAGGAACTATCTTGAAAAGCAAAGTGTTACAGTAGTTGATCAAAAACTCCTAAGTAGTGAATATAATACCCAGCCATCTATTCAAAGTAGAACAAATAGACGTACCTGTTGGAAGTAAGTGAATTGAGTAATTTCCATCCCGTCCATCCAGACTTCCCAACCCAAACCCCAAGCACCAAGCACCTACTAGTAAACCAAGTCACATAGGAGACAACCATGCATTATAGTTAACAGGCTGTGCTATACAGACAAACCAATAGCATTCTAACAATTCATACATCACCAACAAAAATTGATGAATCTGAAGTAAGAACAAGGCTGCAGGTTGTAAAGCATATACAAAAACAAAACCTGGATGCACTTTTACTTCCATAAAAAAAAATGATGAAATTTACTTATACATTCCCATTCATGCACGCATATGTCACCACACATGGATGAAGGAAAATATTATCTTACTGGGCTTTCCCAGTTGTCCTCAACAAAGCGAATGTCATGCTCATTAACATCAATTCCTGTTAATAGAACATTGCAAGAAATTAAAGCTATGCCGGTGAGTAGAATACAATGTCAAAAACAAAGGTTAAATTTCAAATGTTAAACATATTACTTCCAACAAAAACTCCAAAAAAAAACAAAAAAAACAAAAAAACAAACAAACAAACAAAAAAAAAAGAGATTAAAACTTTAAAAACCAATAACATCAACATGGTAATAGGTGGCATCATAACCTAGGGCTGACAAACTCCGGATGAAAAGATCCTGTGAATTCCCAGGGTCAGGCTTCAATATAACCTAGTTGGAATTCAAACAAGGTATAAAACAAAGGGTTAGAAATAATACACTGAAATCCTTAATGAGCTTAGATGCTGCCACCAACCGGTGACAGTTACAACATATATACTCAATAAACTCTCGTAATAACCTGAAATTGAGTATGCCGTTGAAGCCTATTAGGATTTTCACCATAACGGCTATCATCTGGTCGAATACTAGGTTCCACATAGCTGTCATCAGAAACAACTGGATTACTACCTCATATTGTGCCAAAGGACTAGAAGCAACCATGGTTGTTAATTTGATATAGATTCAAACCCCTCATAACACAGTCCAAAAGGTTTTGTATCATATTGTCTGATTGGCCTAGTAGTGGAAATATAAACTTAGTTGAATAATCAATAATGTATAAAAAATGACTCTTTCCTAAGAAAAAGAAATTATCATTTAAATTTTCGAAGATTTTAAGATTGTGTGGCAGTTCAAAATACTCCGCTTGTCAAGTCTTTTGACATGAACAACACAATTGTATCTTCCATCTTTCTGCAAGTCATGACTAGCACAATAATATCATCAGCAACTTTAAGAATGAGTTTAGACATATTCCTGTAAACTTACGCAACATTCCATGGCTCTGGACCTAGTACTCTTAAAAATGTCAGAGGATTCATTGTCCCTGCTCCAACCTATTTAACCAATTAGAATCCTCACAAGTCAGAACAGTTATCAGTAAGAAGCTAACCATTTTGACCTTGAAAAGCACATCTTTTACAATTCTAAGTTAGATATAAGTGGGAAAGGGGAAATATCAGAATAACAGTGAACTTTGCAGTACAGATACTAATTTACTGATTTATGTAAAAATAAAAAATATAAATAAATAAATAAACCCTGAATGAATGAATGATTGGGTAAATGATGATTTTTTTTTAAACAGGGTGAATGATGATTTAATGACTCTACAAGTACTAATTAAGATTCTGTGGGTGATGATGTTCAATCAAGAGAGGTGGAAGAGAATGAAAGATAAAAGTGCTATTTGAGAATCTAAGTGAAAATGTGAAGCCTGAACGTTAAGGATCCCATTATACCATCCTCATAAGAAGTGCTTCGGACAGAAAATGATGCTTGTGCATGTAATGAT
Organism: Ipomoea trifida; assembly: GCA_003576665.1. Lineage (NCBI taxonomy): Eukaryota > Viridiplantae > Streptophyta > Magnoliopsida > Solanales > Convolvulaceae > Ipomoea > Ipomoea trifida. The sequence continues at coordinate 18,927,992 of CP025652.1, read as the reverse complement.
TCTAGCTTTATCCTTAACAATGGTTGCACAGAGAAGAATAAACTCATAGGGAATAAAGGAAGCAACTATTGTAAACCTGTGATTACCTCAGTATTGCTGCACTGCATCACAGCGCATCCTACAGAAGCCCAATACTCCTAGAAATAGAAATGCATATATATAAAACTGTTAGGAAAGATAATAGATACCTGAACTCTAAGATATCACGAAACAAAAATGAAAAAGCAGTTTCCTGAAAGGATTACAAAGAGTAGAACACAATGACAGTACCAGTTGTCCTTTTACTTAACTTATTTCAGTCATGAACCTAATGAAAAATAAAGGTTCAATCTTGCATAATGTGAAGCCTTAATATATCAATTCAACTAAAGAACTACATATTTTAGATATCATTTGAAGCTTTTAATGTCGTAATAATACATTATACTGGTCCAACAGTAATTATATACATCACCACCACTTGAATTACTTCTTTATTAGCCCTTTCCAGAAAAATCTTTCACCTTTGCATGCAGTTACTAAAATTTACAACTACAATTTTCAATTATAACAAATGAAGCTCATAACATCTTGGTAGACATTGTTTTTCCGTATATTATTATTACAGTATAATCTTCCCACACTTTGCTTTCTTGATTTCCGTTCCCATTTCAATTCCAAACGGACATATAAATTTGCTAGAAAAGCAAATAATTACCTCCCCCTTCCCTTCCCCCAACCACACCATAATTTAAAATCCAATTAAAAAAAAAAACAAAATAGAGGAGAATAAGAGCGGCATTTTGAACCTGGAGGCGCTGGATGGCTTGTTGGAAAGTGGGGGCTGAGGACTTCTTTTGATTCTCAGAATCGTGGCCCGCGGAGCAGTTTTGGGAGACTGAATGAGTGTTCACGGCGGAGATGGCGGTCCGGGATAAAAAACGCCGGCGAAGGAGGACAGGGGCGGGAGGCCTGGCCGTGAGGAGGAAAGAGAAACGAGTATTATGAGACTTGAGAATTGAAGTCACCAAGGGAAATGCAAGACCCGCCATGAAGATGAGATGAAGCTAGCCAAGAAAAACCTTAGCTTAAACTGTGTTAGGGGGTTTTATCTTTTTTCTTTCCGGGCGATAGGAAAGAAAAGGCTCAAATTTTAATCCTCAATTGCAACTAATACACCGAGTCACCGAGACCGAATACAGTAAACTTTTTTTTTGTGTAAGGAAATAACAATTTGCAATAGGGTATTACATTTACTATTTACATATTAATTAATTAATTTACATTTTTTTTGAAAACAATTAATTTACATTTATTACTATATGCTAGTAGCCACACGCACATTACATGAATAATCTTTATGTTTCAAAATTTATCAAAATATCATTCGGTATCATGGCGTATATCAATACAAGATTATCAAATTTTTAATAAAAGTAAATATTTCAATAATACATAACTATGATCTGAGGCATAATTTTTCATAAAATTAACTAGTGCAATATCAGTTTAGGGAAACACCCTCACTGGGTAGTATCCCAGCATAATTTTTGCAACACAAACCTTGTTGTGGGCATGAGAATCAAGAATTGCCTCTTAGGATATTTTAGAATTAGTTTTGTCAATTAATTATGATGATTATTTTAATATTATTTTAGATTTAATTTGTTAGGATTATATTAATTTTCATGTATATCTTAGTTTGTTCGTTAGGATTAGTTTATCCTATATTTAATAATTATCTCGGTTGTAATCAGCTTGTTAATGGCTATTTAAAGTCATTGCAGCCAAATGAAATATATAGAATTAGAGAATTTTTTAGATAGAAAACTGAGTATTTTCTGAAACTCAGTATGAGTTCGGCCTTGAGTTGATCATGGCAAACCTGACTTATTAAGGAAATTACCAACCTTGTGGCGTCATCTCCGGTTTTTATCGTTCTACAATCGGATGTGTTGTGCTTAAATTGCAAGGAAAAGATATCACAGAGCTTCGCGATTAAAATGTGCATCCAAGGCATGCACTTCGAGCTCTCTTACATCCTCCAAGGACTCAAGCCTAAGACCTTCGAGGAGTTATCTAGTCGTGCCCATGATATGGAGTTAAGCATAGTAGCTAATGGTAGACAGAACATACCCATCCAAAGCTTCTACAATGGGGGCAAGAATCATGATGTTGAAAATGGGGGCAAAGCCTTTAAAAAATATGAAAACATGGATGCTATGCATGTGAATACCCAACCAACCAGAATATTCAATGAAGCTGCTGGTGGGTTTAGCGATGTTTCTAGATCATTGCGAAGTAGTAGAAAACTTTCTCTAAGGGAAAGACAAAACAAGCAATATCCATTCTTGGATTCTAATGTCTCACATATGTTTGATGAGCTGTTAAAGCACAATCTCGTTGATTTGCCAGAAATTAGGCGACCACACAAGGCATCAATGGTGGATGATCCAAGTTACTGCAAGTACCATAGACTTGTCGGACATCCAATTGAAAACTGCTTTGTCTTTAAGGATAAAGTGATAGAGTTAGCTCGGGACGGGAGAATTGAACTTGCAGATGCCACAACAAGTTCCAATCAAGTTTCCGTCTCGTGTAACAAATCTACTTCACTAATTGAGAATAACAAGGGGAAAGGACATAGGAAACGACATAAGTCTTCATTCTCTCTTAACATCAAGTCTTATGATGCCAAATCTAAACACGGTACTTGTCTTGATGTTAAGCATGCTAAACAAAGAGTTTGTCATACAACACGACCACCTAAGCAAGTTATGAAAAGGTGGGTACGGTCAAGAGAAATGCGCTAAAAAGCTTTATTGATGGGAAGGCTTGCAACTATCATGGGAAGGCACATATGCCAATTATATTGGCGGATTACATGCCAAAGCAATTCTACATTCCAACTAACCAAGGGATGAGGATGAAGATTCCTCATATAAAGTCATACGGTGGAAATGAATGTGTCTCGTCGTATTATACTACTACATATGATGAAGACCCATTAAATGGTCTAGGAGCTAGCCCTCCCAATGGATGTTTTTAAAGCTCCCTTTGAGTTAATGATGTTCCTAGATACGAGCTTAAACTATCTATTTATACTAAATTGCTACCTCATATTCTTCAAGGCTCCCAGCATGAGTCAAAACTGCCTCATGTGTTTCAAAACTCCTCAGCATGAGTCAAAATTACTTCATATCACTGCAATATCCTTTGTACGAGGATAAATTGCTTCATATCATTTCAACTTCCTTAGTACGAGGATAAACTACTTCATATGATGTCGAGACTTCCTTGCACTACATACTTTCAAGTAATATATGCATTCAAGTAGCGTGTCCAAGCAAGCCTCGAGGGGGCAATTTGTAGACATAGAAAATTCGAGGCCGAAAAATGAGTCGGCTAAATCATCATTGGGCGTAATTTCGGGATTGATTATTGAATTCATTATTGGACCATTATAATTAAATTGATTTAATTAGCTCAATTAAACTTGGTTTTGGGTTATTGAATTAATTAATTAATTGGTCCAATCTCAATTCATATTTGAATTTAATTATAATTATAATTTAAATATAATTTATTTAAATTTGATAATTATAATTTAATTCAAATTTGAATTAGATGATTTAATCTTGAACTTGGACTTGATTTTGGCAAGGTTCATTTTCTTAATTAATTAATTAATTTAGATAAATGATTAGGGAGTTTGTTGAGGGATAGTGGTTACATTTTCCACTATAAATAGAGCCCCCATTTGACATCCTGAATGACCCCTTGAAAACTTTGAAGCTCTAAATATCTACATCTCGCTCTCGCAGTATATCTGCGCCGAGGAACACGCTCGCAGTATATCTACGCCGAGAAATACGCCCGCAGTATATCTGCGCTAAGGAACACACCCACACTATATCTGCACCAAGAAACACACACGTAGTATATCTGCGCCGAGGAATTTGCCCGCAGTACATCTGCACTAAGGAATATGCCATTTGAGTACCAAACTTGGCATACGTCTAGTTTGGCATATTCCGAACTCGGCATACTTCTAGTTCAGCACACTCTAAACTCAGCATACTTCCAACTCGGCATACTTCTAGTTCGGCATAATTCGAACTCGACACAACCCGACATACTTCCAGTTCGACATACTCCGAACTCGGCACAACCTAGCATACTTCCAATTCAGCATACTCCGAACTCGGCACAATTGCATACTTCCAGTTCGGCATACTCCGATCTCGGTATAGCTCGGCATACTTTCAGTTCAGCATACTCTGAACTTGGTATACTTCCAGTTCGGCGCACTCCGAACTCAGCATAGCTCGACGTACTTCTAGTTCAGCATACCTTGAACTTGGCATACTTTCAATTCGGCATACTCCGAATTCAGCATACTTTCGATCAGCATACTTCTAGTAGAGAATCAAAGGACTTCTACATAGAGATTGTACCCTTTCTTGTTTGATATATACTTCATTGTAACCTATACATTGAATTTTGAATATATATAATTCAAGTTTTTCGCGTTTATAGGTATCAATTAGCTAGAGTTCACGATTATTATTATTATTATTATTATTATTGTTGTTGTTGTTGTTGTTGTTGTTGTTGTTGTCGTCATAATTTCCATGAATATCACGAGAATTTCGAATCTGGAACCACCACCATAAGCTCATATTGACAAGTGTTGTTATGGTATGCGTAATGGTGAATTGGTGATAAACAAATTGAATTGCCATGATTTGTATTGTTCTGTAGATAAACGCAACACACACACACATAGGATTCTGTACGTACTACATATCACGAAGCCAATTTCTCTCATTGATTCATCATTAAGTATAACATCAATTCAAAATAATGTCCCAGCACCACCATCAACATCCTCAGCATGGTAGTTGGAGTTGTGGCAGACGCGACTTTGTGTTCAATGTCAAATTTGTAATAGTTTGGCCACACGGGAGCTAATTGTTTTCGACGATTTGAAGATCAGTGTGACATTTGTTATAGTTTTGGTCACATGGCAACCAATTATTTTCGACGCTTTAATGATTAGTGCCAAATTTGTAATGGTTTCGGTCACACGGGAGCCAATTGTTTTCAACGCTTTGAAGATCAATGTCACATTTGTTATGGTTTTGGTCACATGGCAGTCAAATTTTTTCGGCATCATTTAGTGGCTCTGGGTCCTCAGGCTAATTTGGTGTTTTAGGATGGATTGGGTGCTAACTCCTCGTCAAATTCTAAGACTCGGTTACATTGCTAGTATCATCTTAGAATTCTTGTACAATTTTTTTGATCAAGTTATATATATATGCTTCTTAAAATGTGTTTGAAGTGTATAACACCGTGTTTATGTGAATTTGAATTCTTAAAATTTTAAATAGGACCAAAAAAAGTTTGTTTGATGTACCCTCATTAATTTTTTTTAATTATTACCAACTTTAAAAGTTTTTTTTACTTATATTTGCTTATCTAAATAATACAAATTATGCAAATATGTATTTTAGTATATGTTATGGTTTTGAATGTGTATTACCATACAAATATTTATTATAATAAAAAGTCGACTAATTTTGGTCATGATTGGACAAATACGCCATGAAAAGACCAAAGAGCATACCTGGGTGGCAACTGGCAAGGTGTGTTTTTGGGAGGAATAGCTTCCTTCATGGGTTGTGATATCTTCAATTCTTAAAGTGGCTGAAAAGCTTAGATCTCTCATTCAACCATGGGTTTCTCAACATGTCATATCTAGCACCCCCTTCACTCTCAAGATCCAGGTCTTGCACCTTAACAATATGTTCTGTTTGTGTGTGAGAAAACCAATAATTCAAACTGGAGTATTAACTTTTTTTGGCGATTATCTCCTAATTATGCTTTTTTTTTTTTGTTTCTGTACCTTTCTACACTGGCTTTCTCCCCTTGCTCTTCTAGGAAAAAAAAAGACTTATTCCTTAATGCCTTGTTATGCATTAAAGTTTGAGGTCAATTCTGCCCTATAATTTAATATTGTAATAAACAACATGGCCTTACATTTGTGTAGATAGCACTTACTTTGTTGAATCTTTGATGAGTACACTCTGCTCTTAATTGTATTGCTTAGTATTTCTTGAAATAATATAAATCTGCACTGAAAGGGTGGAAAATTTGAAAGAGAGTAGATGATGAATTAAGCGTAGTTGGATGAAGTTGCAGATATTTGTAATATTTCTGCATCTGTAGTTTGTACTTTTTTTCTCTTAACCTTAACATGGCATGTTCTTCCAGGTTGTAAACTACATTTTTTGGTGACTGTAGGTAACCTCAACAACTTATCCACTTGAAGAAATCTTGGTTGCAGAGGATTAAAGCCTACAATTAGGAGCCAATTTGGAGCAGCTTACCAAATTATCTAAACTGAGAGGTAAATTTCCCCTTATATGCTTTATTCATTCATGAAACACCTCTTTAATACCATTTTTTTTTATATTGTAAAGAGGTATATCTATGGTACTGTTTTTCCTAACATCTGTTGTTTTCATGTGGGCAAAAAACTTATATACTTCACAAATTGGGGAAGACTACATACAAATAAGGATTGCTAATTCAATCAGCTGCATAATACGAACAAACAACACATAGTAAAAACAAAAAAGAGCAAAGGTAAACTCCAACTTTACTATTACATTACTACGAATGATCATATTTTGCACTTCATAATAGAATGCACCAGTCAAACGCATCTTAGGTAGAACATAGCTGCATTACATAACATTTTTTAAGAAATACCAAAATAGCCCAAGTAGATAGCTCAAAGTTCACATAAATTAGGCATATTTGACCGTGAAATAAAAAGCAGAAAAAACAACATAAGACCCAACAAATACCACAGGTAAACAAACCACCATCAAGATAACCAAACTAAGCTTTTTCTTCTTCCTTAATAGCCATAATTCAGCGCCTTTTAGGGACTTTCACTTTGACAAACTCCTCCAGCAAACACCTCTTCGCAGCACTTGCACCACCACCCTGTGACCCATTCTGAGAATCTACCCCTAAATCAACAATTTCAAACTCATTTTCAGCATTGATATTCAAACTATCATCACCATTCAGTTCCACCAAATCATCAGAATCATCACCCAGATTGACAACATCATGCCCAACGAAAAATCCTAGGGAAAAAACACATTGTAAAGTAAGAACACAGAATTAGGATTACACATGTAGGTAAAGGGGAAAAAAATAAAGTAGCATACATTATCAGTCAAATTCAAACTGCCTTCATCATGCAAAATTGGTGAACCAACAGAGAAATCACCACCATCTAAATCAGCACAGTGCTTAGCTACAGAATCACTATCCCTATCAATTGCTAGGACAACAATAGGAGATTACATGCTGCACACTTGATCATTCTTCATTGTAATTTTAAAGAGCATCTTCCTGTTAGTGAGAGCCCCAACTCTAGCGAAATACCTTCATATTCCTGTAACAACATATGTTAGGAATATCATATTATTATTTTGAGAAAAATAGCAATAAATGAACAGCACTACTCATCACACCATACTTCTTCACTAAACTGAGAGCAGAAACACCGACTAAATCTGAACACTCCCTATCCCACATAACAATGGAGCATCCATTGAATTATCCCTAACACGTAGAACAACCTTGTATCTAATTGACCCCTCCAGCTAACTCCTCAAACATTTGTTACAGTACAACAACCCATTTCGGGGTACCAGTTTCTTGTTACAACCGCTACGCTTACACGAAATATAGTACTAGTCTCCAATGACTCAACACCAAGTATTTTTCCAGTAATCCAAAAATCTGCCAACTGAAATATGAAGGTGTTGATCAGTAGGTTACTGCACTACTTGCACTTTAGAATTTAAATTAGAAGAATTAATGTTTACCTCTTTTGTTACATAAACACACTGAAGAGTAGTAACCTCAAATTGACTACTTGAAGAGCCCCCCTCCTTCTTTACAATAGACAACATTGAACTTGAGTCAATCCTCCTTATAGGAGTGCATAGAGATGGTAAACTAGGAATAAAAGAACATAGAAAGTAAGTTAGAATCTGTGCAAATAAAGGGCTAAAGAAATCTCTCAACAAATGCAGAAAATTGTGCGCATTTATGATTAAACCAAAGCTTTGTTGCATTAAAAGAGTTTGATATATGAACCTCACCATCTTAAGACAGTAATAAATAATAAGAATCTAATATTATTCTGGCTTATCTTTGTTACAGGTAAAAAAACATGAATGCTGATAAAAAAAAAAGTACAAAAGCAGAATGCAATGCATAGTTCAGGGTCTATGTATTTACAAATATGAGCACAGAAATTGATCTAAACAGGTAACAATGCTGCTAATTTGTCCACCTTAAAACACTAAAAACTGATCACAATCACTAACTTTTGCCTTATCTCTCTTGCAGGTAAAAGAACAGAGATAAAGATACAAAAATGTGAAATAGCAGAATGGAGGGCTGAGATCAAGGTCTATGGGGGTCAACAATGAGCAGAAAATTGGCTCTTAACAACTAACAGCGCTGCTAATCTTACCAAACCCATGGTCTCATTTATATTGTGTATAGAAAAATGTAACTGAAAGATAATAAACATATGAGTAGGATAATCTAAGAAGATAAACGTTATTTGATATAATGACTTACTATCAAGGAGCCTGACCCCGCATAACTGCAGTAGCAAAATCACAGGTTCAACTGAAGTCGAATTAAAATAAGGGAGTAATTGATCTACATGATCATCCCATATTATACAGTAGATTTGATTTTCACGGAAAAAAAAAAGAAAAAATTCGCATACCATTTCATGTTTAATAGGAATCAAAGACATCATATATAAGTAATCAAACTTACTTTCCATCTTCCAATACAAAATCTATTAGCCTCGACATCCTACCACCGGAATTCCTCTCAACGGGAGAGTAGATTTCAACTACTCTCCCAATGATATCTGAGCAAATATAAACTTAGGTTAGAAGAATAGAAACATAACTGTAGAATGTAAAACATACAAATTAAATCATATACCTATCAACACCTTGTCATCAACCTCATGTTTCATTAGGAGTGAGGGAAATGACTTCAACCGGAATGTATGATTAGGAAAATCGAGTTTCTTATATTCCTTGATCAATGTGTCGTTTTTAAATTTGATCACGAAGGGTAGCATGTTGGTTTTATACTGCAAGTAGTTTGTAACACATAAGAAATTTTTTACTCCATAAATCTTCCCCTCTTTAAACTTACTAGAATACTTGTCAACTTGTTTCCTTTCGATGGTAGCATGCATAAAACTTTCCTACATTCATAACAAAGAAAAAACAGTAAAGATATAACTATTAACATAACTACCCTACTTTAACAACCACTAACCTCTTGATCATGAAATAGGCATTCAATAGTCTTAATGGACTTTGATTTGTGATTTTCGGGTACATTATAGCAGTGGACTAGATGTACTCTAACAGCCTTGGTGGTAAAATCGGCCTTCAGTTGAGAATCAAGAATGAATTGGCCAACCATGGTTGACAGATAATTGGAGCTTATAAAGGAGCTTTGTTGTATCAGGGGTGTGATGTGGTGTGTAATGTGATTGTTTACGGATGTATATAGCTAAAAAATAGCCTAGATAAGATGAAAGTAATCATCATATATGCAATACATAGCGCAGCTAACCTAAAGAAAACTCTTTGGCTTTCGAGAACACCATTAAATAAGTTCAAGACTAATAGACCAATTAGATTCAACATAGAGAAAATAAAATGTAGAGTCCTATTAAAACTGAACAATTAAAAATCAAGAATTAATTCCAAAATTGTTTTTCATCCAATTACAAATACAGATTTCAAAAAAAAAAAAAACAATGATGATATGGAAGCGTAATTTCTTTAAACAAAACAGAAACGGCTCCCCATACAAAATCTTTGGAAACCTAAATCTCCAGTATACTTTTTGAGAGTCCAATTTGTAGAAGAGAACTTTCAGCCAAAAGTATAGCAAAAAAAAAAAAAAAAACAAATGAAAAACTAAAAGGAAAATAATTAGGCGGGAGAATGGAGCCATTTTAGAGGCCAAATCCCCTCTCTTTATTATAATAAGAGATTATTATTATTATTATTATTATTATTATTATTATTATTATTATTATTATTATTATTATTATTATATTAAATGACAAGTACACACGAAATATAACATATTAAATTCAAATACCACTCATCTACCGTATCTCTTGAACTAGACATATTGTAATTAATTTTCATGCAAATACTTCATCAAATGTTAAGCTTCATAAGGTCACATAAAAAAAACATAAAAATAGAAGTACACAACCTAATTAAACATAATAAAATGTTAAGCTTTCTAAAAGCTTACATCCAAAAACAATTATAATAGAAAGGGTTCATCCCTTACAATTCAACACGCACATCGCCAACCTTCAATTTGTAGCAAGAAATGCTTTTACCCATTGTAATCTTCGATGTGGTGGAAGACTAAAAAACACAAGCATCTGATTTGGGCAATCTGGAAGTTTGATCAAAACTATCAAGTACTCTTCATTGGACAACCCATCAACTTGACTTAACTCGGTGTCTAATTGCTGCACTTTCTTGAAGAGTTAATTCTATTCTAATGCTCTTACTTATTTTATCTCCAACCAATACTAACGTATCACTTAACTTCTGTGCAGTAGTATGAAATGTCTGTGAAGTAATTGGTTCACCTTCATCATTGTTCTTCATCTTCTTCTTTGCACTACTAGATTCAGAATTTGTTTCATTTCGTGCCCTAATACCAGATGGTGATTGATTTTCGGTAAATGTGAAATTCATGTCCAGGATTTCAACGTCATCAGCATCTTCACCATCACTACATAGATTCACCCAGTAGTGTGTTCCTCATTTGTCATTTCTTGAATAATATCTACTCCAGTTTGTGCATCTTTTCCCATTGCACGATCTTTCCCATATATAAAACTAAACTCATTATAAAAACGAAAACTTTTCCTTCTGAACTGAACAGCTTCCTTATGACTCTGAAAAAATGAAAATTATATTACATATAATTAAGAACTATGAAAAAAATTAAAGTTTTCATGTAATTAGAATGAAAGTATATAATACTTACACTTATATAAGAATCCCAAACATCATCTTCAGCCGTGACCATCTTTTTTTCATCGTCCCATCTAAATCCACTATTGTTATTTGTGAATAGATCATGCACTACAGTCCACTCTTTTTTCAATGTCTTTACTCTAGATTCAATATGAGGCTTAACTTTTATACCTAAAGTAGGTAATTTAGCTTGTAACATTTTCTCCAACTTATACAAATATCCACCTTTAAATCTAGTGTCGGCATTTTTCGTTCTTAAATTATGGAGATCAACCAAACAAGAAACTAAAACAGTATCCTCTTCATGTGTCTACCTCCTTGCCTTTCCTTTTGAACTTCCTACGTCGGTGGTTGCCATAATTCCTTTGTAAATCCAAAAGTTAATAGCATAAAGTAAATAATTGAAATACATTCAAAACTTAACATTTGAAAAACTTTAATGTATTGAGAATATAGATGGAGCTTTACATATAACAAACATCAAATCTAATAATGCCACTCATTACATAATAACATAGTTCAAACACAATGAAACAACAACCATAACTCTAAGGTTGCCTAGATGCTTGCCATTCATTGAACATTTGTGTTGCTAATTCCATGCGCCAATTTGTCCAAGCATCCGATGGCGCAACTGTATTTATTACATTGTCTTGGCTATGTTCGTTTACTCCTATAAACTCACTAAAATCATTCTCCATTGGATCAACACTCATAACTTGTCTAATAAAGTTATGAAGTAATAAACAACATGCTATAATAATGCGATTATGTGTTCTTATTGGGTAATATGATGAACTTCTAAGAATAGCTCATCTCATTTTGCGGGCATGGCAGCTGCATGTTTCATATTAAAATATTCTTCTGGATTGGTTGGTTGATAACCTTGACGCCATTCATTTAGGTGATACCTTTGATCCCTAAATGACGCTAAAAAGCCCTCAGAATTTGTATAACCCGCATCAACTAGATAATAACAACCTATATAAAAAGCACTAAATAAGTGACTTTATCATTTGAAAATATCTTACAAGAAAATTTCGTAACTTAATTCTAGACAATATATACAACTTACCGTGAGGCACTTTCAATGCATGTGTCCTACTAATTGCATCACGAAGAACTCGATTATCAGATACTGATCCTTCCCAACCAGAAAGAGCATATACAAATTGCATATTAGTTGTGCACACACCTAAAACATTTGTTGCAATGTCGCCCAGCCCTTACGAGTCCGATATCTAGGCTTATCAATATTTGACACCTGAACCTTGATAAATGTCCCATCTAATGCACCTAAACAATTCTATAATTCAAAGAAATAAGATTTAATTAAAAAACACCCATGACTATATATAATATTTAATTACAAATTGTAAAATGATTAATATACGTTAAACCACTTCCACCGATTGTCTGTAGAGTTAGTTGGGATGGGCTCGGGTTTCGAAAACAAATGACTTTGCAAATGCATAAGTGCATTTAAAACTTTATGAAAAGTTCGGCTAATACTCTCGCCTGATCTTCTAAATTTTTGTTGAATAACTCGATTTTTAACATGATGAGCAAGAATATGCCAAAAGATTGCAACTTGTTCGTCAATAAGCATGTTCTTTGTTGGTTTCAATCCTCCTACCTAAACTTTTTAACATTCCACATAGTTTGAAAAATGTTTCCCTACTCATCCTAAGTAGTGAAACACATGCCTCATCATTATCATACACAATTTATCTCACATAATCTCGTTTGGCATAAAAGTCAATAGAGTATTGTCTAATTTTTGGTCTATAACTATGAAAAGATGTCACTGATGCCATCAAAAGTAAAAAACTACTAATAGTAGTATATATATATATCTATATATATATTAAAACAGAAGTAATAGTTTTGCCGCTCATTTTAGTCCAAAAATTTTGAAATCGGTAACATAATATTATATAATAATTCTTTATAGAAATTATAGCTTTCCTTATCATTCCTTATTTATGGCTAAAATTGACAAAATATTCCAAAAAATGATAACATTCAAATTGAATTATAATTAATTAATTAATTAATTAATTAATATAATGAAAGCAGTTAATTCCATGCACCGCCATAGCATTCAAATTGAATATAATTAAACTACTTAATTCTGTGCACTGCCTTTGAATATAATTAAAGTAATTTGAATGCTATCATTTTACTATTTAGTATTTTAATTACTTTAATTATATTTTATTCATATTAAAAATGATGCTTTATTCATATTAAAATGATGCTGACATAAACGATATGAAATATTTTATACTATATGATGTATATTATAATATTCTAAAAAATATTACTATATTATGTTAATGTACGTAATTAAATTCCTCTCATTATGATATTAAAAAAATTTCAACAATAAAAAATAAAATTCCAACAATCAAATAACTATGTGATGTGATTTATATTATAGCAAACATACAGGATTTGTTTAATTTATATATATATATATATATATATATATATATATATATATATATATATATATATATATATATATATATATATATATATATATATTAAAACAGAAGTGTTAGCTTTCCCGCTCATTTTAATCCAAAAATTTTGAAATCGGTCAACATAATAATATATAATAATTCATTATCAGAAATTCTAGCCTTCCTTATCATTCCTTATTTATGGCTAAAATTGACAAAATATTCAAATTATGATTCCATTCTTTATTCAATTCCATTCATGGATTCCTTATTTATTAATAAAATATATAGCATTCAAATTACTTTTATTTTAATTATATTTCAGACATCTATTATAGTATTCCTTATACTATGATGTATATTTTAGTATTCAAAAAAAAAATATTACTATATTATGTTAATGTACGTAATTAAATTCTTTTCATTATAATATTAAAAAAAATTCCAACAATCAAATTACTATATGATTATAATATAGTATTCAAAAAAATATTATTATATTATGTTAATGTACGTAATTAAATTCCTCTAATGATAATATTCAAAAAAAAATTACTATATGATTATTACTTTTATTTTAATTATATTTCAGACATCTATTATAGTATTCTGTATACTATGATGTATATTTTAGTATTCAAAATAAATATTACTATATTATGTTAATGTACATAATTAAATTCCTTTCATGATAATATTCAAAAAAAAAAATTCCAACAATCAAATTACTATATGGTGTATATTATAATATTCAAAAAAAATATTACTATATTATGTTAATGTACGTAATTAAATTATTCTCATGATAATATTCAAAAAAATTACTATATGATGTATATTATAGTATTAAAAAAATATTACTATATTATGTTAATGTACGTAATTAAATTACTCTCATGATAATATTCAAAAAGAAACAATTCCAACAATCAAATTTCTATATGATGTATATTATAGTATTAAAAAAAATATTACTATATTATGTTAATGTACGTAATTAAATTTCTCTCATGATGATATTCAAAAACTAAATTTCAACAATCAAATTACTATATGATGTATATTATAGTATTTAAAAATTCCAACAATCAAATAAATACAAAAATGTTATATATGTTAATTTAATTTATAGTAATAATTATCTAAAATATTTATCATACCATGAATCATGGTCTACTTTTAAGGTACATTAAATTAATACTCCGTATATTATTTTTCAACTTAAGTTCAGTATTTTTTTATATACAAATAAAATTAATATATAAAAAATATATCATTAAAAAGTTCTAATTAAAAAAATTTAAATAACACAAATATTGATATTTTTATTTTAATGTATTAAATTAACATATAATTATATTAAATCACTATATTATATTCATTTTCAATATAATATTGGTTCATTTTTAAAATGTTGTAGATTGATTTTTTACAATACAATTGCAAATATATAATTAAAATTAACATAGACTTACATAATAATATATATTAAAACAGAAGTGTTGTTTTCCCATTCATCCGAAGAAAATACTTCTGTTTTGAAATTTGAAATTACAATTATTTTTTACCTAATTAAATAATAAAAATGCTATATATGTTAATTTAATTTGTAGTAATGATTGCCTAAATATTTTTTATACCATGAATCATGGTCTACTTTTAAGGTACACTAAACTAATACTCAGTATATTCTTTTTCAACTTAATTTCAGTTTTTTTTTATATACAAATAAAATTAATATATAAAAGTCTATCATTAATAAAAAGTTCTAATTAAAAAATTTTAAATAACACCTATATTGATATTTTTATTTTAATGTATTAAATTAACAATTATATTAAATCAATCTAATTACGTACGGCAATTGAAATAATTCTTTTTCAAACGTTTCATACGCATAAAAGTAAACTTTGGTACAAAATAAAACAAAAATAAATCTAATTGTTATTTTTAATTATATTTTCGATCATTATATTGTTATATATATAGATCTCTATCTTTTTTAAAGTCATTAAATAATAATATGATAATTTAATGATAATAGAATTTATAAAAAAAGAAAAATATATATATTCTATTAAAACAAAAAAAATTATAAATCAAAATAGATATTTCAAATTTAATTTATTATAATAAGATAAAATTGAAATCTTCTATGCAATTAGTATTTTTTATTATAGATATTTTAAATTTCATTTTTTTATTTTTTGAAGTTTAATTAAAATTGTTAAAATTAAAATAGTTTAATTTGATTATAATATATATATATATATATATATATATATATATATATATATATATAAATACATATATATATACATATACATATACATATACATACACACACACACACACACACACACACATATTGCTAAAAAGAGAAAATAATAATTATGTCTAAACTCATACTCTTAATTAAAAATTTAAAAATATTTAAAAATTTGTCTAAATATGTAATATAGTTAGGGACTACATTAATCCATATAAATTTAAAAATTAAATTCTTTTAGTTATAAAATTTTATTAATTATAATTAATAAAATATAGACTATAAAATATAATTAAGAATAAAATTATAAAATTAACAAAATGTGTATTCATAAGTATTTATATTTTAAAAAATGCATACATACATATACTTATACATTATATTAATCATACAAAATTAAAATGCTATTTTTTAATTTCTAAATTTAATTATTTTAATTATAATATATCAATATAAATTATAATTACATAAATTATATTATAGAATTTACATATATACATATTAATAAATATTATTTGTATATACACTGTATTACACAATCATATCAAAAATGTGTCTGATTAGAGTTTAAAATCACATATACAAAATTTAAAATTTACATTTTTTTTTTAATTTTTAAGTATAATTTTCTTTGTTATTATTCATATTGTTAGAATTAATAATATATATGAAATACGATTAGGAATAATTCAATTTAATTATGTAATTTTTTTTCTCTATAAATTCATATAAATATGCACATGATTAGAGATTATATTAATTATACAAAATTTTAATTTTGTATGCTATGATAATAGATACTTGACCCCTTTCAAAAAAAAATATATATACTTGACCAAATATATGAAAATTCAACTATATTATTATATTGTACATTTTAATATATTTGTATTTTTTAATTTTTTTTATTTAAATTTATAATAACAAAATTTTATCCGTGCACCGCACGGGTAAAACACTAGTTTTTAAGAATAAAGTCAAAGCAGCTGCAATTCGTTTTCTTCTTTCACCCATTCTAGTCAAACTTAAACGAGACATAACTGCAATGCCATCAAAAGTAAAAAACTACTAATAGTAGTATATATCATATATCATATATCATAGAAATGCTTTTAGCTTTTTAACATAATTATGAGATAATAACAACTACTTTCATAATCTTGAAGAGTTGCTGCAAATAAAGAATGCAAATTTTGCACCTTCCGCATATAAAGAATTCAAAGGATTGAAGAAACATTTACGAAAGATGTTGTATATAAACAATGCATATAAAGAATTCTAATTTTAATAGGTTCTGCAATATAAAGACTTAAAAAATGTTCTTTTCAAAAAATTTTGCTTCTGTCGTAATTACATAATTTGCTTATAGAATATAAAGATGTACATAATTTGCTTTTCAAAAATAGGCAACTTAAAATTTGCTTTCAATATTGTCTGCATATTCAAAGTTTAGGCAAATCCAAATTTGCTTTCAATATTGTCTGCATAAAGTTTATGCAACTCCAAATTTGCTGTCAAAAATTTATGCATATTCAAAGTTTAGGCAACTCAAATTTTGTTTTCAAAATTTTTGCATATGAAGATTTACACAACTCACGCCATTCGATCACTATTTTGAACAATTTTGGATATATATTTTGAACAAATCGACGCGCAAACAGAAAATCTTTCTTTTCAAAATTTAGACAAATACGTTATATACACATATCAAATTTAAATATTTGAGAGTTTTGATAAAATATACTTGATTAAGGTTGACCTAGAATGATTATATCTTGCTCAGGAACGACTTTCTTATTGATAGTTGTCGAAGATAATACACGGTATTAGTTAAAAGAGAATGTCAAACATCAATTTTACTTTAGGTTAAAAAAGAGAGGTGTAATTTTGTCTCAAGAGTATTCATTTTTATTCCTAAAGGCCCTGTTTGGTAAATGGCTGTTGGCTGATTGGGTTGGCTGTTTGAGTTTAAAGGTATGATTTGTTAATAACATTAGCTGATTGTAAAAACTTGTTTGATAGATTGCCTGTTAGCTGATAGCTGTTTGGTATAATTTTATTTCTCAAAAAGCTAATTGAAAAGGCTGCTTTGAGTAGCCTTTTGAATTTTAGTATTTTAAAGTTACAAAAAGCTTATTAACCAAATAACTAATAGTGCTCAAATAAGCCAAAATTGACTGATAGGCTGATTATTTACCAAACAGGGCCAAAATCCATGAAATTAAAATACTAGGAGCATGTGATTCTAACTCCATGAAAATGAGAAAATTGATCAAACCAAACAAAAAAATTATACTCTTAACAAAATGACGCACGGTGTAAATACTAGTTCCATAACAACTATAAATTCGGGATTATTCAGATTAGGTTCCTTCTCTGTTCACTCTACGCAGTACACACTTATCTAGTTCTATATCTCCTTCCCTGCGTTGCGGCTAGGGTTTCACCAGACCCTTTATTTTCTCTCGCCAAACCTTTCTAGACTTTTTATCCTAGTGTGGAGTACATAGATCCGATTATGGGTATACTGTCGTTCTAAGGTTTTCCACTGGGGGTGTTAGGGCTTCATTTCATTATCTGAAAGCCTGAAAGCGGTTTTTCGTTTAGAAATGGCGGATTTGAACCCTTTTGATTTGTTGGGCGATGATGATGCCGAGGACCCGACGCAGCTGGTCGCTAAGGTCGCGCCGGCCAAGAAAGCGCAAGTTTCCACCGCTCAGAAGCCGCAGCAACAGGCTAAGCCGCCGGCTAAGCTCCCCTCCAAGCCTCTTCCCCCGGCTGAAGCTGGTTAGCTCTTCTTCATGTCTCATAAATTCCCCTTTTTTTGTTTTTGTTTTTTTTTTACACTTTCTTCATTTTTACATGTGAATTTATCTTTATCTGAAGTAATGCAAGTTCGTTTGTTTGCGTTTTCAGATTAATCCGAGGTAACAAGTGAAAAAGAAGGCATAAAAAAAGGACAAATCTTTGTTCTGTTCTCTATATATTTTATCTTTAAAGTAAAGAAAATACACACTAGATTTTTTGACCATTGAATTAGGAAGGAAAATGCTTTTTCTTTGTTGCTGTAAAGGACATATTTTTTACATAGTATAACCAGAGTGACTTTGATTTTTTAAATCATCATTACATACTTGCTGCTATGGCTATTCAACCAGGAAGGGAAATGTTATTTCTTTGTAGCTGTAATTGAGGTATATTCTGTGTTTATGGATAACACATTAACACCGCTTTTACATAATATAAACAAAGTCTCTCTGATTCTTACCGTCGGGAATCTCAAGTATGCAAAATATATGGATATAAAAAGTAAAAAAAAAATTATGCTTTCCTCAGTAAACAGTGCACTTGCATTCAATGCAAAATGTTTTTCATATGGCATTTTATAAACCTCAGTCTAAATTATGTTTATTATTTTTTTTCCCTTGAGTAGTAAGAGAGGGAAAAACTGAACCTGGACGTGGAGGTCGTGGTGGGCGAGGACGTGGCCGTGGTCGGGGTGGTGGTGCAGGGTTTGACAAGGAAAATACCAACAACTGGAGTACATTTGGTAGCAGGGAATTTTCTGGAGGCAGTGCTCCACCTGAAGAGGCAGATTCTGGAAAACCTTCAGAAAGACGTGGTGGTGGCTATGGTGGACCTCGTGGAGCTTTCCGTGGTGGTCGCCGAGGTGGGTTTGGTGATGGTGATACAGCGGATGGTGAACGGCCTCGCAGAGCCTTTGATCGCAGAAGCGGAACTGGTCGCGGGTATTTCTTGTTTTGTACTCAATGATACATTAATTCAGAATTTGTTTCTACTGTTTAGTATTTAATAAAACATTAATTCAGAATATGTTTCTGCTGTTTAATATCTTTCTTTACTTAGCTCTGAATTAAAACGGGAAGGATCTGGACGAGCAAATTGGGGGACTGAAACAGATGAGCTTGCTGTGTGAGTAATACATTATGCTACGTTTTGTTTCTGGTTTCTGAGAATAGTTATGTATCTGTGATTCCCGTCTTAATTCATCCCCTCCCACATTTTTTATGCAGCATGACAGAAGTTAATGAAGTTGAGAAAACTCAAAATGTGGAGAAGCCTTCCAGAGAAGAGGAAGAAACGGAAGCAAACAAGGAACCTCCTAGTACTGAAGCTGAGGAGAAGGAACCTGAAGATAAGGTGAATATGCTTATATAGATGCATGCATGTGCTTTGTGCACCCACGTTCTTGTAAGGTTATTTTCTTATTGAGATTTGTGTTGAGATTTGGCTGTCCTGTTATAGGTAACTTCTCAAATAATTATCTTTGATGCTTCTTGGTACATCTATAGGGATGGGGATTGAAATTGTTGGTTCACAGACTTATACAGTTATACCACTTTACCACGAGATCTTTGGCCAAATAATTATTTTATAATCCTTTGAATCTGCAGGAGATGACTCTAGAAGAATATCAGAAGGTGTTGGAGGAAAAGAGGAAGGCACTGCAGGCACTCAAAACTAAGGAAAGATCCGAAAGGAAGGTCGATGCCAGTGAGTTTGATTCTATGCAACAGATTTCCAAGAAGAAAAACGCTGATGATATCTTCATAAAATTGGTAAGATTTGTTGGACTCCAGTTTGTTCTTTACATCTCTATTCTTACCCTGTCATTTCTTCCCTATTGTGCGGCCATTTTTACAATTCTGTTAAGCATACCTTGGTGCCATGAACTGCATTAATCACATGCTTTTTTGCTTTAGGGTTCTGAGAAGGATAAGAGAAAAGAGTCTTTGGAGAAGGAAGAGAAGGCCAAAAAGGTAATTATTTTGCATACTTCTCCTGTATATTTATATAGGTAGGCACACATAGTTTGTATGATTATCCAGTTCTATATTGCAATATCCTTCTCTAATTTCAGCATCTAGCAGTGAAGCTGATTGTTATGCGTATTATCTGTTTTAAGCAAAACAATTTAATCATTTTCTACCAATTTTCTTTTTGGTTTTAGTCTGTCAGCATTAATGAGTTTTTGAAGCCTGCTGAGGGTGAGAGGTACTATGGGGGTCGTGGTAGGGGTCGTGGGCGTGGTAGAGGATATAGAGGAGGTGATGCAATGAACAACATGGATGCCCCTTCCATAGAAGATCCCGGACAATTCCCAACGTTAGGTGGCAAGTGAGATGGCCCTCGATCTATAATGTGTTGGTGTTTGGGCTTCCCCGCTCTTCTCTGAATATTTGTTGACTTGGAATAATGGAGTGGAAGTAACAAAAGCTCCCTGAAGTTTGTTTTAAATGTAAATTTCTTGTGCCATTTCATGTGATCTCCATGTAGCTTTTCGTGTAATGTGATGCTACCTCTTGTTACCATTCTGAATCGGGGCATATGAAACAGTTTTAACTTATAACACTTGATGGTCTCATGTTCCTCCTTGCTTTTGTTTTGCTCTAAGGGTGTGTTTGGAAACCCGGAAAATGACTTCTGGAAGTCATTTTCCGGGTTTCGGGTGTTTGGGAACACCCAGAAAATGTGGTCAACGGAAATTGATTTCCGTTGACCACGGAAAATGACCCCATTTTGGGGGAAAATGACTTCCCCCAAAATTATCCGGAAGTCATTTTCCCCCATGGGAAAATGGAAGGGAGGGACGGCTGTCGTCCCTCCCTTCACTACCGGCGGAAACGAAAACCAGTCTGCCGGCTCTGGTTTATTTTAAATTAGTTATATTATAATAAATATTATTATGTTATATATTTTTTATATTTTAAATAAAAGAATAAAATTATATAATTATATATTTCTATTCATTTTTCACTCATTTTCCGGAAAATGAACCAAATACTTAAAAGACAGTTTTCCAAAGTACATCCAAACACGGAAAATGAACTCATTTTCCGGAAAATAACTCATTTTCCAGAAGTCATTTTCCTGCGTTCCAAACACACCCTAATATTTGCTTTTGTTATTGCTATGTTCCTTGATGCAAATGAGATTTGCTCTTTTTTTTTTTCTTTTTTTACATGAGACAAGTGAGTCTCATATGTATAATGTCTGCCGCATGCGTTTGTGCCATGAAACGCATGTATGCTCTTTTCTCATTCTAGTCTAAGTTACAAAATCTGTCTATTTTTGTCAACAAATTTAATTTTATTTACATTGAAGTTTTTGACCCCTCAATTGACATAATAAGGGAAAATTGCATTTTTTTTTTTGAAAATAAAGAAGCTAATTCATTAATCATAGGCTGAAACGTTTACAATAAAGATCGATGGAATGATCAAACATTCCTTACAGTCAGACATAGAAACAACTTCCCTAGCATTCAAACATTCCTTACAGACAGTCAGACATAGAAACAACTTCCCTAGCATAGAAAACTTGATTCGCAGACTAATTCTTTGAACGAACTTAAAGCTTCTTTAATGATTTGGTCAAACGTACCCAAGACCGACACTGGTTGAATAGTCTTGCATACCACCTGAGTATCTATTTCCATTCTTCTATCCATTGACAATATCTCCATCGGGCTGAACTGCATATCATAGTTCATAGGAGTCTCTTTTTCATTGTCATGTTTGTCACCCAGGATGAGATTCACGTACGCTATGACTAGTTTTATCGTTTCGCACATTATGAAAAAAGAACTCGCCAAGTAAACGAGAGGAAGAAACTCGTCAAAACAACGAGAGGAAAAACACAAAAACTTCAAACAAAATTAAACCAATAAAACAAAGCAAAGGGAAACAACAGTGCGAAAATAAGAGAGTAACGACCGGTAGCGGTGGAGATGGAGGAGAAAACAGTGAATGCAAAAAAGACAATGAATATGGACGCTACCTGGGGTGGAGATGACAACAAGAGAAGACGATTGGACGCCGCCTCCGATCCGCTTGCTTCACGGAGGCGGCGGCCGTGAAGAAAACCTAAGAAGAGAGAACTTGAATAGGGTTTTCGTTGTCTTACCCTAGGGAAAATTGCATTTTTCATCTTTATATTATAAAGTAATTGTAGGATTTGTTTATATTTATTGGTCGTGCTTGTGCTCATTTCTTGTTTTTAACATTTTTTTTTAATTTTTTTTTTTACAATTATCCAATAATTTAGGGATTTAAAAAATTTTCTCGAAGAATAATCATTGCTTAGCTCCAGCTTAGAGTCACAGGCTGGAGAACCTTCAGCAAAGAACTTTGGGTGTGTGCAGAGACAGGGATTTGAACAGCAAAAACTGTCAAATAATAGCTGCCAAACCAAGTTGCCTGTTCTTAGATTTGAAATGGCAATTTCAGACAAAATGAATCAAATTGGGGAGACCAACATGCAGGCTGCTAATTTTGGCATTTATCATTTCAGTCTTTCAATTTGGTAGGAGTGCTTTAAATTTGTTGTATTAGAAAGATGTTGAGCAAAAACCTATGGAAAAGCTCATCAAGCATTAGCAGGTAAAAAGGACAAGTGATACAGATTGCATTTTATATAGAACAGAGACAATCAATAGATCTGAATTGAGTTGGCTAAGAGCACCTCCAATGAAGGGTTGTGTTTTTTAAGTGACTCCCTGTGATTGCACTTTCCCTTACAAGTAACAAACACTTTATTCATGATTAGTATTACATTTTTAATACAAATAATGCATTTCCATCTCGACCTGACCCTCATGGACAAGAATTTGTGAGATGGTCTCACACAAACTTTTGTTTCTGTTTTTTGTTTTTGTTTTTGTTTGTTTGTTTGTTTTTGTTTTTGTTTGTTTGTTTGTTTTTTTTGGTGGGTTTTGGTTGACTTGAAATAAAGATAACATGCCCATGCGGAGGGAGAGAATGAAGGAAAATTTCTTTTAAAACAGGGTTTTTGTCAAAGAGAGGAAAAAACATCTGTTTGATGGCAAATTATATCGTTGACCAGGGTCCACCTTGCATGGTGGATCATGGTTCAACACAACGTCATTTATTATGAAGTGTCAAGTGTCAACTAGTGCATTATATTTAATAACACCATTCTGTACTATGTTTATAATATTTATTCTATATGTCTATAAACTTAGACCTTAGTATCCATTAACACTAAACTAGGGGTGTGTTTGGTTCAAACATTGAAATTAGAATGGCAATGAGAATCAAATACTTGGTAATAGTAATGTGTTTAAGTGTAAGGAGTTACTTTGTTTGGTAGTAAACAGGAATGAGAATCAAAATAAATGGGAAGTACATGTAGTATCTGTCCATATACTTTCTCAACCTACTGAAGCCCAACAAAGTCAACATTGCCCCCATTGAGGCTCGAACCCATGACCTCCCACTTGAGAGAATCACTTCATGCCACTTGACCACAAGGCCTTTGGCTTACACTCTCAACTTTTTTGCAACTTCTCGAGCTTCGCCTTAGAGAAATGAATACCACATCAAAGATTTAATTATAGATTTGGAAGTAATTCATGACTCAGCTCCTAGGAAGTTAGTCTCACCCACTCCACTTTTACCTAAAAAATAATTGAGTGATTGCATAGACTCTTTTAATTTTTGGGAAAATGGTCAAATAAGTCTCTAAACTTTACCTAAAAAGTCAATTAGACCCTTAAACTTTTAAAAGTTACAATTAAACTCATAAACATGTTATTTTGGAGCGACGAAACCCACAAACCTGTTGGTGACCTGTAATTGCAGCTCAACTAGGATTCCAGCGACCTCCGACGAACCTCGGTGAATGCCCGACCGAATTTTGACAAACCATGTCAAGTATAAGAAACCGGCGACCGTTCCCATGTCAAATACCAGCGACCGGCGACCGTCAAACGGTCGCCGGTTATTGGTATTTGACATGGCCTGCCGGAATTTGGTTGGACGTTCGTCGAATTTTGTCGGAACCCTAGTTGACTTGCAATTATAGGTCACCAATTAACAGATTTATGAATTTCATTGTTCCAAAATAACACGTCTGTGTGTTTAATTATAACTTTTAAAAGTTGAAGTGTCTAATTGACTTCTTGAATAAAGTTTAATGACTTATTTGGCCATTTTTTCAAAAACAAATAAACAAAAATAAAATAAAATAAAAACAAAAACAGAGAAGCGTTGAGTCAATTATCTAGCTGCTCCAGTACGTCCGCGTTCAATAACTTTGACTAGGCCTACTTATTATTCGTGCAGAGATAAACATATGCTTCGTTGTCATATATTCAATAATGGAATCATTTTTTAATTCAAATTCAGAATTTGTCAATTGATTGTATTACCTGTTATGAAATAAGATATGCATGCTCTAACAACTCAACCAAACCCCAGCAGAAATCAATACCAAGTCAAAATGTGACAATCATTTTCAATGGAATTATCAACCATTACCATTGATATCAATATAATCATACATCATATATATATATATATATATATGATGTATGATTATATATATATATATAATGACAAAGGATATCGCAACCACTACTTGAGGATATGCATTAGGTAAACCGTTAATCGACTCAAACCAAGAAAGATAATAGACTACTCCCATTGGAAGTCGAACTTAAAAATTGGAACCTAGCTTGTGGTTACCGAACCAACAACTTAACCAACTTGACCAGCTTGACTAGTCTTCTTATTTGAACTTGATTCTGTATAGGCTCTGACTCTTATGAGAAGGATTCATGTGAGAAGTGTGGACAAATGTTAGCCATGAGAACATGACTTTTTGTGAAAAGGAAAAAAAACATGGTAACAATTTTGTAATTATTACAAACTTTAATTGAAAATTTTTAATAGTGCATATGCGGACAACTAATAATGCACTCAAAATCAGTAAATTATCCATGGATACACTATCAAGTTTTTCTAAGTACATGGCCAACATTTGGAATAATTACAAAAATATCAAAACATTTGTATCTTTATTTTTCAACTGTTAGATCTCCCTAGATAGACGTACAAAATGAGAAAATGGTCGTCTTGTAAAATGTGAGGACTGATCTCAGTCGTCCATCATAGTTCATTAATGGTTGAAGGTTTTAGTAATAAAAACACAGAGCCAATTTTTTAATTATTGAAAACTTTTAAATTTTCAATATTTATGAGTAGAACCCTACTTTGTTCCCTTTATTTTTAAGCAAATCTCAAGTGGTGATCTACCCATATGGATAGATCATATTAGTAATACCAGTGAGCAACCTCTTAAAGTGAAGGGGGCTTCTTGTGCGCAGTGAGCAAATGTCTAGCCTATGTGGTTCGGTTGAGTTAACATGATTTACATCCTCTTAGATGCTTTGTCAGGGCGGGGCGTGGGGCTCTTGGGGTTGGGGATTCAACCTTTTTAGGAGAATGTCGATGCTTTGTCGGGGAGGGGAGCGTGGAGGCCCTTGAGGTTGGGGATTCAACCTTTTTAGGAGAAGATCATATTAGTAATCACTTTTTATATGAGAGTATGTTCTCAGCTGAACTCTTCCATCCATATATATATATATATATATATATATATATATATATATATATATATATATATATATATAGGGTCATGTTCAAGTGTGGCCGTGCTCTTAGGTGTGAACAGTGCGGCCTCACCACTATGTATACAGATATACACCACTCAGTGTTAGAAAATGCACCACACAAATATGCATCGTTAGGGACGCATCACCCAAAAACACACCACTAGGTATGCAAATATACACCACACAGTATTAGCAAATGCACCATTAGGGACATGGGAGTTATGGTGCATTATTTTGGGTGTGTGGTGTGTTTTATGGTGTTTTTGTATATTTTCATTGTGGTGTGTTTCTTAACATTGAGTGGTGTATTTCGTAACATTGAGTGGTGTGTGACCGCACGGCCACACCTAAGAGCACGGCCACATTTGATTAATATTCTATATATATATATATATATATATATATAAATATAAATCGTGTACTATCAGCATTGGTATTGATTCACATAATATAATGCCAAAATATCATCATCATGTCAACCTACCCAAATTATCTTAATCTTCACCCAAACATCCATTAGGTGGCACTTGCGTTAGAATGTTCAAAAAAAGTCTTATAGTATTTGGTGTACCAGGGAAATGGAAAACAAACTGCCCCTTAAAAAATTGCTCTTTGAAATTGGGTTACACCAGACTTTTCTTTTTGTAAATTAAGCGCGTTTTAGTTAGTACTATAATAATATATAAGAAGGGATTGATTATTTGATTAAGTTGGCAAATTAAAGTATTGTGTGGACCATAATAAAAAATATATTTTAATATATTAAAAGTATATTATGAAATGTACATTATACAAAATAATGTACTTTACCGGAATATAATGAAAATTTTTAATATACTTAAAATATATTATTTGTATACTGAATATACATTATTTGATAATATTTTTCACATAGCTGTGTGAACCATGGTCCACACAATAATGTTGATTACGTTAGTACATGATTCACTTTACTTAAAATGATTTAAATTCAATTTCACTATAATTCCATTAATAATAAGACTTGATTAAAATAATTCCTAATTTATAAAGTAATTTTTGTAATATTTAATTTGATATTAGTTTACAAATTTATATATTTAAAAATTATATAAAAAATCTTATTAAAAACAAAAATGAATTATAAATTATAAGTAATTTAAAGAAAGGGGAAATTGCACTTTTGGTCCCTCAATTAATTAGTAACACATTTGCAATGTTTTCCCTATCTTTCAATTTGGACACTTTGATCCCTCATTATTGAGACGTTAGTCAATTTAGTCCTTCTGTTAGTTAATAACAATAAACTCCGTTTAGACCATGGGTATAATTGAAATTTTACATAGGAAAATGTACTTTTGGTCCCTCATCACCAATTTCTTTCTAATTGAAGATAGGTAGTTGACTTGCCGGAAGATTGCCAGAGCGCCGAAACTAGCTGCTTGTACTCCAGCTCGCCCAGGCGAATTCCATTGGGAGAATCCACATCTTCGATCATAACCACCATGGACATTTGCGTAGTATTCTCCATCATCAACAACTCCACAGCTTTCATGGCCTTCTTCACATACTCGTAGTCCACGAAGAACACTTTCGCCTCACAGTACCGGAGAATGGTGGCAATGTTCTTGGCATCCAGATTGGTGTCGATCGTGTTCAACACGGCGAAGAAATTGGTGATGAGTGACCAAAAGTGCATTTTCCTATGTGAAATTCCAATTATACCCATGGTCTAAACAGAGTTTATTGTGATTAACTAACAAAAGGACTAAATTGACTAATGTCTCAATAACTGAGGGATCGAAAGTGTCCAATTTAGAAGATAGGGAGAACATTGCAAATGTGCTACTAATTGAGGGACCAAAAGTGCGATTTTCCCTTAAAGAAAATAAGTGAAGAAAGAATAATTAATTTTAGGGATAAGGGTCAAATAGGCCCTCGAACTATAGTTCATTGTGCAATTAGACCCTTAAACTTTAAAAAGGTTCAATTAGACCCTCAAACTTGTTATTTTGGAACAAATAGACCCTTGAACTTGTTATTTTAGAGCAAATAAACCCTTGAACTTATTTATGACCTGTAATGGCAGGTCATACAAATTTCCGGCGAACCTCTGGCCAACTCCGGCGAAATTCCGGCCAAAACAAAAAACAAAACCAACAACCGCCGGCGACCTTGAACCGTTTCACGGTCGCCGGCGGTTGTTGGTTTTGTTTTTTGGCCGGAATTTCGCCGGAGTTGGACGGAGGATCGCCGGAAATGTTTATGACCTGCTATTACAGGTCATAAATAAGTTCAAGGGTCTATTTGTTCCAAAATAACAAGTTTGAGGGCCTAATTGAACCTTTTTAAAGTTTAAGGGTCTAATTGCACAATGAACTATAGTTCGAGGTCCTATTTGACCCTTATCCCTTAATTTTATTAATAGATGATAAATAGAACAAGTAAAATAAGACATAGCTAGTAATTAGGAATAGACCTTTTGGTGCTAGGTGCGCAACTTGATACATTTCCTTTCTAAATTAAAGGTTACTTGATATTATATTGTAGGATATATAATATCATTATACACTCATTGAGAAGTTGATATTTATGGAAGCTTACTTTAGACAGCTCACATTGAACCTTATTAAGTATTTAAACACACCATTTTCTATCATGCAGTACTTCTCAATGAGAGCACCAAATAACCCTAATTCTACCACAAAATTAAAATTAGCTCAAAAATGTATATATGTTTGATCTCAATTTAAGTATCACACCATAATCTTTTGTCCATATATTATGGAGTACAGTAGATATGAGATCAATTTTATTATACTTCCTATGATATTAGTTTATTATATGTGTGTTAGGTTCAGTCAATTTATGTATAGCTAGTCAAGCAAGAAATAAAATAATTTTATAATTTAAACTTGTGTAATGTCAAATATATTGGCTAGTGATTAGTTATGATGGTAGGTGATTAAATCTAGAATAAGTCCAATTCAAAGTTTGCAATTTCAATAGTTTACCCTCACATAAATCATTACACATTACACGTAACTAACAACAACATTGTGATGTCTATATATATAAAGTTTCTCTGCACCATAATGCCAATTCAAACTACACCTTCTTCTCCCCTTCACTTCACTTCCCAAAATTAACATATATATAGGCCGGCCAGTTCAAACCCTGCCTGAGATAGATGGCTGTGGCAGTTAATTTTGCTATTCTTTTTGTTTTATTGGCAGCTCCGGCAGCTTTCGCCGCCGATCATGTCGTCGGAGACAGCAGCGGGTGGAGTCAGACGGGAGATTATACCACTTGGGCATCAAGCAAGACATTCGCCATGGGCGACAATCTTGGTGAGTTTTTAAAAATAATAACCTTTTTAGGAGCTGATGTAGTACATTTTGGTCCCGTTTGAAAATTCAGAAAATGATTTCCTGAAATTATTTTTTGGATTTAATTTTTTTAGTGTTTGGGTATTCAAAGAAGATAAAATCAGCATAGTGATTCATTATGTTTAACCGGGGAAAAAGGTCTAAAAAATGCCTGGGAATTCTTTATTTTCCTGTCACTCTCATTTCTCTTCAATCCATTTAATTTTCTATATTATTATTATTATTATTATTGTTATTGTTATTTATTATTATTATATAACAAATAATATGGTCATTTTCAAGAAAATAAACCAAATAAAAAAAAATGTAATTCTTTAACTTTTAACCAAATTGGGAAGCTCAATAGCTTAAAGATGTCTCTTACCATTAGGGTATAAAATTATATAGAAGAATTGAAAAATAGAAAATAAAATTGGAATATTCAAAATTATTTAATTTCCTAGAATTACATATATATATATTTTTGAAACTAATTATGAAAATTAATGATGGATGACGGCGATCAGTTTTCAACTACGGAGGAACCCACGGCGTGGACGTGGTGAGCAAAGACGATTACGACAACTGCAACGCCGGAAACGCCATCCAGTCCTACACCGGCGGCGCAACCACCATTAAGCTATCAAAATCTGGGCCAATGTACTTCATCTGCCCAACCATTGGCCACTGCCAAGGGGGGATGAAATTGGCAATCAATGTTGATTCCGGAAGCTCCGCCGCCCCCGCCGGATCCCCGCCGGCCACCGCCACCCCGTCTCCGCCGTCATCCGGGTCTGACTCTCCGCCGTCAACTTCAACGCCATCCGGCAGAACAACGCCGACGGCCACGTCGCCGCCGCCTAATGCCGCCATGGGTGGTTCCGGTTGCCTGAGCAAAGTGGTGGTTGGGGTTTCAATTGTTGTAGGGGCATTGTTTGCTTTCCTGAGCTAGGCTGGAGGCAGTGCTATATTTGTAATTTCCTGATTTTTGTTGGCTCTTCAAATATTTTGTGTGTATGTTTGTTTTTGTTATGTTTTTATTATCTTATTTACTTTCATTTTTTTAAAAACTTTCATGAGCAGTAAATTTATGTTTTTATTCCATTCCCGACCTATTCCACGAACCAAACATGCTGTAAAAGAAAAAAAAACACAAAACATTGGTGCTGCATTTTTGTGAAATTACTAGGTATTATGGCCCTGTTTGGTAAATGATTGTTGGCTGATTGGGTTGAATATTTGGGTTAGAAGGTATGATTTGTTGATAATATTAGTTGATTGTAGAAAGTTGCTTGATAAATTAGCTGTTAGCTGATAGTTGTTTGGTATAATTTCTTTTTTTAAAAAGCTAATTGAAAATGCTACTTTGAGTAGCCTTTTAAATTTTAGCATTTTGGAATTACAAAAAGCTTATTAACCAAACAACTAATAGTAGTCAAATAAGCCAAAATTGGCTGATAGGCTGATTATTTACCAAATAGGGCCTATGTGATACCATCGCATAGGATCACATAGGCTAAAATCTATAAAATGAATTTGAAAAAAGAAAAATAATGCTAATTATGCTTAATTTTACAACTCACAAACCAACGTAACTATTCAATTCTTTGGCAAAATCATTAGAATAATTTTTAATTTTACTAATGTTTATGATTTTATCATATCATGGAATGATTGATTTGTGGGTGGTAAACTTAGAAGCACATAACATTGTCTTTAAAAAAATATATTAAGAATGATGCAAATACAATTATAGGTGTAACCAACTAATTAGTAATTAGGCCATAATTTCTATTTGATAATTTCATGTATTATTATGTTATACTTCAATATCTTTTGATAAATTATACGGAGTATTATACAAGAACGGACAAGTATATTATTGGTACAATTTGGATAAGAGTTAATTCCAGGAATGATTTTTTTTTTAAACGACTTTTATCAATTTCTATTATCGACCTTTAATTTGATCAAAATTGGTATCTTGACTATTGATTTTATTATGAATTTAGTCCTTATATTAAATCTCAATTTGGTAAGCGTTAAATCTGAGGGCAATAATGTAAAATCAAATTTTTTGCCCTTTTCTTCTCCATTTGTCCTTAAATCCATCTCTACAAGCCTCCAAGCAAATATACCATCTCTCTGTAATATCTTTTTACTACTTTCAACTACCAAATCACTTAACTTCACTATGGATGTTTTGTGTTTGGATTTGTTCTTTGAATTTCAAGGAAATAACTCCAAAACATTTTGAAATAATTTTCAAGGTCCCCTCTGATTTCAGATCAATAAAGTGATATAGCCCTATATGCTTTCCAGATGTTCACAATAAATTTCCCATATATGCACACTTTTTCTCTAACCTTGCTCGTTTTTCAGGCAGAGCGATTTTTTATTTCATACCACCTCTTAACAAGCCTTCTAAAATTTTTCATTTTGTTCTCGTTTGCCCAAGAACAATCATCATGTAAGTCTTTAAATGAAGTAATCCTCCAACAATTCTCATCTTGGATGCACCTAGTAATTGACTAGGGACATCCACTCTCCTTACACTTGGCAACACATCTTACTTTGTCATTCTTTTCAAACTTTAAATCTTTACAATGGATGAAAGCATAATTGTACATGGCTTCTTTAAAACTCTGTTTAGTCCCCAATAGGTAAATACACATAAAGGACTAACCTGTTGATGGTTAAATATACATAAAGGACTAACCCGTATAGCCGGTACGACAAGAAGTCACCCAATTGGTCTATCATAGCCATCAACCCGATTGGAATAAATCACGTGTGATCAACTGTAACGCTCATACCGATAGGCCTCATGACTAAAGAAGATACTCTTGGATCACCATTGGAATCGCCTCGACGGAAAGCCACCCGACCGGACTACCGTGTAGGATGACCAGTCGGTCTACAAGGTGACACAACCTACAAGCCGAAAACCTAACTTACACAACAAGCAAGATAGTCCAACTTGTGCCTTCAGGGCGGCGATTGACAACTTTCATATATAGCGGCTCTGCAACCTCGACTAGCCAATCTACGTGCAACTTGTAGAGCGACCATCTGGTTAGGCCAACAAGAAGACGCCATGTCAAGCCACTTGCAACAGGTGCATTAAATGTGTAGGCCGACTTAGTTAGTATAAATAGGAAGGTCCCCCCCCCCCCCCCCCTCACTTCTGATCTTCATCTCATTACAACAGCTATTACTTAGGACTTGTAATCTTCAGTCTTCACCCTGCAACATCACTCTACACCACGGTCTACACCCCGTGTAACCGTTCACTTGTAACCTGCACTCTGTAAACATCACCCTACTCATAATCTGCTCTACAATTACCATCTGCACCATTTGTAACAACCTGCTCATAAATTGCATCCTACAATTGCAACCTGCACTATTTTAGCAACCTGCTTGTAACCACATACTACTTGTAGTATTATTCAGCCTCAGACTGCCCGGTCTCCCTACGGTAGACCGACCAACTGACTATGAGTGCCCCCTCACTTATTCACAAAATATATGTATTTGTAGTGTAATCGTAACCCACAGTTCCATTTATGCTATCATTGGTGCTACTTGTGGGGACTCGAGCGAGACACTATGTTTGTCCCGTTACTTTTTTCACATCAAAATTCACCTTGCTTAATCGAGATGGCAAACAACAGGATGAGTCGGAGCCAGAACTATTTGCAATGGGAAGGCTCAACCCGCAAAGTTGAATATAATCCCAGTAATATAACCAAAACACTCCAGGAAATCGATTTGCGACGACAGTTGGATCGATCAAGAGAGCTAGTGAACGACCTCGCCTTCAACTATGCAAGGCGAACCATTCAACCTACCCGACATGTTAACAAACAGGCCGGCCAGATTATAGTCCATCTAACCATCTCGGTATTGTAAACGCGAAAAACTTGAATTGTATATATTTAAAATTCAAAGTATATCAATTACAATGAAGTAGTATGTATCAAACGAAAAAGGGGTACAATCTCTGTATAGAAGTCCTCTAATTCTCTACTAGAAGTATGCCAATTAGAAGTGTGCCGAATTCGGAGTATGCCGAGTTCAGAGTATGCTGAACTGGAAGTGTACTGAGTTCGAAGTATGCCGAACTGGATGTGTTCCTTGCTAAAGGGCCTCTAGAGTTAAATAGCTTGTTCTTCTATGAAGGGCTTGTATACAGCTTGATCTTCAAAGAAGGAAGGCGTATTCCTCAGTGCAGATATACTACGAGCGTGTTCCATACGATATCCTGGCGATATTTCGGTAGACCTTCAGTATGCAGATCTTCAGAGCTCTCTTTCTTTGAAAATGAAACCACTATTTATAGTGGTCGGTGTGTAGAGAAAATCTAACAATCCTATCCCTTTGGATAATTTCTATATTTAATTTAATATTTTGAATTAAATATAAGGAATGTATTGTGACACTATCACATCCAAGTTCATCATTTTATATTTGTGAACCAATTTATAA
This sequence comes from Ipomoea trifida, assembly GCA_003576665.1. Classification (NCBI taxonomy): domain Eukaryota; kingdom Viridiplantae; phylum Streptophyta; class Magnoliopsida; order Solanales; family Convolvulaceae; genus Ipomoea; species Ipomoea trifida. The sequence continues at coordinate 18,893,850 of CP025652.1, read as the reverse complement.
TATCCACAATTTCTTCAAAATTATATAATCCACATATAATTTCGATGGGCCAAACCAAGTCAAAACCCGTCAATTTCAGCGGCTCAATTAATCCAATTAGCATGGTACAACTCAATTAATTATTCCTTCAATTTGAGCCAGCAGTCCAGCAGACAATTACTCTTAATTAATTAATTAGACCAATTAATTATTTATCGAGCCATTTAATTAACCCAATTAAATAAATATCAGCACAATTTAATTAATTAAAGCAATTAATTTAATAGCCAATTATCCGCCACGACCCAATAACATTTTTTTTTTAAATTTCAGTGCTAAGAAATTGTCCCTTCAAGACTTGCTTGGCGTGCTCCAAATGCAAAGAGAAGGAGAAGAAAGTCTCGAAATTAACATAATTCAAGAGTCTAAATTTGCAGTCCATGCTTGCAAGTAATAGTCCAATAACTTATATTTTGACGTAAAGGTCATTTTTAACAATGACCAAGATATGGCCCAACAAGAACCATATATGATATGCCAATGGTGTCCACAACCAACAACCCATTTCATTTTAGCCAATTTTTTTAATTTTAATTTGCTTTTGGCCAAAATTAATTCCATAGTAGAATTTGGAACTTTAATGTCAGCCATGTTTTTCCATATTCCCTTTCCAAGTTTGCCGCTGCTCACAACCCACGCTCTAGCAAATCAGCTTTAGAATTTCAACTAGAACTGGAATCTTCATCTCATTATAATTTGTAACAAACCATATCTCATGATCCATATCAGAATTGGATTAATCAATATAATTTTTCTCAATAACTCACCATTCCTCAACACCAAGAACTAGAGCTGCCTACAATCAATCTCTGCTCGAGCTTCAATTTCGTCGGTGATAAGGTAATTTTCCTTTCCACAATACACTACCTTCTTGATTATTTATTTATTTATTTATTTTTTTGCAGCTTCCATCCCAAAGAAACAGAGACCAAGAAATCAAAACACACCACCAACAGACACGTGAGAGACATTGGACAGAAAACACGTGGGAATTAATTTTTTTGGGGCTGTTTTTCACCATTGTCAAGTTCTCACCGTTGCTAACTGATAATTGACGGTAATAATGTGTTATCGGTATATTTTAAGTATTATTGATCTTTAATGTTTGAGTACAGTGCACTACAAATGCTCAAATCGATAGAGTGCTCTAGTCTAGAAAATATCGTCCCGACTCTACAAGTGTGAGCGTCCTTTTATATTCCTAAGCGCAACGACTCTCTGCTTCACCTTCAATGCGGAGTACGTGGATATTAATGCTGAGGAGTCGTTGGAGTGGATGTTAATGCTGAAGAGTCGGTGGAGTGGACATTAATGCTGGGGAGCCGGTGAGGGGCTTCTCATCATTAATGTGTAATGATGCTTGTTTGACGTCCGTTTACTGTCTTCAGGTAAGTGCTGATGATTCGTATTAGTGCTGATACCCAATTATCCTGTCACCAACATTGAACTGGATCGGAGCTTCCTATGAACTGATTTCTTGGGTTGTTATCCACCATTGTTTGGCTCGCCATCTCCACAAACACTGAACGGGGCTTCTTAAAAATTAATTTTTCATGTTGTTTCTCCGCATCGTCGTCACTCGACAGACTCTCTGTCTTCTCACCTTGGTGTAATAGTGCTGCCACCTAAACTCCACTTCATTGTCCGCCGACAAACTTGCCACCGGAGAGTCGGTCTGAAGATTTTTCCCAAGCAATACTCTTATTACTGATTCAATCACTTGATCTACGCTCCATCTCACTCATATAATATTTTTAGAGTTAATACCCAAAATTGTCCTCGACTATAGTGGTTTTTCTCAATTTTGTCCTAAACGACTTTGGCCTCATAAAGTAGTCCCAGACTTTTGTGTTATCGCTCAAAATTGTCCTCCGTTAGTTAAGGTGTCAAATAGGTGTTAAGTACAGGGGCAATATAGTCCTTTCATATTTAGTTCTTCTCCTTCCTCTACTCAAACGATCTTCAGCCGCCACAGCAACGACAACCCCCATTTTCCTTCATCATCTTGTTGAAACAAAAAATAGATATTATTTTAGAATAACTATAAACTAACTACACATTCAACAAAAATTATTGCCACTACTACATGAAATGACTATATTGCCCCTGTACTTAACACACATTTGACACCTTAACTAACGGAGGACAATTTTGAGCGATAACACAAAAGTCTGGGACTACTTTATGAGGCCAAAGTCGTTTAGGACAAAATTGAGAAAAACCACTATAGTCGGGGACAATTTTGGGTATTAACTCAATATTTTTAAGTTGCCTTGTCTTGATACCTACAAATCTACAATCTGATGAAGTCATATGCTCTGCCTCCTTTGCCTTTGCTTTCACGTGTCCATGTCGCCTTTTCTCTACTTTGTGTGTCAGAGTGTATATATATGGTTGTGCGAGTTTTTTACATTTTTAGTCTCACGACTATAATGACACCTACAGGATTGACCAACGACTTTCAAACTTTATAATTTTGGTCCATGACTATTATTTTTGTTGCAAAAATAGTCCTTTCAGCACCGAAAAACAAAAATCAGCGAATTTTCTGGCAATTTTTCATTGGAAAAAGTTGGCATATTTTTCGTGGAAAAAAAAAATTCCCTTTGAAGTAGAATTAAATTGACACTTCTAAAAAATTAATTTAGTTTACTTTTTATTCAAAATTGAAATTTTAAAAAATTTCCCTTTGTGTTGACAGATGGTACTACTGGGCAAAATTATTCAAATATTATTTTTACTTTTTAGTTTAAATTTAATCTTAATAATATTATTTTTTGTTGATCTTGAATTTGTATTAATAATTTTGAATTTGTATTTAATTGGCTAAAAACTAAATATAATTTAAATTTAAACGAAAAAGTAAAAATAATTTTGAATTTTTATTTAATTTTACTAAGATTAACTTGGCTACATATGTTTTTAGAAATGAATGTGTTTTAACTTTAATTAGTTTACCAAAATAAACTAACAAATACTACAATGTAATAGGGTCAGTTGTATTCAAAAAAAAGTTTACTAAAATAAAATATAATTAAATTGACTACATATGTTTTTATAAATGAATTTGTTTTAACTTAAATTAATTGTTTAGAAATTTCAATTTTAATCCTATTTGAAAGGAGAATTTTTTTACGACGAGAAATTGACGGAAAATATGTCGACTTTTTTCCCGGCGAAAAATTGCCGGAAAATCCGCCGGTTTTTGTTTTCCAGCGCCGGAATGACTTTTTTTTGCAACAAAAACAATAGTAATGGACCAAAATTCTAAAGTTTGAAGTCGTAAACCAACCCTACAAGTGTCACTATAATCGTGGGACTAAAAATGCAAAAAACTCATGGTTGTGCTTTTGTTTTCTTACTCCACTACCATTTAATGCCTTGGCCCACATATTTGTGTTGCATGCATTGTGCATATCTATCTATATGACCAGGGGCGGAGCCAGGAATAATAGGTTGGGGGGCCAACTTTATAGAGTATATTGGTTGACATTAGTATATATAAACCACACAATATCATTATAAACACCAAACATATGATTGTGTCGATTATTACTGATAATTATTTTTAATTATACTATGTGCAATAATATAATATATGAATATATAATTATATGAGTACGACCGTTAAGGTTGTCAAACATTATTTTCAAAATTTTCACGTAACACGAAGTATATACAATGGTAAAAAATATGAAAATTACACTTTTCATCCCTAAGTTATAGGATAATTGTAGACTTCGTCTCTAATTATTGTTGGTCGTGCTCACTTTTTGTCTCTAAGATATACTCCGTAATTGATGTTGTAATTCGCTTTAATAACAAAACATTAGGGACGGAATTTGCAATGTTAGTATAGCTTAAGAACAAATGGTGAGTACAACCTGTTATTAAAAGGACAAAATTTGCGACATCAATTATAGTTTAGGGACGAAAAATGAGCATGACCACCAATTGTGGACGAATTCTACAATTATTATATAACTTAAGGACGAAAAGTGTAATTTTTACATTTTTAAAAAGTGTAATATATTGAGTTCATTTAATATATACATAACAGATTTTTTAGAAATTAAGAGGGGGGCAAAACTGTAAAAATTTTATATAATAATAATATATATACATATATTCCTACTAAAAATGGGGTGGGGGTTGGGGGAGGGGGGCAAGGCCCCCCTACCCCAAGGTGTTCCTCCGCCCCTGTATATGACTATATATGTACTAGTTATTGTTACAAGGTTGATCTCGAAAATACAAGGAAATAATGGAAATACAACAGAAAATTATCCACAAAGGATAATATTACAGGAAGCAAAACAACCTACAAAAGGTTGAAACCTGAACTACGGTTGAGGATGAAATCCGGACGAACTCGGGTAGTTGGAAGCACGAGTCGTGTTGCCACTCTCCTTAAAACCTTATTTACCGCCTCCCAGGGTGTTGGAGCGTTGCGGTCTAGGTTTCCCAGGATAAAACGTACTACGATCCAATCGTTCGAGCACACGAACTTGGATCCGGCGAACTAGGAACGTGGGTTCAACGCAGGTGGCTAGAAGGAAATGTGAGCAGAGTTTTGAGGAGAAAGCAGTGTATGCCGTGTGTTCTTGGTGTGTTCCAAACCTGCTGCTCACAACGAATATATAGTAGAGGAGAGTGGATCATAGCATTAATCATGGCATTGATAATCCATTTCGTAACCTCCTCCCACTTAGCAGAAATTTAATTCTGCCACTAACCAACATTTACACCCACTACCAAGTCCCATTATTCATGAAATAACTCTGAAAATAATGATTGGAATTAATCAAATTAATTCCGTAATATCAAGAGCCATTTCTGAACGGACACAATAGGTGAAACGTCGCGTTCGAGAGGTTACCGGAGTCGTCGTGCGAGACATGGTCCAGACTGTGAACAACCGAGACATGCCCGTGCCGCGAGACGTCGAGAAGTGCATGCTTCGAGACATCATGCCGGCAGCGAGACTTCGCACTGGTCCGCGAGACATCGGACGCGCGCGCCAGCCCGGGCCGCGCGACATCGCACTCGCACGTGAACGACCTTCGAGAGATCGACTCTGCTGAGCTTCGAGACATCGAACTACCTCTCGAGGTCAGCTCGGTTTGATGTCTCGAACGAGAGATCAGTTTGATCTCATGTGGTCTGAGATGGAAAATTCGTTTGGAATTTTGGCATAATGTAGCCCGCAATGTGGGACAAATCTTCATTCCCAACCAATGTGGGACAAAGCTAATAAGCTTTTCCTCACTTAAAATTCCATCTCAAATGGGTCTACTTTGAGAACCAATTTCTCATTCACCAATTATCCATTTTGAGCGTATAATATATCGATCTCTTCGTCTCACTACGAAGCATCTGAATCCACTTTGGCCCGACCCAAATCGGATGTGGACCCTACATATATTTATACCACAAAATGGCCACTTAAAATGCCATTTTAGTGCTATTTTTCCAACAGTTATCACACGCGCGTTGCGCGATTAGACTAATGCCCAATGCGTATTTTTAAATTAGTGTTCTTTAATTGGTTAAAGTAGTCATATAATAATGAGAGAAGAAAAAAAATGATAAACTAATAAAAATCAAAGAAATAGTCTCGATGCTTATATATTTTAATAAAACATAACGAAATTGTAAATAGCTAAATTGCAACCAAAATAAGTAAAAACAAATAAACCACTTACATGGAGCAAATGACGTGTCATCATTGTTTTGGACACAGGTCCGACCATTTAAAATTCATGTGTAATTGTATTTGTGATCAAGTACTTTATAGTTCGTCCGGACAGGTTTGACAATGACATTTGAGATGATGTACCATTTGTTGGTTTGTAAAGTGATATCATACATTCCAATGTCATTATCAAACACTATTGATTTAACCCGAGTTCCTTGCATTTAGATATAACATTTACAATGATGTTGGTGGTGAATGAGAGCATCTTCATAATAATAATAATACTAATAAAGATAAAAATAAAATAATAATAATAATAATAATAATAATAAAGGGAGAAAAATTTTTACTATTTACTTACTGTTTCATCCTCAAGTACGATGAGCATATACTTTTTCTGATGCGTTCCAATAGCGTTTTTTGGTTCGTTTTTCTTAATGACATGAACTGTACAACTCCAACCCACAATTTGTGTGTCAATATCAATTAATTTTATCGCTTTTGTCATTACTAATATCCTTGTGTCATGAAAAATATGCTCATAAAGGATGTTATGAAATAATATAATGGGAACCCCAACATAAATTAAAAAACCATAGATTAGGGAGTTAGGAGTTACTAAAATGTGTAGATTATAGAGGAATATAATGAGAACCACAACATTACATTCAAGGATACAAGTATAAATGAACAGATTATACAATATATATATTTACATAACGATATTGAAGTTATACTAATTAATGAGTATACCATCATTTCTGGCGGAGAAAATGACTAGAGGTTTGGGGAAGGCGACCACAACTGGTCGCCTTCTCCGGCGATGACGCTAGTCACCGGAAGTTGTCGCCGGTTGCCAGAAATATTGTCGCCGGTGGCCGGAATAGGCAAATGACTTGTTAAAAATGTTAATTGTTATTTTTTCGGTTTACTTGCTTAATTGCTTTGCTTTTCTGAGTTCAATGACTTATTTGGAGCTTATTCGGCTTAATTGTTAATTCCCAAATAGTTTGATGGCTTATTTGTACCTTTTCCCTTGATATAAATATAAGGACTCATCCATCCTTAGCTTTGGACATAGAGCAACTTTAAATCTTTAGACCAATCGTCCCACCTTTAGAGGTGTCTATAATTCAAGAAAGGAATTAATCAATGTATCCAAATCCTGGTTTACACAAAAAGAAATATCTATCTACTAAATAAATCTAATAAGATTCAATAAAGTTAGGCCTATAACGGGCTTTTAAATGAATGATTCATATTATTTTAATTTTAATATTTTTTATTTTTCTTACTTTACCCTCTATTATATCATTTACTTTTCTTAAATACTCCACATTCAGTCAGTGTAAATTTTAGTAACGGATTATTATGTTAGCAATTTATTATTCTTAACTTACTCATTGATTTTCATAAAAAAAAAAAGTCTTAGGTTCAAATGTCATCCCAATCAGAGTTGGTATAATTGTTGAACATATAATATTAATATGTTAGACTATATTAAATATATATATATATATATATAATATAGAGTAAAATTTAACATGAACTCTTGTCAATTAATTAGTCAAACTATATACATATCATTCAAAGTTGAGTATCAAATATTACAAAGAAGGAACTTTGAAAATCATTTTCTTGCAATTTTTTAAAAAACAAATTTAGGTTATTTTTTAAAAATTAATCTTCTTTTGATTTATCTAAAATAAGACTAAATATTTTAATTATGCTTTAGCATTCTTGGGAATGATTTTGATCATTATGGTATTAATATTTTTGTCTATATTTTTATAATGACACAATTGTGATCAAATGTGAACTAGATTTCTCGTGATAAGTGTGGACTAATTTGATTTATCCATTTAGGATGGTCAATTACTAAAAAATGATGGGTCAATTTTATAAATATTAGAATAAGGAATTAAAACTTAGGAATTTCATCCATCTATTTCTTTAATGTAACAAAACTAATTCGACCAAATCTGTTCTTTTTGCAAACTAGCACCAATAACTCAATTGCAATGAGATACTATCAAAAAAAAAAAAAAAAAGTGGACAAGCAATGGAGACAAAGACAATGGTAGACCTATCAAAAAGTGAATAAACAAAATTTAGGGTGTGTTTGAAAAGCAGGAAAATGATTTCTGGAAAATATTTTTCGGAAAATGAGTCATTTTTCGGAAAACTGTTTGATTTTCTGTGTTTGGTTGCATCTTAGAAAACTGTCCTTGTGTATTTGGTTCATTTTCCGGGAAATGAGTGAAAAATGAGTAGAATATAATTATATAATTTTTTTATTGTATTCAAAATACAAAAAGATATAAAATAATAATATTTATATATAAAAAAAAAACGTCTCACGTCACTCTGGTTTCCACCGGCAGAAACCAGAGCTCCGGCGGACTGGTTTCCGACGGAAACCAGCCCGTCGGAACGAAGAGAGGGACGACCCATTGGCCATCCCTAGCATGGGAGTGAATGGGAGCAATTTTCAGATTCCGGAAAACGACTTCCGTGTTACCAAACACACCCTTAGAGTAATTCCAACTAGTAGTATCTATGGTCTAATACCAGATAAACTACAATAAGTATTTATATAATTGTTTTTAAAAATGTGTAAATTAAACATTAATTTTAATGCCAACTATAATAAACTTCTCATAATATAATCTTGTATTAATATATTTTGAATTACTTATTTAAATACAAATATTGTTATTAAACCAGTCCGCTATGCGTTTGTAAAACTACCATATATATACCTCTCTCTCTCTCTATATATATATATATATAAACGAAAAATAGGATATATGTTTTTAAAAAAAGTAGTGAATATACCCTTCTCTGTCTGTCCAACAACAGCGAAGACGGCTGCCCTTCTCGGCTTCTCAACAAAGTTTATCAGAGCATAACATTAGCAATCATTATCACTATACCATAACTCTCCGCTATCGTCATTTCGTCCTAAAAGTTTAAAGCAACACTGGAAAATGAAAATCTAGAGAGAGAAATTCGCCGAACTATACATACACAAAGCACTGTATATATATATATATCCATCAGCTCCTATACATTCAAACAAACATACATTTATGCGCACAGGTACGCAACATATATGGCTTTTGTGTTCGCGTAGCAGATCTCGAGAATATTTGGAAGCGAAGCAAGGAGTAGAGGGGGGATTTTATCGTCCAGAAACCGTTCGTGAATCCGCGTTTGCCGCATTTCAGTTTTTTTCGCACTGGTTGGATTTTGATTCGGTTTTCATGGTGCTGAGGAATTCGACACAACTCTGAGTGAGATTAATGGACGAAAGAGGAGGATCGTTTGTGGCTGTGAGAAGAATATCGCAAGGCCTAGAGCGAAGCAATACCTTCCATTCAACCTCTGGTACTCTCTCTCTCCTCCTCATCTCCTTTGTTCACATAATAAAAAACTGAATTTCTTACGTTTCTCTCGTTTTGCGCTCTGCACCTATCTGCATATTTGGTGTTGAATCTATCCGTATCATTGTACCGATGTAGACACTACTATACTATTACGTATTGCCGTATTGATATTTCGCTATATGATTTCATAAGTGAAATACTGAAATTTTAAGATAAGGTTGATTTATGTTTATCATGCCTGTTTGCATTTACATTTGTGGAGAGTATGATGATTTCCCATGCCTCTGCTTCCCCTTTTCGATTTCTGTACATTGTTGTCGTGATTTTCTTAGGATTTTAATTAATGACAAGTTGGTTGGAGAGATGCTCCCGATTCTGCGCGCATAATATCCAGTCACATGCCTTTCATTAACCCTATTTATGTAAATTTATGTCTATGTCATTCTTTCTGGCAATGGGAGAAGCTCTTTTGTTAAGTCTCTAACTGTTGGTAGAAGTATGCAAGCAATTGATCCTGACTTTTGAAGATTTACTGGAATTCTGAATTTTGTTAACTGTTCTTTTTTTTTTTTTTTTTTGTCTTGAAAAGTAGTAGTGGTTTCATATCATGTTACATGTTTTGAAAGTATGAAATGATAAACTAGTGGTTTGACAGAGGGTTTTCTTTTCTCTTTCTTTCGTAGTACTCTATTGGCCATGGCGCTTAGCATTCGCCACTCTGTTTTTGATGTTATTGGTGTTCATTTGCCTTCAAGATGGAGGAATTGTAAATTGTCAGCTGTTCTTGAACTTACTGGTGTTACTTTTCCTATAAGAGGGAGGATCCCTAAATATCAATTTTCAGGTACTGGTCTTGAGGAGCTCCATCCTAAATTGTAGATGAGTTATGAGTATAAGCTTTAGACTTTAGATCATTTAAACAAGCAGTACTAATATATGTGAATTAATGTGTTGAAGTATTTGTGGTAGCTTAGTGAATAGTTGAGTTATTGAGGTACTAATAGTTTTTTGTTTATTTTTTTTGTTTATTTTTTGTTTTGTTTTGTTTTTTTGTTTTTCTTTTTCTGTGAACTTCATTTTCACATGGATTCTATTTTTGTATTTGTTTATTTTTATATGCCTTTCCACAATATGCTTATCAAAAGTTATTAGCCTTTCCACAATATGCTTATCAAAAGTTATTAGCCTTTCCACAATATGCTTATCAAAAGTTATTATTTGATGTTTTGCAATAAATAATACTGTGGAGGTATGCCCTATTAACTATATGCCTGGTTAAAGTGCTTCTGCCACATAATGTATTTTCAGGTACATCCACTAGTTAGCACAACTTAAATGATATTCTACTATCTGTTAAATAGTTTTACTCATGTATGTTTCATGAATATTGTGCATAACTGCATACTATGATGGTTCCCTGTGTTTTCTCTTGATCATTGTCACAGTTGCAAAAGTAACCATTGCTTAGATTTTTCATGATAATAGTTCTTGGTCCAATGAGGCAATGACAGCATACATTTTCTTCTACTCTACCTACAATTCCTTGGCTTTTTCATTTCATTTTATTCAAAAAGCTAATGCTTATTGACTGGCGACAAATCAAGTAAATGATGATAAAAGCATTTTCTTTTGTTATGGCAGAGGTTGTAGCAGGATCAGCAGCATGGCTTGGCAGAGGGCTTTCATGTGTTTGTGCTCAAAGAAGAGTGGGTGATGCTCGGCTTATATTTGATTTGACACCTACCCAGGTATTTTGATAAAGTCAATGACGCTTAAATTTTCTGTTATGTAAATGGTATTAAGGATGGTCATAGAATACATTATAAAATTCTGCTCTCTGTATTTGTTTGCCCCTGCATGTTAGGCATTTTGTTTGCAAGGTGTAGAATGGCATCCTTATTGTGTGGTAGCAGAATGTGCTAGTCTCTTATTTGTCAAATGTGTTGATTTGGAGGTTCCAGAAATGTTGTGCTTTTGCGCACTCTCTGCTAAGGTTTATATGGTGATTTTGTTAATATTTACATTGTCCCCAATCTGCCATATTCATCTCTATCTGAATTTTAATATTTGGATAGCATTTCATTTGCCAGTTTCACCTGTTTTATTACTTATATATCATCTCAGGAGTACATGTTCTCACAAAAACTTTGTGATTTTAAAGAAAGAAAATTGTATAATCTTTATTGGTCTTGTTGGATGGATGTATTGTTGGATGATATTAATAAGCAGCATCAGTCATAAATGGTTCATTTGCAGCCTCTCGAGACATTTCTAGTAAACCAACATTTATCAATGAAACTAGTTACTTGAACTCCATAATAAGTATTTAGGCAAATCAATTAACATTACTGATTAATGTACATTAGTAAATATGTGTTAGAAATCATACCTTGTAATAGTAAATACTAAATAGAAAATGCATGCTGCAAGACAATTAGTGCATACTATGATCACAGCACATTCTTGCATGTGTCTCCAAGGGGAACTGAATAGCTTGTCCATGGTTTGTTTTTCCTCTTCAAATTCTTTTTATTTGATTCTCTAGAAGGGTATGACTACAAAGAGATGATTTTTCATTCTACTCTGGTCATTACAGAAGGAATGCTTGCAGAGGCTTCATAACCGTATAGATATTGCTTATGATAGTTCAATTCATGAACATCAGGTACACTATGCAACAGAATATTAAAAAATTTTATGCAGGTTTTTCTTATGGTTATTGGTAACTTTTCCTGGTTCCAACAGGAAGCTTTAATGGATTTGTGGAATGCTGCCTTTCCTGGTGTGGAACTGTGTGGCCTGATATCTGAACAGTGGAAGGAAATGGGTTGGCAAGGCAAAGATCCATCCACTGACTTCAGGTATATCACTACTTTCTTGAAGACTGATTTTACCTTGTCTCTTATAATCTACCTACTTTTCTTTAATTATAGATTAAATTCTTTTTAATTTTAATTTTTTTTTTTTTTGTTTTGCAGGGGTGGTGGATTACTATCGCTGGAAAACTTATTATATTTTGCTAGGATCTTTCCTGTAAGTTTTGCTCTCCAACCATGGTTGTTTTCACTGGGTAGATGATATCTAAACAATTTTGATTACTGGGAAAAGCTAATGTTTTTCTATTATATGGATTATCATATTCACAACTAAACTTGACTTTTTTAATCATGACCTAGGGGTGCATCTTTTTTTCCCCAACTTTATTGGTTATGCATCCTTGATATTAATGCTCATATGTCAATGGATTATTATGATAATTGTATCTTATCTATGGCTAAATAGAATCTAAATTTGAAATTGTATTTTATTTGAATCCAATTTGCTTCTAGAACCAAACAATTTCATCATCTTAATAGTAAAGTGTTTAAGCATTTGCACATTGCACTTGTTCTTTTCTTACTCCACCTCAAGAGTTGTCAACTGAGGCACTCCTTGTTAATGAGATCAATCGCATACTTTTGTTTCCAATTTATACGAAAATATCAATGTGAATAATATATGTGCATAATAATACATACTCCCTCAGTCTGATGGAGTTTGTTACCTTGCTTTTATGCACAAAGTTTCAGTAAAATTCATTCTCCACCTGTAGCATATATGGAGTAATATACCTAAAATGTCCTTTAGGTTGTTAAACTTGGGCCACTTTTTTCTCGTCACTTTTATTTGTAACTTTTCTAGGTAATGAGCTTAATGAGACATTCCAAAATAAAGTGTGATGAACCGAATGTGATGGAAGGAGCATATGTATATCTATACATAATTTATTTTTATTTTTCTTATAATTAATTTTGGCATTTTATTTTAATGGACCTTCTCCACACTGTAGATAACCTTTCCACTTTTTGCATCCTGATTCTATTTGCAGAAATCCTTCCAGGATCTTCTACATAAGCTAGAAGGTAATCGGTCCATATGGGAATACCCATTTGCTGTTGCTGGTGTCAACATAACATTTATGCTTATCCAGATGCTTGACCTTGAAGCAAGTAGGTTTTTTCTGCACATTTCTTGTTTGAGCAATTTGATAAACAGCAACTGTATTGCACCTTGTTAGTACTCCCTTTAAATTTATATTTATATGTATAACTCTTGTGTTTCTTGAGTTTTAGAATTCATTTTACTTGAAAGAAAAGGATTAAATGTTTTCTCGCTTTGACCATTGTCAAATGATGTCTGTCTATACATCTAAACAAAATAAATATTAATTTAAAGGGAATTCATTTTACTTAAAAGAAAAGGATTACATGGTATTCTCACTTTGACCATTGTCAAATGATGTCTGTCTAATGTCTATACATCTAAACAAATTAAATATTGATCCATGGTGACAGATAATGACTAGATGTATTTTTATTGTCTGCATTTTCAATATATGGCTCCTTAGGAAATACACTATATTCAATTAGCTAAGTCTGGTTCAATTCTGCAGTAAAACCACGAAACTTGGTAGGAGCTACCTTCTTGAAGTTTCTTGCAGGTAAATACTTTTATTTGGTTAAGGTCCCTGCCAGTATTTAATAATAATAATAATAATAATAATAATAATAATAATATTATTATTATTATTATTATTATTATTATTATTATATTTATTTTAATGATTATTATAATTAATGCCATAGTTATCTAGGCGGACTTTCTAGGCGAGATGCCGTCGACTGCCTAGTCGACTAGTCGACTAGGCGGCCGCCTAGGCGATGAGTAATATATATATATATATATATATATATATATATATATATATATATATATATATATATATTCCCATACAAAATAATTAGGATGTGAATAGGCAATTAGGCATGATGTGTGTTGGAAATAGGCAGCCATATTTACTCTACTCTAGGAAGTTGTAGCACCCATATTTACTCTATTTTAGGGAGTTGTAGCAGCCCCATTTACTCTCCTCTAGGAAGTTGTAGCCTTGAGAAGAGTGAAATTGAAAGCTTTTGTATATTTCTATGTATTCTATGTATTATCACTACACACAGATATCACATATATATACATAGGAATTGAGACAAAAAGGAGTTCATTTCCTGGAAATACTACTCTCCCACTATCAGATCTAACATTAATAATGCAAACATCCTTATTTTGCTCCTACTTTGCTCCATAATCTTTCTACAAAGAGGAATGGGCTTTGCTCGGAACAGGAGGACGATGCCGGAGCTCGAACTGCTCCGCCATCGGAGCCACCACGCGCCTCCACGCGCCGCCGACGCGCCGCCGCTCCGACTCCACGCGCCGGCGCGTGAGGAAGATTCCGGCGACTTCTCCGACTAAAAATTGCACCGGTAGACTCGCCTTAGTGTGTAGGTTCTACCCATGTATGTTTTGTGGAGTTTTGGGGTTGTATTCTACACTTAGGCAAGGCGAGCACATTAGGCGTTCGGTCCCGACCGACCGGACGCCTAGGCGTCGCCTAGACGTCGCCTAGGCGACGCCTTGATAACAATGATTAATGCCCATGTATCTCTCATTTTTTACTTTTTATTTTGAATTGATTGGAACATGTAATGTGTAGGCAAATTGAATTGATTAGTAATTAGAGAATTCCTCAACTTCAAAGTGAATTATTTTGCACTTTGTTGTACAGAAAATGAATCAGCATTTGATCTTCTTTATTGCATTGCGTTCAAGCTGATGGATCAACAGTGGCTTGCCATGGGTGCATCATATATGGACTTCAATGTATGTGTGTTTCCTCTTAACCTTTCTTTTATGGCTTTTTCATGTCACTCACCATCATGAAACTAACATTTGCGTGTGTTTAATTTTAATGAGTTAATTGGATGAAATATAGTGTAGTGCTTTGATTAAATTGAATACACACCAACCTCTGTGGTGCTTATTTCTATTCTAGTTCAAGTATGTTGTATTTAAAAACCAACAATGAGTTGAGATAAAATACATAATCTGGACAGCCAACCTGGTACTTAATAATGCCTAAATTTGCAGTGTTGATGTCTGCATCTGGTAGGTGAAGTTTATTGTTGTGACCTTGTTGTGTTTGTACGTTATGGGTTATGCAGACAGTTATGAAGGCTACACGGCGGCAATTGGAAAGGGAGATTCTCCTAGAAGATGTATCACGGCTGGAAGATTTGCCCTCATACAACCTTCTTCGTCGATAGGTTTGTACTGAAGGTTGAAATGTTTCCTTCTCTGCGCTCTCCACTGGATTAATTGGAATTGCAATTTGGAGAATAGTGTGAAATCTCCCACATATGACATATGGCATGCATGCATGCGAGCGAGAATGACTTGTGTCTCAATCAAATACGGAGTAAGAAATTTGTATACCAGAGAGAAAGTTCACTACATCTATACCAATTACCAAATCCATTTTAACTCCATTGCAACACAATGTACTCAAAGTAGAGCTTTAATTTGCAGACAAGATCTCCCTGGCTCCTTCTCATGCAAACTCAGCTCCACTGTTATAATTACGCTTCAAGCCTATACACTACTCATGCACAAAGATAGCTAACAATAAGGAGATTACAAGGGTATGCCGCACCATAAAATTAAAGATAAATACAATTCGATCTGCCCAAGAGATATGCATTGAACTTCCACTCAACAATTGAATTCCAGACTACATTATCCTAGGGAAGCAACCAAAGAATAATCCGTTGATAAACCCACCCAACACTAATGAGAACTTTTATGAATCTCACGTACTAAGCTTCAACTTAAATTGTTGATAAGCATTCCATTCTATTTCCCTAGCTAGTGCATTACATGGAAGAACCACACACCATTAATTAATTAATCATACTAAAACGGGAGAAGGTAATAATACCCTTAATTTCTTCTCAAACCTGACAATAATTTCTCCAACCTGAATAAAAACAAATCAATTAATTATTTTTTTTAAAAAATTGTCTTCTGTCTTAATATTTTATCAGGAAATCCAGTCTACATCTAACTATCAGATCAACTGCCTTCTCGAATTTAGGCCAGGGAAACTAAAACCTCCCACGTATTCATCGGGAAAAACCATAAAACAAGCCAACGGCAGATTGCATAAAATCCATGATTAATAGAGGAATAATTATTGCATACAAATGATGTAGCAATATGATGGTTTTGTCGAGATCAGGAAGCCCTGGTGTTTGGGTTAAAGGTTAGGATCACAATATATTGGACCAAGGGAATTTAGTGAACTAAGGGATGTCGTAAAGGTAATATGGCACCCCTTTTTATATTGTAGAAGAACCATTCATGCCTTGACAAGTGTCAGAACTACATTTGCTATTCATGCTTACTACCCATGTGTCCACGTCATGCATCTACATGCCCGTGCCATGCCCCCTCGTCTGCATCAATACGCTTCCACCACCCTAGCCATGTACATGCATGCATGCCCTTTGGAGGGGGCGTTGTTGCCACACCAAGGGGTGCACCAGCCACGCCATGGCTGGAGGAGACCGGCGAGCCATGGTCTTGTTACTATGTTGCTAGTGCTATAATTGAGACAAATAAAACCTACCACACCTTCATACACAAGATAGGTAGTGGCTTGGTGGGTTGGGAGTATGTTGCCTTATGGGAGGTTGAGGGTTTGAATCCTTAAGTCATAACGACTGCCAAGCCCTAATTGATCAGTACTTGACCCCTATGGCCTATAACATTCCTAAGATAATTTTTTTCGTTACATGTATTTATTTGGCTTGCAAGCTAAGTTTTTAAGCAACTTTCCCTATGATATAAAATATGTTCATAATAGTCAGTACGTTTTGAAATTGTATGAGTTAGCCTCCCCAACGATTTTGCAATGCATGTTTATTCTTTTTGTTTGCTCAAGTTTTTTTTTTTTTTTTTTTTTTTTTTTTTTTTTTTTTTTTTTTTTTTTTTGCAAACGTTTGCTCAAGTTGTTGATGATACTAGTTATAAAATTCAATAATGCAACTCCAGAAGAAGTTGTTCTATCTTTGATCATTTCCAACTACAATATCTTTACTAATTAATATGGATCCATGGACTACATAACAACGAGTCATCCTTGAATTGTTTGTCCATCGACTTTTCATATGCTTGGAGGTTATATATGTTGCTTTTAAGTGTTGGCATTTGTTGAGTAGAATTATTAGGAAATTATGGCAACGGTATATCACTTGCAGGAGTAGGAGGAGTAATCCTAATGAGAGTATAAATTGGATAATATGATGGATGATAGGTTGAGGGAACACCTTGATACATACTAGGTAAATACTGATAATTGATATTGCTCATCCGAGCAAGAAAGGAGGCCGGATAGATTGATCATGGGTTGTGGCCTGTGGGTTTTGATTGGGTTCATTAGTATCATGATGTGAAAGTTGTGAAAGTTGTGAGAAGTTAAAAAATGGATTGAGTGGTTGGTACGAGGGATTTAAGTTATAACTATTGGGATGGATGAAGCGGGAAGAATGAATGTAGTGATATGCATGAATGATCCATTATTTATAAGCAAAGGGGTTCTTAGATAAAATGATTATATTCCCTAGTAGCCTAAGATCAGGCTATATATTGAGTGAGTCTTTCGTATTGAAAATAATACAAGGTTGGTCTTCAGACTATAAGACTGTGTGTAGCTCACATTACTTTTCTAAGAGTGTCCCAACGTTTTCCCTAAACACTACCTAGTGAGGAGCGAGGATGAAAACAAGGCCTGGTGCTTGGTTGTGTGGCTGAGCTTGACTATATCGGGTTGAGATAGGTCGTAGGGTGTTAGAATTTTCAGAAAACAAAATTGCCCCATAACAATTAGTACAATAATTTCTTATGCAAAATAATTATATTCATTCACAAATTCTTGTGAATTTCTTAGTCAAAAAGATTATATTCCCTAAGAATGTTATATATCATCATGTTGCTTATGTACATTCCATTACTCTTTCTTTCACATACCATTAGTCATTGTTTTTTCTATCCAAAACTTTGAAAATGTCTCATTCTCTAACTGAGACCTAGCTAATCTTTTTTTGTTTTCGAGGAAAATATTATTAAATGGTTCATAGATGATACTCTATCCAAACTTATAAACCTACAAAAAGAAGTTATAGAAATGAACTCTCATCCTCTTAACATAGAAAAAGCGAAGTCAGGTCATTGAGAGAAATCATGAAGAAGCATATCAACGTTTATATAATGACTATTTCTATAATAGCCCATCATACACTGACAATTTATTTTGGCAAAGGCTTCGAATGCAAAGAAAGTTATTTCTCTGTATAGTTGAGGGTGTTATAAATTATGACCAATAATATTTTAGAAGTATTATAGATTCCACTGGTACACAAAGCTTAACACCATTACAAAAATGTACTACAGATGTTGTAAATAAGTGTGCATGAATGGGTGAGACCACTACAACAATTTGTATGAAGAGATTTGTTCAAGCTATAAATGATGTGTTTGGGGTAGAGTGTTTAAGAAGGCCGAATGTTGTAGATGTATAAAGGCTAATGCAAATTAGAGAATGAGGGGTTCCCAAGTATTTTTTTGGTTAGACCATGGGGTGTCCTGAGCAGGCCCTAACTCATAGGAGGCACCTTTAAGCCCGTACCATACTCAGCCTAATCCCCATTCGCACCGGGCCAGCCCAATTAAGGGGCAAAGTGCTGGCCAGATTGGTTTTTCCATACAAGAGGGGGTTTGAAAGGGGTTCCCAAGTATGTTAGAGAGTATCGATTGCATGCACAAGGAATAGAGAAAATGCCCAATTACATGGTATGTCAATGTATTAGAGGAGATCATGAGTACCCAACCATTATATTTGAAGTTGTTGCTTTTACAAATTTGTAGATATGACATGCTTTCTTCTGTCTCGCAAGTACATTAAACAATATCAATATGTTGGATAGCTTCACAGTCTTCCTCAAGGTCTTGGAAGGTAAAACACCTCAAGTAAACTTCTTTGTTAATGGTAACAATTATAAATTGTGTTATTACTTGGTAGATGGAATATATCTAAGTTATGCAACCTTTGTGAAGTCAATCCTGTTACCTCAAAGTGCAAAACACAACTTATTTGCAAATAAACAAGAAGGTGCAAAAAAAAAAAAGACATAGAAAGAACATTTGGAACGCAAATTATATCGTGGACCGCGGTCCACAATGGATTGCGGATCGTGCATCAAAACGACGTCGTTTTGATTAATGAAAACATACAGATGAAACCACCTCCGTTCTGCGCCATTCACTTTCAGTTCATATGCACTGCAATTACATTTCAACACAACTGCAATTACATTTCAACACAATTGTAGTTACATTTCAACACAACTACAGTTACATTTCGATATAACTACAGTTTCATTCGATAATATAAAAACACAAATGTGAAACTGTTATTCAGTATCAGTTCATATACACTGCAGTTACATTTCAACACAACTACAGTTACATTTCGATATAACTATAGTTTCATTCGATAATATAAAAGCAAATGTAAGGCACTATCTTTTGAGATGACCTGTAGTATCAGTGACCACGGTCCACGGTATAACGACTGCATTTAGAATGCTCCAAGCACGATTTGCTATCACTTATAGCCCAACACACATGAGGTGTAAGGAAACACTTAGACAAATTACGAGAGCATGTATAATCACTCACAATATGATTGTATATAATTAGTGAGAATCATATGCTGATGATTTTGATTATACGAATAAAGAAAGTGTGAATTTTAATGTATAAATGCATGAAAATGCAGAAGGCCACCACATTCAAAATGAGGAGTATATTTAAAAATCATGCAAGGATTTGTAATAGGCTAACAAACCATCAACTACAAGAAGACTTGATTGAAGATATATGAAATTGGTTTGGTAAAGACGAAATAAATGATTAAATGATTTATTTGAATTTTTTTAATGTAATTTATGTCTTTGAATTTGTAATTTCTTTAATTTGAATGATTTCAATATCTTTAAATTTGTACTTCGTTTATTTTTAATGATTTCATTTACTTTGAATTTTCAAAGTTTAATTAAGTTTTAATTTTACGATTCGAATTGTTATGTAACACAGTTTATTTTATTTCAAAATTTTACGTAATATAATTATATTTATTTTCAATTATAAATGTAATACAAATTATTTTTAAAATTTTAAAGAAATAATTTTACATATTTTGAAAATTTATTTTGGTTATTTTTAATATTCGAATGTAATTTATATATTGACAAACTCCTATTGCTCGAGCCCCCTAAGAGAATTATGGTTCAGCAATATCCCAATCGTTACTTGTTCCGTTCACAAGTGAGGAAGTAAGATTAGCTCTCTTCTCCATGCATCCTGATAAATCACCAAGCCATGACGGGATGAATCCGGGTTTCTTTCAAATATTTTGGAGCCTAGTAGGAGATGATGTCACCAGGTTCACTCTAAATTTTCTCAAAAATCAATATTTTTCCCCAGGATTGAATGATACGATCATCACTTTAATCCCTAAAAAATCCACCCTAAGAAAGTAGCGGATCTCCGTCCTATGGCCCTGTGTAACAGTGTCTACAAGATAATGGCCAAAATGATAGCAAATAAGATGAAAGACTTGATTGGTGAAGTAGCATCTGAAAATCAAAGTGCTTTCCTCCCTGGGAGATTAATCACTGATAACATACTTGTGGCAGCTGAAGTAGGGCACTTCCTGAAATGAAAAACACAAGGCCGGACTGGTTGGGCTACATTGAAACTTGACATGGCAAAGGCATACGACCGTATAGAATGGAACTTCCTACACAAGATGATGACTCTATTGGGTTTCCTGCAGCAATGGATCAAGCTCATACTTACCTGTGCAAATACAATAAGTTATAAAGTGTCCATCAATATTCCTTCCCGTGGCTTGAGACAGGGTGACCCTCTATCAACATACCTATTCATCATATGTTCTGAGGGTCTTTCCATGCTTCTACATAATGCAGAAAAGAGAGGAGGAATTAGTGGTTTGTGTGTGGCCAGAGGAGCCCCATCTATTACCCATCTATTTTTTGCTGACGATAGTATGCTTTTCTTTAAAGCTATCCAAGGAAACGGAGGAAGTCAAAACTGCTCTCACATCCTATGAAAAGTGTTCCAGTCAAGCTATTAACTTCATAAATTAGGGATCTCTTTTAGCAATAACACCTCAAGCAATGCGCAATCATTATTGTGTGGACCATACTATCAAATAATGTACATTCAGTATAAAAATAGTGTACATTGTATTCATGGGATGTACATTATTTGTGTACTGAATGTACATTCAGTACACAAATAATGTACATTTAGTACATTAAAAATGTACTTTTAGTTATGGTCCACACAGCACTATGTGGACCATGGTCCACACAATAATTTGCCAGCAATGTGAGGGGTTCACTAGCAGTATACTTATATGTGAATCAAACTAGGAATTTTGGCAAATACTTAGGAGTCCCTTTAGTCATTGGTTGGCAAAAACGACAAGTATTTAGATTTATTGAAGATAATCTCAAAAAATCTTCAAAAAGCAGGATTGGAGGGTGGAATAAAAACTTCCTCTCAAGAGTAGGAAAGGAAGTTCTCCTTAAAACTATAGCTCAAGCCCTACCTACCTACACTAGGAGTATATTCTTACTTCCAATGGCCTTGTTTGGAAATCAGCGTTAGCAGTTAGCGGATTGTGTTAGCGGTTAGCAAATAGTGGGGTTATATTAGCAAGTTTGACCAACGGATTGTATCAGCGATTGGTAAAAAGATGTTTGGTAAACTTAGCTGTTTAGATTAGCGATTAACATGTATAATGACTAACAGGGTATACATATATTTCATAATAATAATAATAATAATAATAATAATAATAATAATAATAATAATAATTATTATTATTATTATTATTATTATTATTATTATTTAATAAACGAAATAAAAATTTTAGAAAATTTTTTAGAATAATCAAACACTTTCTTTAGCGTTTTGACCTTGGTCAAAATGCTAAAGTGGTGGATCCGCTAACATGCCCTATATCTATTTGCCAGGAGTTGGAAGCTTTTAAGGAATTGGTATCCATTGGCAAGCTTGACGAAAGTTAAGTCTACCAAAGAAAGCGGGTGGTATGGGGTTCAGAAACCTAAATGAATTCAATAAAGCACTGTTGGCAAAACAAGGATGATGCCTTCTCACATCACTAGACAGCTTAGTAGGGAGGGTAAACAAAGCAAGATATTCCCTAAACTTCGTTTTTGGAAGCAGTAAATGGTAATAACCCTAGTTTCTGCTGGCGCAGTATTCTCGTAGGAAGAGAGGTCTTACTGACCGATTTAGGTATTAGGATTGGCAACGGACATAACACTAAAGTCTGGAATACTCCATGGTTGATAGACAAAGACCACCCCTACCTCACGTCGACCCCACCCCCTAAAGCGGAAAATATGTTAGTATCTTCACTCATAAAGTCAGGTGGAGTGGAATGGGATCTTCAGAATCTGAAAAGAAACTTTACTGATGAAGAAGAAATTAACCACATCCTCCGTGTTCCAATTTGCCATGATGTAGAAGACAGTTGGTACTGGAAAAGGGATATAACTACATAGTCAAAAGTGACTATAGACTACTAATACGTTAATTGACCCTTTCAAAGAATGGAATTCTCTATGGAATTTAGGCATTCCTCCATGTCTAAAAAACTTCCTCTGGCGGATGATCAAATGATTTCTCCCAACCAGGTCTAATCTTTGAAGAAAGGGTATAAATTTAGATCACACGTGTCTCGGTTGTGGCGCTAAAGAAGAAACGAATGTTCACGCTCTACTCTTGTGCGAGGCTATTTCTGGAGTCTGGTCTTCATACTGGTGGCCGACACAAAATGTAACATAGATCAGTTCTTGGCTGCAAGCTTGATGTCTACTGCCACAAAGGATGAGGTTATTAAAGTCGCATTTAAATTATCTGCGATTTGGCATGCTCGGAATTAATTTATTTGGAACAACAAATCACTATCTTCTCATGTTATCCTTAGTGAAGCTGAAACCCTACATCAACATGGCTCCTGCATAGACAAAATCCACACTGCAAGATCAGTACGAAAAGATCCTTGGAGCCAGACCCCCCAACCTCACTTATTTGCCAAGTAGATGCGACGTAGAGCTCGCCAGATTCGACTGCATATGGTGCGGTCCTACTCACAAACACTAGCACATTCATCGTAGCTAAAAATGAAAAACTGATTTTGGAGCGGTAGATCCTCATATAGCCGAGATCATGTCCTGCAGGGAGGCACATTCGTGGCTAAAAGACCATGACGCTACCCCAGTAACGTAGGAGCATTGACTCATAAATTAACGAGATCTATCCCACTCAGGTTGCATTGTTACTCACTGCTTTAACACTATGTCATATTTCCAATCGTTAGTTTATCGTTTAATTAAGATATCAACCAACTTGTTAGCTCACACCTTAACCAGAGCTGCAAGCTCTCAGTCTAATTCTTAGTCCACTGATCCCCCATTTGTATTCGTTCATTACTAGATCCTATGATTTAATAATAGTTTCTATTTGCTTTAAAAAATCATAACTTATTTCCCATTTATGACTAATCACAATTAATTTCAACCACCTACCTACGTATTTTACATTTTTACTTACCACCTTTTTTTTACTTTTGTTGCAAAAAGCTTTGAACATGAATTGGAGCAGGCAGGCCGTTTTAATTTTGTTTTCCCCTATTTCATAGGCTTCCCAAAGCATTTTGTTTTCTCCCATTTTGGTAGCCCAGATGAGATGAGATGAGATGAGAAAAAACAAAAAAAAAAAAATGTTTTGATTCCGTTGGCGTAACTCCCCGCCTCCCACGGCGCACTTTAGCCGCCCCCACCTCCCCCTCCCTTAGCGGTGGTCTCATCCGTCTGTCTAGATCTCCACATCAGCCGCAAACGCTTTAAACCTAACCCCTCAAATCACCATTCATTCATTATGTCACCGCCCACCGCCCACCACCACCTCCACCTCCTCCCCAAATCCCTAATCTTCGATTTCCTTTCATGGCCGCCGCATCGTCTTCTCCGTCCAATCAGGATCTCTCTGCTACTCCGCCTGAGAATCCTTTATCGATTGTCACCGTCGCCGCCGCTGGCTCTGGCGCTGGAGCTGCCTCCTCTCGCCGCCTTCCTCCGCCCTGCTGGTCCCACGAGGAAACCATAGCCCTAATCGATGCGTATCGGGACAAGTGGTACTCCCTCCGCCGCGGTAATCTCCGGGCCAATCACTGGCAGGAAGTCGCCGACGATGTCGCCGTCAGATGCCCGGTTGATTCGCCCAAGACCGCCGTGCAGTGCCGCCACAAGATGGAGAAGCTCAGGAAACGATACCGTGCCGAGATTCAACGCGCCGCCCCCTACGGTGGCGTTCGCTCCCACCGTTACTGCTCCTCCTGGGTCTTGTTCAAGCTCATGGATGCCATGGAAAGAGGTACCAACGCCGCCGCCGCCGCATCTCCGCCACCCGATGAGGAGGAGCTCGAGGATGATGCGGAAGATATCAAGCAAAATAGCGTCAAACACATCGGTGATATATATAGCCAAAACAATCTGAATTCTAATAAAAGAAGTAGCTTTCAGGGTTCCATGACTAATGGGGGAACTGGTGTTCGGATTCGTATTCCAACACTTCCCATGGCCAAGCCTTACAGTAAATTTGATGAAATATTAACCCAAAACCCTAACCCTAACCCTAACACTAGTTATGGGTCTAGTAGGATGTTAAAAGGAGATTGTTTTGGGAAGAAGTCTGCTGATTTGGGGAAAAGGGTTAGTGGGGAAGAAGAGGTGGGGGAGAAGAGGAAGGCAGACCCAATTGCTGAGATGGTCACAGCAATTAAGGCATTGGGAGATGGATTTCTGAAGATGGAGAGGATGAAAATGGAATTGGCTCGGGAATTAGAAGAAATGAAGATGGAAATGGAAATGAAAAGGACTGAGATGATTCTTGAATCGCAACAGAGGATTGTGGAAGCTTTTGCCAATGCTCTCACTGAGAAGAATAATAATAATAAGAAGACCAAGAGGATGCCTACCCCAGAATGTCAGATGCCTCATAGTTGATTGTCCTTGGTTAAATGCACAAGTTTAGGTGTTGGTTGATCCATCACCCATCTGGAGATGGGTTATTTTTGACATTTCTGAAACAAGGGAATCATGGATGTATTGGAACTCTGGTGCACTTCTGGTGTGCCTAAGTTTACAACTTATTTTCACACATGAAGAGAGATTGGAATTTGTCAACTTTAAACTTAAGTTAGTGCTGTAGCTGAGTAGATTGTTTATGTACCGATGTAAGCCTGCTCAAGAAATTGCACTTATGTGCTGCTGCAATGTAGTTGTGTACTTAATATTATCTCATTCAATTTATTAGAACAAAGCTTTCTGCTCCCTTGGCTTTGGAATTCTTGTCATGCTTTTGCTTGCAGTCTGTTTCTTGTGATGGTGAGAGAGAGCATCATTGGATGAGTGGTTTTGTGCTCTCCTTTTTACAAAACAGGGCATTATTTTGGCTGTTGCACTAGTCCTTTGCTCACCTTGCACTGCATCCTTGCGTCATCAAGGTAAAAGTTCTATCCTCAAATGCTGTATATTCATAAAACTTTAGCATACTTGTTAATGTTTTTAAGCAGAGTTATTGGAGCTTAGAATATTTTGAAATGAACTTATAGGGGCTTCATGAAAATTTCTTCCATTTGTTAAATGCTCTCAAGTATTTGATTAGTTCTCATATTGGTTTTGTGTACATTCATGGATTGATAATGCTTTGACCCAACCTTAGGCTGATTGTTGCTTTGAGATCTCACTACTTAGTTATACTCTTTAAGCAGACAAAAGTTTTGGTTTTGCTAATTGCTATGAGAATGTTAGTGCTCATGAGTATAGGTTTGACTCAAACATTATATATTATTAGCTTAGATTCTCATCAATGTGGTTTGCTATGAATTCGAGATATTGAATCATCGTCCTTGCTGCAGAAAGGGTTAGAGTATTGGCCACCAAGAAAACAGTCAGCGATGTGAGAAGTACAATATCTCCCTGAGAGTTGTGGGGAATTGATTCCTGCTTCGATCTGCTTCAAAGATGAGTTGCCTTGTCCTTGGAGTGGAGTACTTTAACTAAAATTACTCAATCCAGTTTTCTGGCTTCCAATCTAATGCCATGTTTGTATCTGATTTTCATATATGTTTGGCTTCAATGGCGAGTGGGGTGAGAGGTTTGCTATTGTCCTTTGGTGGCTGTGGAGGTGGAGGAATTACCCATGTATTCTCTCACAAAGACTACCCAGCAAATCTTAAAGGGGAGTGGATCAACCATAAGTGTTGGGAAATCTAGCCTTCTTGATCGAAGCATATATGCATAAAGATGTCTGTTAAATTTGAAGAGGTGGAGTTTAGGTTCATCATATTTAGGGAGCGAAATAAAGTGGCTGATGCTGTGGCAAAGTTGACTCACGAGCACCCTAGCGATTCTTTGGTGTTCTCTGTTCCCCTCGCTAGTTTGGTGTTCTCTCGTTCCCCTCCCGAGCACCCCAACAACTCTTTGGTGTTCTCTGTCCCCCTTGTGAGCACCCAACGACCCTTTGGTGTTCTCTGTTCCTCTTGCTGGTTTGGTGTTCTCCGTTTCCCTCGTGAGCACCCCAACGATTCTTTGGTATTCTCTTTCCCCTTCGCGAGCACCCCAGTGACTCTTTGGTGTTCTTTGTTCCCCTGTCCTCTGTCGAGTATCGATGATCGTCAAGGGATCCTTAGTTGAATGATTCTTAGTGAGAGCACCCTGTTTAAGTTTGGGGTTTCCCCTCCACTACATGTAAACATAAGGTGAATGAGGTATATTTTATAGTAATACTAATTGGTATTCCGTATTTTATTATTTATTTATTAGTGATTTGGTGCATTACTTCTTTAAGTTTTGTTCCTTATATTTTTTAAATTATCGTTCTCTAGTTTTTCATTTCCTTTTTTTTTTTTTTTTTTTTTTTTTTTTTTTTTTTTTTTTTTTTTTTTTTTTTTTTTTTTTTTTCATTTTCTGTTTCTCATTTCTGTGCTAGAGACAAAATCACTTGACCCCATTTCTAAAATTTGGATGTATGCCCTGTGTATATATTGGAGTGAAGAATGAATAATAAAGGCTACGTGTTGTCTTTGTATCTCTGGTCTTCTTTTTACTTTATTTCTATATAGCTAAGTCTATTGTATTTTCAGGATGAGATGGATAAAACAATTCACACGAAGATATACTTCAATTTACAAGTTATTATTATTATTATTATTAATTATTAATTTTTTAAGCTCTATTTCAATATATTAATATTGTAGGTTTATTAAAAATTCAAATGGATCAAATACGACTGCATGTTTATTATATATAACAATGTTGCAAGTTCATTAAAATGATGAGCTGATCAATTAACACTTAAACATTTTTTTTACAAATAAAATCAATGTATAAAAAATATATTCTTAAAGATATTTCTTTGAGATTTTTTAAATAATACACATTGATATATTGAAAAACTGTATGGTCTTCAAAAAAAAAAAATTGTATGATGGATTTATAGGAGTAACATAATAGTAATGACTTATGAACTTGTAATAGTGACATTTTGAAATACAATAGTGCCTTGATGAATTAATAGTAGTAAGTTGTTGAATATGTAATAGTGACTTAATAAACTCGTAGTAGTAACTTAGTGAACCACAATAGTTACTTAAAGAGCATATAGTTTAATGAACTTGGAATAATGAACCTTAAGGTTGTTCCATAAAATATAGGGGCAATTGTCTAATAATTCAGGTTGGATCATCTTTTTATAATTACTATATAAGTAAGAATATACAATAAAATTGCGCTAAAACCTTTTGTCAAAATATAATGTATAAAAATTCAACAAAGAAAAATAAAATTTAAAATTTAACTTAAAAGTGACATGCTCGATTATATTTAGATACAAAATTATTTACCAAAATTTTGATGTCAATTATTTCTAAAATTTTATTTTCAACTGTGGTTAAAACCAATAATAATTATTCATTAACATAATGTTATGATATAATTGTCTTACTTACACTTTCCTTTTGAAAAATGATACAAATTTATAATTCTATACATATATATATATATATATATATATATATATAGGGGTGCACTCTCGTGAGAACTCTCGCCCAGGTAGGAAATGAGAACGCTCCACAGTCGTCCACGTGTTCAGATCAACGAATCAGATGCAATTTTAAAAAAATGACGCGGTGGCATTTTCGTAAATAACTGGAACTTTGGTGCACCTAGTTTCACTTACAAGTGCACCTAGTTTCACTTAAAAGTGCACCTAGTTTCACTTACAATTGCACCTAGTTTCACTTACAAGTGCACCTATTTTCGCACATATTTTCACTTACAAGTGCAAGTAATTTACCTTATTAATATTCATGCACCTATTTTCGCAAATACTTTCACTTACGAATGCAAGTAATTTACCTTGTTAATATTCATGCACCTGGGTGCAACCTAGGTGCACCTAGTTATAACATAGGTGCACCTAGTTATAACATAGGTTGCACCTAGTTATAACATTAGGTGCACTTAGTATTGATGCTCACTGTACAATTCACTTGCACCTGTAATACATTTTACTTGCATCTGCAATACATTTTTCTTGCACTTAGTGCAAGTAATTTACTTTGTTAACATTCATGCACCTGGTTGCAACCTATGTGCACCTAGTTATAGCAATAGGTGCACCTAGTTATAACATTAGGTGCACTTAGTATTGATGCTCATTGTATAATTTACTTGCACTTGTAATACATTTTACTTGCACGTGTGCACCTATTTTCACTTGCAGGTGCAAGTAATTTACCTTGTTAACATTTATGCACCTGGGTACACCTATGTGCACCTAGTTATAACATGAAGTGCACCTAGTTATAACGTTAATTGCAACTACATTCCGGACACGTGGCGCGCTGTGATTCGTCCGCAGTTCTCTCCTGGGCGGCCAGTTCGCACCTGAACGCGATCCTATATATATATATATATATATATATATTTTAAATAAGGTATAATATTATTATAATTAAGGAATTAATTCTATGTACTAACTGGCCGAAATTAATGTATCAAAATAATAATTATTTATTAACATAATTGCTCAATATAATTGTCTTACTTATACTTTCATTTTGAAAAATCATACAATTTTACAATACTCCAAATGGGTTGAAAATATTGATTTGTGACAGTGAAAGAAACAAAACAACTTCAACAACAAACATTGTATTCAATAAAGTTTTTCAAAATTTGACCTTATTATATGATCATATTTTAATATTATAATTATTAATTTTGTTTTTATATTTTCTACTTTCTAACACAAATTTACAAGAGTAGTAATGAAATTCCTCATGTTTTGATTGCAGGTATATTTAATTTCA
Source organism: Ipomoea trifida (assembly GCA_003576665.1). Taxonomy (NCBI): domain Eukaryota; kingdom Viridiplantae; phylum Streptophyta; class Magnoliopsida; order Solanales; family Convolvulaceae; genus Ipomoea; species Ipomoea trifida. The sequence continues at coordinate 18,864,296 of CP025652.1, read as the reverse complement.
GACTACTGCCTAATTTTTTCCATTTGAAACATATTTATTTTACAATAAAAAATACCTAAATCATATATGAGAACAAAATAGTTCTAAATCAAATAATTTAATTTCATTTTTTCACAGTTTATGTCTTTTTAAAATTATCTTTCTTTCTTGTTTTCTCCATATTTATTTTAGTAATAATAAATTGCTTAAATCATATTACAATATTGATTTTTTCAAGATAATTGTAGACAAATGAGTCATATATTATTCAATTAATTGCTGATACTTTTGCACTAATCTTATAATCAAATAAATGTACACTTTCAAATATTAGAATTGTTTATAATTTTTATTGTGCAATCGGGTGCCACTAGACCCTAAGATCACTGGCATCTTTAATTTTATTATTTAAATATAAAATAAAAAAGGGAAAGATACAAATATGCCACTGGACTATTTTGGGATAGCAATTAAGCCATCGAACTCGAATAAGCTCCAAATTCATCATTGAACCTGAAAAAATAGAGCAATTAACATTTTTAGCAAGTTAACAACAAGTTTGTGCTGATTAAGATGACATGTGAATTTTTTATTTTCTATTATTATTATTATTATTATTATTATTATTATTATTATTATTATTATTATTATTATTATTATTATTATCCAACTAAGCATTTGACAAAAACTAAGCCAAAAAACAATCCTACTAAGCAATTAGCATTTACCGTATTGAGGTGTCATCATGTGATTGGTAGTTAAACTTATTTTATTAGTTAGTGGTTGGTAGATCAAATGCTATTTTTTAGGGTTAAATACTTAGTAGGATAATAATAAAAAAATATAAAATAAAAGTTACACATGAGTAATAAGCACAAACTTGTTATTAACCTGCTAAAAATGCTAATTGTTTTTTTTAAAGGTTTATGAATTTGAAGCTTATTTGAGTTCAGTGGCTTAATGCTATCCCCAAAATAGTTCAATAGCCTATTTGTAATTTTTCCAATAAAAAAATGTTATCCGTATCGCACGGGTAATATACTAGGATGAATAATAATCGAAATCCCCACGTAAAAAGCAATATTTATATATAATAAACGCACACATAAACACATGCATAACAACATCATTTAATAAAAAATTAAAAATCATACATGTATTGTACTTGCAAGTACATCAAATTCTCTTGAACCCATTACAAATAACAGTGAGCAAATAGAAACTTTGTAGGATTTTAAATTATGGTTTGGATAACTAACAAAGAGTGGCGTATGGTCTTGATTCTTGGTTAAAATACAAAGGACTTTTTAAATTCTTAGTTGGGAGATTTTAGGATTACGGTTATGATTTTGAGTTTTTACTCTGAATACTTTAGACGGGTAATGCGATGAAATGGGATATGCAAGAGGCAAATAGGGATGACTAAAGGTTAATGTTGATGCGGTTTTTGACTTTGCCAACAATAAAATGGATCTCAGATGTGTTAATAGAAATCATGTTAGGGAGTTCGTTGCGGTTAAGTGCATCCCTTGGAAGAGTAAACAGCTTATGAAAGAAGCAGAAGCTCTAGACATTTGAGAAACTCTTAGCTGAGCTAAATCTTTTGGGGTCGAGCGTGTCTTAGTGGAAATAGATGCTAGAGAAGTTATTCTAAAGCTCCGTTTGAGTTCAATTGTTGCTTCGTCAGGCTTATATATTGATAATATTAAGGATATTTCGAGAAGTATATTTAATGTAATCTTCTCTTTTATCATATGTTCAGCGAACAATGTTGCGCATATCTTAGCTAGAACAGTATGTTCCGTGTCTGGATGTTGTTCTTATTGGTTTGATGTCTCGCCTCTTATCATCTTTGATAGTTTGAGACTTTATTTGAACTAATGAAATTTGGTGCTTTTGCTTTCAAAAAAGAAGGCAAAGGAATTACACTTTTATCCTTATTTTAACGTTTGACAAGTGATGATTTAGAACATTGACCATTCTAGGTAAAAATAGCATAGTTGGGGATGCATTTGAACAAAAATGGTAGTCGATGACAAAGTAGTGAAATCCTCCCAATCGATGGACTAAATCGGGTATTAACTCTTTAATAAATATGTAGTAGTGACTTAATATAATTGTAGGTCAATTAACAATTTGAATTTTATATATATATATATATATATATATGGAAAGGTTCAGGTGCGAGTATAGCTTCTCGTGCGGTTATGCACTTTAAGCATTAAAATGGCGCATCTTAAGTACACAAACCACGCACTTTAAACACACAAACAAAACACCTTCAGAACACAAATCACTTACTAAAGTTTTTAAATGGTGCACCTTCAGCACACAAACCACACACCTTAAGCACACAAACAAAGCGCCTTAAGAACACAAACCACACACCTAAAGTTTTACCTTAAGTTTTAACACTGACGCACCTTAAGCATACAAATCACGCACCTTAAGAAAGAAAACAACGCAAATTAAGAAGGAAAGCCACGCACTTAAAGCTTTAGGTTGACACACCTTATGTTTCAACATTGACGCACCTTAAGCACACAAATCACGCACTTTAAGAAGGAAAACCACGCACCTAAAGCTTTAGTTTTCCTTCTTAAGTTTCACGCACTTTAAGAAGGAAAACCACGCACCTAAAGCTTTAGTTTTCCTTCTTAAGTTTCAACACTGACGCACCTTAATCACAAAAACCACGCATCTTAACAAGGAAAACCATGCACCTTAAGAAGAAAAACTACGCACCTAAGCAAGCGCACATCCACACCTAAGAAGACCAACCGCACGGGAACACACACACACAAACATATATATATATATATATATATATACACACACACACACACACACATAACACTTCTCACACACATATAACACTTCTTTAATAATATATTTCTTAGACATTAATTTATTTGTGGAAAAATAAAAATGAGAAAAGTAATTTTAAGTTTAAAAATAATGTAGGAAGAAAAATATTAGTTTACTATGACTAAAATTCTAAATTAATTTAAAAATTCCTCACCCATTCATCTTTTATTCATTCAAAATGGGTTTACGCCAATGACCTTGTGGTCAAGCGGCATAACTGTGGTTGTAAGAGATCACAGGTTCAAACCCTAGTGGGGGCGTTGACTCTTTGTGCTTAATATTACATTGTAACGGAGTCAATAGTACTAAAAAATGGGTTTACAAAATTGTCTTTTACTATAAATGCAATAAATTTTCATGTCGCCTCGAAACGGGTGGTCGAGTGGGGAGCATGAGCTTGAATGTGATTGCAATTCCACATCGGAGGCCATTTTCAACATACACAAGCACCCAGGGTAAATTATACTATGGATCAAGGTCTACCTTGCGTTGTGAATCTTGGTTCAAAACGACATTCAAATTATATACATGTAAATTGATGGATCTCTGCGATGCACTATGCTTACTGCTTAGCCACAAAGTTCTTTGGTTATCTGATTGTCATATTCTACTTAAAACCAATTTGTGATAAGTAGGTGAAAATTAACCATTTAACCACATACCTCAATGTTAAGCCATATCGTCACGTCTTGAATCGAGCAGGGGCTGAACTTGGTTAACCCGGCTAACGCCCACCAATCCCCTCCTAGCAGGCTGAACTTGGTTAACCCGGCTAACGCCCACCAATCCCCTCCTAGCACATCCCACCCAGCAGCATGTCTGACTCGGTCCTTAGCCTTCTCCTCCACTAATCCCCTCCCTGGACTAGACTTGGCTTGACCTACGCTGATTTGAACCCGTGACCTCGGCTTTGATACCAATTGATGGATCTCAACAATGCACTATGCTTACTTCCTAGTTAGTCACCCATCATGTAACTGCTGTAAGTCAATCACGCTTAACCACAGAGTTTTTTTGGCTATCTGGTTACCATATCCTACTTAAAACCAATTGGTGATATGTAGGTGGACATTAATCATTTATCTACATTTCTCCATGGCAAGCCACAACGCCACGTCTCGAATCGAGCAAAGGCTGAACTTAGCCAACTCGGCTGTGCCTAACATAAATAAATTGAAGGTACATATTATGTTTATTGTAATAAGTACAAAATTTATTAACTAAAAGAATGTAATTTGGTAATTGTATGCATATAATACATTAATCGTAATAGGCACATAATTTATTAACTACAAGTACGAAATATATAATATGTTAATTTTAATATATAAATAATTTATTAATTCAAAATACATAATATATTAACAATGTGTACATAATCTAAATGTCATTTTAGACTAAAGTCTACACATAGGTAAACCTGCATGTATAACAATCGTGCACCCACCCCCACCTTCCACACAAATATAATCCAATAATCATTTAGTGAGGACATCATTAAGTTTATTCTTAAGTATTCCCCACAATCTTGATGTGCAATTCCCATATCCGAATGTGACAAATTGATGAGTGACACATACTCATCACAAATAATGAAACACTGTGGAACAATCTTTTGACATAATTTTTAAATTCTTAATATTATATCAAAATCTGATTTTGTTTAAAAAGAAGTATCAAAATCTGATTTTCCATTGGTTTGTTAACTAAATGGCCAAAAAAAGAAAGAAGGCCAAATCTTAAAATTTGAATCTTACCCAACTTACCTAACACATCGTACATATGGTTTCCTAATCACTATACATGTCACCATTACGGTACTTCTAATCAAGTTATCACATTCTCTAATACCACCTGTTTTGAAATTTTACATTACTTAAAATTTTAATTAAGGATATGATTTTAAAAATAAAAAATAAAATAAAAAATACCTACAAAATCATTCTCAACAACTTCTCATCCTTGAAAACTATAAAAAGACATATAACAATCTTTTAAATAATGTAAAATTTGTAAACACAATGCAAAATATATCCTTAATGATGTTGGATACAATCATACAAGTTACATAAGTTAACCAAAGTAGTGTAGTTATTGTTATATTATATAATCTTATTTGTTTCAAATTATTAGATAACTCATAATAATATGAGACTGCTCTCGCATAAAATTTGATATAGGGTTCAAATAAGAATAAGGGCCTACTGTAAAAAGTGAGGACTGATCATAGTCGGCATAATGGTTTCTCATTGGTTAAGAATTTTAGTTAAAAAAAAAAAAAAGAAGAGTCAATTTATACTACCTCCGTCCCATTTTGGTTGTCTGATTCGTTTAACGAGACTTGACTGAAGTTATTTTTAATCCAATTTTTCATAATATTCAGTTTAGCATTAATATAAAAAATTTATATATTTAGAAACTACATTAAAAGTACTATTAAACATAAAAAATTAAATTTACAAATAATAAAAAATTACTAAAGAAAATAAGTAATAAAGAAAGAGTTGGTTTGACCAATGAATAGTCAATAGGACAGGTAAAATGGGACAGAGTCAGTAATTAGTTTGTAATATTTATACAATGAACCCCACACATTTTCTCCTTAATTTTCAGCAACCCTTAATCGTTGATCTACCCGAATAGATAGACCAAATAAGTGAGTGTGTGTGTGTGTGTGTGTCTCTCTCTCTCTCTCTCTCTCTCTCTCTCTCTCTCTATATATATATATATATATATATATATATATATATATATATATATATATATATATATATATATATATATATATATATATATATATATATATATATAACACAAAAATTAAATGAGAACCACTCCTAAGGTGAGAACGTGAGAACTAACATTAAAGCTCACAATCTACATAGATGCACACAAACTACTCCAGGGTAGATTGTGTGGATTGTGTGCCTGAAATAATAGATTGTGTACATTCATGTACAAGTTCGCAATTCTCACATAAGGGGTGGTTGTCACTTGAACACCAGCCTATGTGTGTGTGTGTGTGTGTGTAGGTCCATAATGCTATGGTAAACTATAGAGAGAAGGAAAAATAAGTTAAACTAAACTAGGGCTCGGAATGTCCCCAAAACCAGAAAAACGCAGTTAAATACTGTTCAGCAGTCATGTTCACATCCTGCCTCACGGCCATGTAAGAAGCCGCAGAAACTGGAATCCCGTAAGTAGTTCACGGGTATCCTCACAGCCGTGTGCATGTCCGTGAGGTGCCTTCTAAATTCGTTTCTTGATCCCTCTTGTGCTCCACTGCTCTTTTCCCTGCTTAGATAGATTCTTTTGCTTCCAAAACTCATCCAAAATGTCCAAAAATATGTCCTTTGCTGCTCGTTGTGAATAAACTAAGCCTTAAAACAATATAACACACAAGCGAGTCTCAAATTCACCAAGATAAAGAAAATATACATAAAACACAACTAAAATGAGGAGTAAATTATGGTACAAAATTAGAGATATAAATAGTGCAGACAACAAAATTATATTTTGTTGTTATAGATTGAATCATTTTTTCAATGACAACACTATCTTCAACTTTGTCACCATGGATCCTCAATTTGTTGACTATTGCCATAGTCCTTGAATAAAATTCGGTGAAATTCTCACCTTCTAGTGTTTCGAACTCCGATCAAAAATTCTGAAGCTACAACCTCTTCAAAGAATCCCAAATGTCTTTAGAGGTATCATTTTTAAGCATAGTCTCTAGAACAGCCCGGTCAATCGATTGGAAGAGATAGTTCTTAGCTTTGAGATCTTTCAATTTCAACGCTGCCTTCTGAGCTTCAGACCCGCAGCGGATGATTCTGCTACTGCAGGGTTGATCACCTCCCACAACACTTTCAACCTCAGAAAGTTCCCATCAACATACTTCAATAATCATAGTGACCATCGAAGCGTGAAATTGCAAGTTGAACAAAGTTTTATGTGGTCATTTTGCTTAGGAGAAATAGTGGAAGATATGTAACTCTCACTCACCTGTGTTTCACTCACTCACTGGTGGCTCTGATACCACTGCTAAATAATACTCCGTAAATGATTGCAAGAAAAACACTATGTAGTATTGGTTTAGAACTTTAGCCTTAAATAGGCCATACAAGAACAATATAGCTAAATAGAAGCAAATAAAAAAACTTCTACAGTTAAGGAGAGCCAATACATGTGCTAATGTAAAACATAAAACTAGGACAATTGTAGAAATAATTTTACTGACTTAATTTATTCAACAATGATTGCACCGCAAGATCTTCTTGGCATGTCTGGGAGCCATAGTGATGCAACCATGTAGTAGTGGTGGTGCAATTCTTTAGAAGTTCGAATGTTCGCAAGTTAAAGTTGATTCTCACCTGATTATGATTCTCTGTGTATGTGCGTGTGTGTGTAAGAAATGTAAAAAAAAAAACATAAGGGAGCTTACACAACTCATGTTCTTAATAGTCATTTTACATATAATCAGCTAGTTATTTACAACTAATTTAGTTGATATTGTTTTATAATAATAATAATAATAATAATAATAATAATAATAATATTATTATTATTATTATTATTATTATTATTATTATTATTATTCTCAAAAAATATTATTATTATTATTAAATTACTTTTTAATTTATATCAAATTTAAAATAGTTTAAATTTAATTAATAAAATAAATTAAACAATAAACTCATAGTTTTATATGTTATTTTACATGTAATTAACTACTTGTAAACTACTAATTTATCAAATATCTTTATACAAATTGCTAATACTATCAACTCATCAAAACAACTAATACAATCATTATTAGTTCACATAATCAGCTATTGGGTTTCACCTGTCTGCATGAATTTAGTTTATTGATCCAATAAACAATGGGTGTGTTTGGTTCGCACATGGCATTGGAATCAGTATGCGTATCAAATACTTGGTGAGGGTAATGGATTTTGGTGAAAATATTTTGCATGGTTGGTAGTAGGGTGAAATGAGAATGATTATTAATAGTTAGTGGGGTGGAATAAGAATAATTATTAATAATTGAAGAAAAAAAGAGGAAGAGAAATGAAACCCTTATTTAAGGTGTGTTTGGTAGCCCGAAAAATAATTTCTAGAAATCATTTTATGGACTTTTGGTGTTTGACAGTGCTTAGAAAATGCAATCAACGGAAAACAATTTTTGTTGATCAAGGAAAATGAGGCCATTTTTCCGAAAAATGACTTCCGAATTTTTTTTCGGAAGTCATTTTTTGGACTTGGCTTCAGCAATTATTTTGCCAAAATGCTCACATATGTTACTTTGTAAAAGAAATATTATTATTTTGTATTATTATTATTATTATTATTATTATTATTATTATTATTTTATATTTTAAAAAATAATTAAAATGTAAAAAGTATACAATTTAACACATTTTCCAGAAAATGAACCAAACGCACAAAAACAATTTCCAGAATGCATCCAAACACTGAAAATGAAAATATTTTCCGAAAAATGATTCATTTTCCAGAAGTCATTTTCCTACTTTCCAAACACACTTTGATAAGTGAATGGATTTTCAATTAAAGGAGTATTCTAAGGGTATGAGTTTTTCAATTAATAAGGTATTCCAAATCGTAGTATTCTAGAAATCTGTCAACCAAACAATAACAATCACTTTGATATCCATATTTTATATCAAAACGCACCCAATATTTGGGAAAAATTATTAATTATCACGGTTAAACACCCCTTAATTTGCCCCAAAGGAATCCTAGTTAGAATGAGAAAGGAAAAATAAGAAAAAGACGAATTTTGGCCATAGATTATAGGGAAGAGAAGGGCAGAATGGGAAAATAAAGGCAATTCCCTAACTTCATCTGAGATTGCGCTGGGAGAACCCTGTTTTTCCATTCATTCACCTCTCGCTGCTATCTTTTCTTCTTCTTCTTCTTCTTCACTTCACCCATTCTCTAAGCCATCTTCTCTCTCTCTCTCTCTCTCTCTAGGGTTTCTGTCCATTGTTTGTTTAAGGCGCAGTTTCTCAATCTTCTCTTATATTCTCTTTTTGCATTCATATACAGATACGTATGCGTATACTTTTTTTGTTTTCATATTCTTGTGATCGGATTTCACTGTGAAGATTCTTTCGCCATGGGTGAATAATAAAAAGCTCTGTACTTGATTTCTATTGACAAGTATTTTATTTGATTCGAGAAGAGAACGATAAAGCTGAAGATTTCTGCGAAATCGGGTAGAGAGATTTGACATTTTATTTCCAGACGGTGTTGTATATGGAGACTATGACGTCGACCGTGCCTGCTAAGTCTCAGCCGCTACACAACTTTGCTTTGCCTCACTTGAAGTGGAAGAAGAATCATCACTCCAACAACCACCACCGCGGCCGCTCCCCCAAGCTCCCCGAATCGGCATCATCTCCGTCGCGGGTTGATTCGCCCATACGGAAGTCTCAGTCGCCACTGCTACACTCGTTTCAGTCTCCCAATCATGAGTCCTTGGCCCCGCCGCCGCGCCAATCTCCCATGCTCGGCGGAGATTTGGTTTCGGAATCGAGTAGACGGAATTCGGCGTCTCCGGAGAAGTTGGAGAAGAAACATAGGGTTTCGGAGACGGATGCGATTGGGCAGAAAGAAAGCAGATCAAAAATAGTGCTGAAACTCCCTCGGAAAAATAAGGGCGTGGAAATTCAGGAGGAGACAAAGGCCGATGAGGCTCAGGAGGAGGGAAAGACGGCGGCTGCTCCTGTAGATCAGGAATCATCGGAAGAGCCAGTGCCGAAGACATGGAATTTGAGGCCCAGGAAGCCGATACAGAAGTCATTGAATTTGAATGGAGTCCAATTCAAAGCGGCTATGATAGAGGACAAAACTCAGTCGCCTCACAGGACTCCAATTAGGTCGGAGGCCGAGTTGAACGGTGCTGAGAAGAAGGAGAAGCGGCAGAGATTTTCACTTGCGCTCTCCAGGGAAGAGATTGAAGAGGATATATTTGCTCTCACCGGATCTAAACCCGTAAGGCGGCCCAAGAAGAGAGCTAAATCTGTTCAGAAACAGCTTGACGTATGAATCTGCCCTTTACCCATATTTCTTTCACCTCTTCTCTTATTCACTAGTATTATCTTTATGAATTATGGTCTGATTTATAGTTACTGTTTCTCTATCTGCAGACTCTTTTTCCTGGGTTATGGTTGGCTTCAATTACTCCGGATTCATATAAAGTCTCTGAAATACCTCTAAAGGTATAGTCTTGTTGTATAGATTTATGGCTTTCATTTCCTTTGGTTGAGTATTTGTTGCCCGGTTTTGAGAACATACTTTTTCTTGCAGGGGTAGTTGGAATTGTTCCCAGAAGGTTGTAGTTCAGATGGTCTTTGGAATTTTGAAGACATGACTTTAGAAATTTTGTCATCTCATAGAAGGTTTAATCAGCTGTTACCTGTAAAGATAAAGAAGGGATAAACTGCTTTTCTTCTTTCCTTCATAGCTTTTCTTGATTATCTCAGAGAAATGGAAAATAATTTTAGTTCTTTTATTTCATTGATAGCAGCAGATGTACATATGGATTTTCAATCAATTTAATGGGTTTCTGCTTTCAAATTTTAATACCTTGTGCCAATGCTCTTTGAATCCCTTAGTTATCTGATATTTCTTCGGTTGAGGACTTTTCATTTCTACTTGTAGTTGATACTATCATGATGGTATATCTAATGCTTCTTTCTATATTCATGATTCGGCCTGTTGCTGTTATCGGTGGGGACTATATTGAGGGTTAACATTGTTGGCTTCATATTTTGTAGTCTCCATAAACAGTACTGGTTTTGCAGCAATCTGAGAATCTTGTATGAGCCACAATAATTGCCTATATATGGTTTGAGGAGAATCTTGTATGAGCCACAATAATTTGCCTATATGTGGTTTGAGGAGAACATTTTGGAATACACTAGATTTGGTTGGAGTTTAATGTGTGTGGAGGGCTAAATTATGTTTGATTTTCATCCTGTTGTGTGTGCTTACAGATATTGTTGGTAGCCATTACATATTAGATATTTGTCCTGTTGCACACATGCTTGCTTTGACTGTGCTATATATGTTAATGATTGGCATTTGTTTGCATGGTAGAAATCTTGTGCAGCTGCCAACTGTGAACTACTAATGCTGATATTGATGAGAGTTGGAAGTATTGATGGATGGAGCAAGAGTGCAAGACCTGAGATCATATGCCTGTAACACTTGTTTATTTTATGTGTTCAGTATCTTGTCTTGGATTGCTCATCTAAATCCATAGTTCCTTCAATCTTGTGACAAAAGGTGGAATCACCCACCCTAGGTGCTTTATACCCCGATTCGACAAGATATCAACTTGTCAACAGATACTAGATTTTTGCTCATTATGCACAAGGAACCCCCTCATTTTAAGAGGTTACTCATACATTAATAAGACTTTTTTTTTTTTGAGTACTACTGACTCTGTTACAATGTAGTATCTGTTCATAGCTATTTTCTCAACCTACTAAAGCACAAAGAGTAAACAGTTACCTCCATTGAGGCTCAAACCCACTCCCATCATCCATGTGGGAGTGTTAACCGGGACACCGAATGCCACTTGATCACAAGGTCTTTGGCTACATTGATAAGACTTGATCCTTAACTTTTTGTAATAAATTTTATCTCTATAACCAGTTGAGTTATCCTTCAATCTCATGACCAAAAGATAAATGGCACTGCTAGGAGAGTCTCTCACTTAGAGTCCACATTTGGCTGATAAATTTGCTTGACCGCATCATATTTTTGCTCCTAAATGGTTCTTGGTTGATATGGGTGTGCATTAGATTGAGTTCCACTGCTCCTTCACAGTCCTTGGTGGCCTTAATGCCTTACTGCCCATTTGGTTTGGTCCTCTACAAATATTTGAGAGGAAATGAAATTGAAATTCTATGAAAAAAAAAATTATCGAAAAGATTAATTACATTGTTTGATTAGCGAAAAATAAAGTACTGACAATATTGATTTCATTGTTTCGTTGGGTTTGAAATTGTAAAAAATAATGAGCATAAAGAAAATTATACTTTACACAATAATAACAACAATAATTATAATGGTAAATAAGAAAAGTTGGTGAGGGCATAATTGTCCTACTTGTTTTCCATAGAAAACAAAATACTAAGGGGAGCCATGGAAAATGTTTTCCTCATTCTTGAAGAAAATATTTTCCATGAACCAAACAAAAAACCAGTTTTCCTCAAAATCAAGGAAAATATTTTCTTTTCCAGCGAATCAAACATGCCCTTATGGGTTGTTTGGTTGACATGAATTGTAATTCAATGTCAACATAATTTCATGGAAAAAGAAACTACATTGTTTGGTTGGAGAGAATTACAATTCTCTCAATTCAACCTATGAATTGCAATTCATCCATACAAAGAAAAGAGAAAAAATAACATATTTGCCCTTGAATATTATTATTGATATTACTACACAAGGACATTTTAGTCTTTATATCACTTCTTCTCAATAATTCTTTTTCTCTATATAAAAAAATTTAGAAATAAGGGTCAAATTGGCCACTGAACTACACACAAAAATGCAATTAGGCCATCGAACTAAAAAACAATGCAATTGGGTCCCTGAACTATACGAATTCATGCAATTTCATCCAAAATGACCTGTTTTACCTGATGTGCCGGTTACCAATTTTAAAAATGATATTTTAAAATAATTTTTAAATAAAATAATTAATTAAAATTAAAATTTAAATTTAAAAAAATAATTAAAAAAAATAAAACTACCGGCCGGAGACGCGAGCGTCTCTGGCCGGCTTCGTCTCCAGCCATGGAGACGAGGTCCTTCATCTCCTGGCCATGGAGACGAATCGTCTCTTCGTCTCCTTGGCCGGAGACGAAGCCGACCTTCGTCTCCATGGCCAGGAGAACCTTCGTCTCCTGGCTATGGAGACGAAGGTCGTCGTCTCCATGGCCGGAGCCGGAGACGAAGACGAAGCTCCGGCCATGGAGACGAGGCCGGCCGGTAGTTTTTTTTTTTTTTTTTTTTTCTTAATTTTTTTTCAATTTTAATTATTTATTTTATTTAAAATATTATTTTTAAAATAGGTAACCGGCACATCAGGTAAAACAAGTCATTTTGGATGAAATTGCATTAATTCGTGTAGTTTAAGGACCCAATTGCATTGTTTTTTAGTTCGATGGCCTAATTGCATTTTTGTGTGTAGTTCAGTGGCCTATTTGACCCTTATTCCAAAAATTTAATTTGAATTCCTACTTTATTCCCAAATTATTATTTTTCACTGAGTTACAATTATTTTCTCCCTTAATTCCTTCCTTCCAACCAAACGACATGTTAGTGTTAAATGGCAAATGTTGTCATTCTAGTATTCTAGGCCTTCCATAATAGTTGTAATTTTGGTGTAGTTTTTGAGGAGTTTTGTAAGTGTAATTAGGAAAAAGAAAATGAGGTGGAGGAAAAAAAGAAAATAAAATAATAAAACAAAATCTAAAATAGAAAAAAAAATACAAAATCAAAGGCACAACTTCTTCCCCTCTGGGCAAGGTCCACCATTTGCTGACAAAATCCCATATTTGCAGGGAAAAAGAATGACTAAAATCTCATTCTCCCATTTGTGTAAAAAGTAATGTGTTTCTTTCTATTAAAATTTGTGTCAAAATAGACAATTGGGGAAGGCAGAGTGTATCTGCATTTGCATACTCGCTGAGTTGTTACAATTTAATTGGCTTCTGTTAGCCTTTAATTGATGGCAATTGACAGCCAATCATTAATCATACACGGTCAAATGTACAAGCGATAATGAGGTGGTGGAATCCTTTTAGGATATAGAATAACATGGAAGGGAAAATGCAAGTATAATTGGACTAATACTTGCCACATAAAAAAGTTAAAGAAATGAACGAGAACTTAACCACCTCCGCCCACCCCCCAAATACTAGTGTTTAAATTTAGAGTTAATATTCAAAATAGTTTTTCGAAGTAGGGTGGGTGTTTCAATGTTTATGGGTTCGGGTTCATATTCAATTTTTTCGATTAAAAAAAAATGAAACTATTAGATTTCAAATTTTGAGTTCGATTCTGTTTGAAAGAGTTCAGTTTCGGCTCATATGGGTTCGGTTCGATTTAGATTTCAATTCGATTTGAGAATCCAAATATTTTCTAGTCCTCTTACGTACATAATTATTTATTTATTTTTACAAATAATTTAAATTTTAAAATTTAAACAACAAGTCAACAATATATATTTCAAATTTCTCAAGTTCAAATCCAATTGACTTCTTCAACGTTGCAGACTCGACAACTCACAGAAAAAAAATTGATAACAATTAGGGTTCAGTGAATTAGGGATTTAGTATATATATATTTTGATAAATTTGTAAATATAAAAATATGTGGGTATGTATATATATATATATATATATATATATATATATATATATATATATAATATTAATCAAATGTGGCCGTGCTCTTAGGTGTGGCCGTGCGATCACACACCACTCAATGTTACGGAATACACCACTCAATGTTAAGAAACACACCACAATGAAAATATACAAAAACACCATAAAACACACCACACACCCAAAATAATGCACCATAACTCCCATGTCCCTAATGGTGCATTTGCTAATACTGTGTGGTGTATATTTGCATACCTAGTGGTGTGTTTTTGGGTGATGCGTCCCTAACGATGCATATTTGTGTGGTGCATTTTCTAACACTGAGTGGTGTATATCTGTATACATAGTGGTGAGGCCGCACTGTTCACACCTAAGAGCACGGCCACACTTGAACATGACCTATATATATATATATATATATATATATATATATATATATATATATAGTGTGTGTGTGTGTGAAAAGAAAAGGAAGGGATCATGAGCACTAACCAGAAGGAACGGACCTCTAGCTGAGTTGGTAGAGGTGGACGGGATGGCAGTACAAGCGATGATCAAAAGGCCCTCTAGCGCACACCAGATCCATATGGGTATCTAGTTCTAGGTAGGAACCCGCTTGTACTGAGCGATGTGGGAAGACCAGGTGTTGGTAAATCCCAAAAGTGTGATGTCGTCTGTATAGGACACATACAGAAAAATTTCTTTCTAGTTCTTTAAGGAGGGGAGGCCTGCAAATATGGTATGATGGTGAACCGGGGAGAAGTTCAAAATGGAATCGGTGTGGCCTATGCTAAATAGGCGTAGGAACAAAGCCAAGGACGAAGACACCTTAACCTCACGATATCTAATCAAGAAGCAAGTAATAAGTCTGTGGGCATTTAGGGTAAATTGGTATGGGGTGACTTGGAAGGCGTTAAGAAGGGCTGACACAAAGGGATGGAGTAGAAATTGCAAGCCAATATATATCGAATGATAATGGATGGTCACTAAATGTTATGTGAGGCCTCCACCCTCACCACGGTCACCCCTAATCCTAGCCATTCCACCACAGATTTCAATTCCAGTTCGGACACCTTGGAAGGGATATTGCGGAAGGCAGAAGGACCCAAGGGTGGAGCCGAACGAGTAAGAGGGGGTACCGACCTGTTTCAGCGAGGAGAAGCCTAGACAGCGATGGAGGAGGAGGGTCGTGTGTCTGGAGTATCCTCAGAAAAAGGTGAGTGGCAGTGTTGTTGAGAGGATGCAAAGCGAGCGAACCCTGGGTTAACGGTGGAATATAATAGGCCTAGTTGGTGGTAGTGGACGGTGACATGGTGGGGGTGGCGACAATATTAGCAAGTGTCATGAGAGTCAAGGAGTGTGAGATGGGAAGAGTTAGTTGACTTGGGGGAAAGGGATTGTGTGGAGGGGCTGTGAAGAAAGAGGTGAAGTTGGTGGAGGAGGGTTGAGAGCTTTGAAAAAAAGGGGTTTGAGCGAGGATCCATGGCGTTATAAAGGGGAGGAAGCTGGAAGTTAGGGAAGAGGGGACAGTTGATGGATTTGAGGAGGGGTTGGAGAAATTGGTTAAGATGATATATATATATATAAGGGGTTGGAGAAATTGGAGTTTGACAGGCCGTGCGCAGTGGCGCCCGAGGCGTCTAAGTACGTGTCGCGCCATGCCTTTGGGCATGGCGCAAGTCGTGCCCTTCATACCCTATTACTCGGGGGTTTGACCGGAGACTCTGGGTACGTGGATGGTTGGGGCTGTCTTGGCGAGAAGGCGTGGGATGCGTGTCTGGTGGCGAGTTGGCGCCATCTTGATGTCGTACACGTGGAGGGTGCCAAGGGATCCATCGATATTATAAAAGGGGAGGGTCCAGTCCAAGCAAATCATCTATCAGATCATGATCCATATCTTAACTCAGTGGTCAGGTCCTCCTCCCTTTGGTTGGTTTGCTGGGTTCAAGTCTCAGTGGCAGTATAGTTGGGTATTCTTTATTATTTATTTATTAGTCCCTAAGTTCCTTATCTGTTGTATTTATTTTCTGGCCCCCTATTATTTATTTATTATTTTGGGCCACCATTTCCTAGGTCGGTACGTTTGGGCTTTGTACATATTGGAACGTTATACATTGGACCAGGGTCCACAATGCATTGTGGACCCTGGTCCGAAACGAGTCGCGCATACGGCGTATTACATGTTTTTTTTTTTAAATTAAAATATAACTGTAATTTGAACAAAAAAAATATTGACGAAGAAGCAAGAACAAAAAACACACACAAGTTCATCAGATCACAAAAATACACACGACAAAAGGTGAATATTTAAACAACATTGTGAAATTTGAAAAACATGGAACATAAGAGATAATACTTGGGCTTATATTCTATGTATCCTAACATTCGAATGCACAAACACATCACAACCTGTGTTACTAACATGAATACACAGAACGGTTGCCTAGAATACATAGAATATTGACACAAAATACACATAACTCATCCTCCTAACATTCGAATGTTACTAACATGAATACACAGAATGGTTGCCTAGAATACACAGAACGTTTGCCTAGAATACACAAAATATTGACACAAAATACACAGAACTCATCCTTCTAACATTCGAATGTTACTAACATGAATACACAGAACATTTACCTAGAATACACAGAATATTTGACACAAAATACACAGAACTCATCCTCCTAACATTCGAATGCACAAACACATCACAACTTGTGTTAATAACATGAATACACAGAACGGTTGCCTAGAATACACAAAATATTGACACAAAATACACAGAACTCATCCTCCTAAACATTCGAATGCACAAACACATCACAACCTGTGTTACTAACATGAATACGCAGAACGATTGTCTAGAATACACAGACTGATTGCTTAGAATACACAGAACGATTGCCTAGAATACACAAAACTCATCATTTGATACGGGATGCACAATGTATTGTGCACGATATAAATTCCCGTACATATTCTGCTGGGTCTCACGCCCCAATCAATAATATCACTATTTTCTATTCTTTTCTATATTATTACATCCGGTTTATGGTTGACCCGGTCCCGATAAAGCCATCAATAATAATAATAATAATAATAATAATAATAATAATAATAATAATAATATTATTATTATTATTATTATTATTATTATTATTATTATTATTATTTCCTACCCCTCGTTTTGTATATTCATACCCTTTTTTGATAGGTTCGGTCCTATAAAATCATATGTTTTCATGTAGTATATCAAAATTTTAAAAAAGAAAATCCTTAAAAAGTTTAGATAAATTGAATACTTGAAAAAACTTTATTTAAAAAATTACTTTTATATTTCCCAAATAATACTAAACATATTAACTAATTTTTTTAAAAATATATTTTCCATGTTTTTTATTGACGAAAATAGTAGCAAACAACGAGCGTTGAAACAAATGTCATAAAAATATATTATTTTGAAAAAAAAAATACAATACAGTGAGGGGTGGGGAATTATTTCTTATCCCAAAATGAAATTTGTGCTCTCAAATCTTTAAATAAATAAATTTAAAAAGAAAAAAAAAAGTAAAAATGGGGAATGTGGGCTAAATATTAGGCGGATAGTGGCAAAACCCGCCATAACTGTCACATCCCCAAAACCAAATAGATAAATTTGAGGAAAAAAATAAATTTAAAAAAAAAAAAAAAAAAAAGAAGAAGAGAGAATTATTATATAGAAGTGTGGAGTTTGGAGTAGAGGGTAAAGGAACAACACTACTAGAGTTGTATCACATGAGAAAAATCGAGCGAAAAAGGCAGGGTTTGGATTCGCATTGGGAAATTGGAGGTTAATTAATGGAGGGAAGAAGTTGGTGCAATGGAGATTTGGGGGACATAAAGAAAGGTCCATGGAAAGTTGAGGAAGATGAGGTGCTTCTCAACCATGTCAACAAGTATGGCCCCCGAGACTGGAGCTCCATTCGATCCAAAGGCCTATTGCAGCGCACCGGAAAATCCTGTCGCCTCCGATGGGTCAACAAACTCCGTCCCAACTTGAAGAAGTATCTCTCTCTCGTTTTCGCCGTTTAATTTCACTTTTACACTTTCCTGTTTCATCGATGTCAAAACTTCATGCTGCAAGGGAGACACATTTCGTTAATTTTGCTAAAATCTTGCTTTTTAACTGCTAGTATTCCTTTTCTATTCAGTTTGAAATTGGGAATTTTTCATGTAGAGTTTTCCTTCAATGGAATATGTTATTTTATTGCTTCCATTTTCCTTTATCTAATGTATTGGGAATCTGTCTGTGTTGGTTTAGAGGGTTGCATTAGAAAACTAGAATTGTTTTAAATGAATAACTAAAGAGAAACTCTTGTGTTATTTGGTGAAGATTTCCTGGTGGGATTGGTGATTATAAGTTCCTACAAGGCTATAACTAGAGTTGTTTTTAATGTCTTCCTTCTGTTTTACTCATAAAGTTACTTATTTACACAAATTATGGCATTTAATGAAAATATAGTTAGTGGGGTTGTTCATGATCATATTTGGTGAAATGTGTGTGATACCTCTTTGTTTTCCTCCCTTGGGGTTGTTTTTCAAACAGTGGAGTGAAGTTTTCAGCAGAGGAGGAGAGGGTTGTGATTGATCTTCAGGCACAATTCGGGAACAAATGGGCAAGAATAGCGACGTATTTGCCAGGAAGAACGGACAATGATGTGAAGAATTTTTGGAGTAGCAGGCAGAAGCGGCTGGCAAGAATCCTGCACAATTCAACGCCACAGTCTAGCAAGTCACGGGGAGACAGCAATAGTGGCAGCAGCGTTAAGGAAGTTCCCGCTCTTCTTGATGTTCCATCCTTGGAGGTATATAATTTTACTGATCCCATTTCCCCAACTATAAATTCTTTTTCGGTTTTGTTTAGTTCACTTAGGAGTTTTATTCGTAGAGATGCATAAGCCATTCGGGCTCTTTACACTTCAATGCTGTTAATTTGTGCAATGTTACTTGGACTATGTTATGCTTACTTGATGCTAAGGAGCTCAAACTTGAGGTATTATATTCCTATGTGTTCATCCTTTCTTAACTTGTGCATATGATTTTTTCATCTCACAATTCAGGAACCTAAGTTCAGATCCTCTGCAAATGAAGAATCTTTGTCTAAGCCTCAGTCTTGTTCATCATCATATATTGAAAATTTCGAGGCAATCCCAATGCTAGATTTAATGAACCCAACTTCATTCACTTTCGAGCCTAATCTGCTACAGCTTGAGTATGCTCAGTGCGAGGCCAAACCCTTCCACGGGTCACAGCCACAGCTTCCCTTTCCGCAGGTTCAGACGACAGACTTTTCATTGCCGCCTCTAGAAGGTCAAGATTTCGCCTCGAGGCTCGGGGATCTCAACTTCTTCGATGCGTTTGGAAATACGAGTGGTCCAGAACCAGAGACGAGCTGTGAGGGTGTTGTGAAGCAAGAAAGTGATGGTGTGATTAACCCTCTAAGCCCAGATAGCTTCATTGATGACTTCTCCATAGACATGTTTGATCATATTGAACCACTGCCCAGCCCATCTGATTGGTGATGTGGGGATCTCAGATTCCCAATGTTGTTTGAACATGAAGGAACTGTTTGTTTCTGATTTTAACCATATTAAGTACCTGCTAACAAAGATTTCATACTCATAGGTTCCCATTATTGTAGCAGTGGACTACCTGATGATGTTTCATACCCTGTAATTTGTAATCCACAGTTTAAATACATCATGCATTGCACATTTTCTGCCCATTAACTTTCATCTTCACCACTTCACATACTTAGCATTCTCACTTTCAGATTTAACACTAATAAGTTGAAATTTTCTGGGTTAGTTTTGAAGTGTCCTAATAAAGTGTTAGTGTTGAAAGTGGGTTAGATCATGGATATAATCTTAAGGTGTGTTTGGTTCAAGTTGTCTAAGATTATTTAAGTAATATGAGTATGATAATGCTATTTATCACGTTGTTTAGTTCAAATTATGAGATTCAAAGTTGATGTAGTGGTAATATTCTTAGAGAATTTGATTATTTTTCTTTCATGTAATCTAAAGACACCTCCGGAGAGGAAAGGGGAGAAGCAATCTCCGGCAATTGCATGCACCAATTGTGTGCTTGCGTGCGACCACTTGCCTTTTGCAACTTTTTTTTTGGAGGGGTGGGGGTGGGGGTGTGGGGTCTACAATATAAATAAAAATAAATAAATAGGACAGAAAAACAACATCACCTCTATTTTTTCGTTGATGCTGCAAAAAAATTTAAAAAATTCTTGTTTCATTTCCTAATTTATAAGGGGATAATTTCTTCCTTTTTTTTTTCTTTTTTTTTTTTTTCTATTTTTTAACTTTCATTTGTTAAATTTATTTTTAAATTTGATCGTAGTAATTATGCGTTAACTTTATTTTAAAAATTTTAATTGTTTAATTATTAGTATTTAATATTTTGTATTCGTTTTTGAATGTTAATTTGTTCCGTATGCGAATTTGAATGTGGTGTTAATTATTTGAATTAATTTATAAAATTATATTTTGTAATTTAAAAATTATTTTATTTCATCATTATTTAAATTTTATTTTCTTTTAAAATTGAATTTTAAATTACTCCCTCTTTTACCTGTTATGTTTACTATTCATGGGTCAAACCAACTTTTACTTCATTGCTTATTTTCTTTAGTAATTTTTAATTATTTTTAAATTTAATTTTTTGTATTTAATAATATTTTTAATAAAGTTTCTAAATATATAAATTTTATATACTAACACTAAACTTAATATTATGAAAATTTATATTAAAAATAATTTCAGTCAATCTCATTATTCATTAATTAAATCAGACAAACAAAATGAGACGGAGATAATATAATTATAGGAAAGTGAATGAAATAATAAATTATGTGAAGGAGTGTAGGGCTCACAAAATAGAGAAAAAAACAGGATTGAAAAAAAAAAGATTATATAGTAATGTGGAAGAGTTGATCTCACAAAATGGAGAGATTAGGGGAGAAGGGATAAAGATGTCTTAAAATTACCTTTTAATATTCTTAGATTGCCCCCTATTTATCTTTTTTTTTTTTTTAATACTACTGACTCTATTACAATGCAGTATCTGTTCATAACTACTTTCTCAACCTATTGAAGCACAAGAGTCAGAATTGCCTCTACTGAGGCTCGAACCCACCACCTCCCGGATAAATGAAAGGGTTAGATTGCCCACTATTTATCTATAACAACAACAATAATAATCTATCTATCTATACATATATAAAATAAAAATGTTCTGCTAAAAGTAGATTGTTAGATTTTACTGCTCAAAATATCTTTCTAAATAGAGAAAGTATTGTATTATCTCCATAAATATGAAGCAATAAGTATGCCAACATTTATTACTATTTCCTCCCATCATTTATTACTATTACATTTACTAGGGGATGCAATTTTTAATAACTTGGGCAGCAAATATACTTATATACATTGATTACTGTGCTAGCTATAATTAATTAGCATGCCAATAAAAGGAAAAAAAAATAAACAATATGGGAATTGCAATGAAATGGGAATTCGGAGTCTAGATCCTAAGCATGCTTGTATGCTTCTCCACCAACAAAAACAATTTGCTCAATCTTGTAAAAATAAGTATCATTGATTCTTTAATGATGAGATTAAGTTTGATGAAAATTTCTACTAGTGATTTCCACTTTTGGTCCTATTGTTATTATGGCATTGCTAATTTTAGTCCACCACATTAATTTTTGCCACATTTTAGCCCGTGTTTTTATGTCGTTGCCACTTTTGGTCCGCCGTTAATATTTCCGTGAGTTTGCCGTCAATGAGAGGGGTATTCTTGTCCATTCATGATCTGATTTTTTTTTATTATTTTATTTTTTCAATCCCAAAACGATGTGGGTTTCTAAGTTCTAATTGACTAAGGGAAAGAAATAAAAAAAAATAAAAGAATAAAACCTCACCAAATGTAAAACCTAATCGCCTAAACCCTCATTGAAAACGACCAAAATCCCACCAAAATCGCACCAAAATCCGACTGAGCGAAGAAATTGGAGATCAAATTCTATCAAATTCGAAACTACCAGCAAGCACGGAGGGAGGAACGGCGATGGAATCGGATATAGAAGCTGACGCATCAAACCTAGGTAAATTTCGAATCTTTTTTTAAATCCATTTCCTACAACTACAAGCCCCCCTCAACAAGTCAACAGTATGCTGCTCTAAACTCCCTAAACCTGCCATACACTTAATCTCAAACAAATTATCATCACTTTGAGTACCTAAACACCCTGCAGCAGCTTGCTCAACATATGCAATTTTCTTCATAATTGTAGGGCAAAAAGGTCCCTTCCAATTAGCAGCCTTTTGTCTATTGTCAAAGATTTTTTTCATCAATAATTTTCTAATACTTTCTAAACATGAAATCAGTGGTTGTTCCCTGGCATCTAATATCATTGCATTAAAACTTTCTGAGATATTATTCACTAGTGCATCACATTTAGAGAAAGGTGTGAAATGAGACCTTGACCATTCAGATGGGTGTTTCTCAACTAGCCATTGATATGCTTCCACATCCAAGTTCTTGATTTCACCCATGGCATCATTGAAAGTGTTGACTGTGGTTGCCTTTGCTGCTGCCCATAACCCATCCTTCAAAGCCTTGCCTACAAATCCTGCAATCTTCATGTTACCATGGAGATGCCTAACACAAAATCTGTGTGTGGCATATGGAAACTTATCTTCAAAGGCTGGTAAAAGGCCCTTCTGTTTATCTGCCAAACAACTCCAACAAATTAGAACATTGAAAAAGAACATGCTGTTAGAATTGAATTTGATTAAATTAGAAAAACAAAGTCACCTGATATAAATGTCAGTTGTTGTTCCTCTTCCCTTGAGATTTGTAGGTCAGTCCTAAGTAATCCCAAGAACCAGCTCCATGACTCCTTAGTTTCTCCTTCTACAATTGCATATGCTAGTGGGAAAATGCTGTCATTCCCATCAACTCCCACAGCTGTCAAAAGTTGTCCTCCAAACTTGCTCTTTAAATGGCAGCCTTCAACTCCAATTATCCTCCTACAAAACTTATAGCCTTGTTTGCAAGCATCCCAACAGAAATACATACCAAGGAACCTAGGTTTTCCTTCATACAGCAAATCAGAAACCTTCACTTTGCATGTAGTATTGGGGTTTGTTTTGTCAATCTCAAGGCAATAGTCCCAAATCTTGTTAAAGAATTCAATGGCCTCTCCTTCAATAACTGCCTTTGCTTTTTTAATAGCCCGATAAGCTTGCCTACTACTAATTTCACATCTATCATCAACCTTCACTTTGTCCCTAAACTCCGCAGTTGTCCAGTTGCTGTGGTGTCCAACCTCTTTCACCCATCTCTTAGCAATTGTAGTTGACTTGACCATGGAATTCTGAAACACCCAACCACAGCCTACATGTTCTTCATATAGATAACAATTCTCCAGGACATGGCATTCTTTACTTTCCAAATATTAATCTTGAAAGGGCAACCATCTTGTTTACATCTTACAGACATCCTACACTTGTTATTCCTAGTAAACTTCAAGTCTTTCCCATTATTCATTGCAAAATTATGGACAGCTTCTTTAAACTCACCCTTTGTTGCAAATGTTAGCCCAACACAAAACTTAGGAGTTTTCATCTCACTCTTTGCCCTAAACACTGGGAATTTAAACTGTTGATCTTCATCACTGTCTTTCCCACTTTCTTCATCAGAAAAATCAACTCCTTCATTCACAGTCTTAGTCCCATTTCCAGCCCCATTTCCAGTATCATTCCCAGCCAGTATTCCACTCTCATTCACAGTCTTATTTCCTTCATTCACATACCCATTTCCAGCCCCAGTAACTCTCTCACCACTATCAACATCAACACTTTTTCCTACCCCTGCAAACTCTATATTTGGATCTACATGTCCGTCAAAGTCTAAGTCATCATTTCCCTCACTCTGATCATCACTGTATTCATCATAATCAGCATCATCTTCTGACTGAAACTCCCCTTGCCCCTCACCCTCACCTTGCCCCTCACCCTCACCTGCCACCCAAACCTCAATCTGTTTGGGAAATTGTCCAATGTCACAAATTGCCCAACAGTCACTATCTGTCACTAATTCAAATAAAACCCCAGTACTGGTTGGTGTGAAGTATTTAAAGTTTTCTAACATGTTATACCCTAATTCCTCAACTGTTTCCCTTAAAGTAATCATGCCCCACAAGTCAATATCCAAATTATAACAGTTAGTTGCCCCTCCAACATATCCTATTTCATTCCTTTTAAGGCAACCACCATGCCTTAACTTCAAAGTAAAGGTATCTGTTTAAATGCATACATAAACATAACAATGGCAACCACTTTAAATGCATACAGAACTCAGAATAAATACATACAACAAGCCTTAATTTTCTAATCTAATCTAACAAATTTTCTAACAAATTTTAATATATTCTAACAGAGAATAAAGTAATATGTATGAGTAAAAAAATATGTGGTCCACACAGTCTAGGAAAAGGGAAATTTTTTGCAGAGCATAAAGTTAAACATCTACCAGCATGTGGTCCCCAGAACATGTATTTATATTCCTATAATTTCAAAAGCAAAGTGGGCACCACACAACTCATGCATGTTCAACAATCGGTAAACAAACAAGGACAATAACACATATATAAATGACCCACCCAGCCCCAACACTTTTTCAGTCTATAAACACACAAAACTCATAACACATTCATACTAAAATTTAAAAAAAGATTCGAAATTTACCTAGGTTTGATGCGTCAGCTTCTATATCCGATTCCATCGCCGTTCCTCCCTCCGTGCTTGCTGGTAGTTTCGAATTTGATAGAATTTGATCTCCAATTTCTTCGCTCAGTCGGATTTTGGTGCAATTTTGGTGGGATTTTGGTCTTTTTCAATGAGGGTTTAGGCGATTAGGTTTTACGTTTGGTGAGGTTTTATTCTTTTATTTTTTTTATTTCTTTCCCTTAGTCAATTAGAACTTAGAAGCCCACATCGTTTTGGGATTGAAAAAATAAAATAATAATAAAAAATCAGATCATGAATGGACAAGAATACCCCTCTCATTGACGGCAAACTCACGGAAATATTAACGGCGGACCAAAAGTGGCAACGACATAAAAACACTGGCTAAAATGTGGCAGAAATTAATGTGGTGGACTAAAATTGGCAATGCCATAATAACAATAGGACCAAAAGTGGAAATCACTCTTATATAAAATAAGAGGGATAATTCAGTAACCATAGTAAAAAATCATCACTTGATATTAGATGGGTTGTCCTTTTAATCCATATTTGTTAGTCAAGTATGTACTAGGATCAAATGCATGAAGTGTGTGTGTGTGTATAAGAGACATGATTGATCCAATCTTAGTTTATATGACGGTGCTAATATTCATAAGTTTGATGAGATCAAAGAATATCAAATTGTAAGATGGATTTCCCCGCATGAAGTAGCTTGGAGAATTTATGCTTTCCCTATTTCTTAAATCAAGCCTACCATTGGGTGCACTTACAAGATCATTTGCAAAACTATAGTACCTTAATTTTCATGGCAATGACAAGTTAGTTAATATTATTAAAGATGACTCCACTTCTCGTACAATGTTAACACAATTTGTCTACATGAATCATGTTGATGAAGACGCAAAAAAAGGCTCAACTTGCTTTATATTCAATTTCTTGAATATTTTGGCCTTGTTTGGCAATTAGTAGATAGCAGATTTGGCAAGCGGGTAGTGGGTAGCGAATTGTGTTAGCAGTTTCGACCAATGGATTGTATTAGCGATTTGTGAAGAGATATTTGATAAAATTAGCTAAAAGTTACAATAAGAATGTTACCACAAAAAAAAAAAAAAAGAAAAAAAAAAAGTCCTAGGTACACATTCCAAGGTAGATTTCCTAAAAAGGCGTAAACATGTTGCACAGTTTAGAAAGTAAGGAGCATACGCGAAAAGCAGTATCAAACGGCTAGAAATATGAAAAAGCAACCTACTCAATAACTATTGGCCATTGCAATATGGTTATGAGACGTTTGAAATTTGTTTCCCTCCAACGGACAAATTCTCAAACTCGTCTATAAATACCTCCATTCAAGTCTAAATGAGGTGCTGGCCTTTTTTTTTTTTTTTTTTTTGGCGAACAAGAGATATAAAGTGCATAGCAAGCTAAAGATCTAGTTGACCAGTTGAGATGAGAGAAAAAGCTCAAATTTCAATATCAAGAGCAAGATATGTTGGCGATCAACAAGAAGTCATCAAACCGAGTCTTATAGTTGGAGATTGGAGAGCAAACTTGTTGTTCAAACAATTTATCTCTACTAGAATTAGTAGAAGGAGGCGGAGTAACAAGTGTTGACTTGTGAAAAACCAAGAGGATTATGGCCGGCTTTGTGAAAGGCACAATCGCTCTTTATTGTACTAAGGAATTTAGTGCAATCCTCCTATGTTTGGAGAAGAGTTACGTAGGCTGGATTTGGCCGAACCACTTAAAAATTCTCTATCTCTCTCTATTTATTTATAGCACTTATATTCTTGCATTAAACAACCAAAGATTTAAAAAGACCAATC
Organism: Ipomoea trifida; assembly: GCA_003576665.1. NCBI lineage: Eukaryota > Viridiplantae > Streptophyta > Magnoliopsida > Solanales > Convolvulaceae > Ipomoea > Ipomoea trifida. The sequence goes on along the minus strand of CP025652.1, from coordinate 18,837,386 downwards.
GTGCAATTCATTTAAAAAGAGGTTAACAAACATTTTCTACTGCGTACTCAATTCCAAAAACTAAGTTTGAGTTTACTTGAGTTTAAAGTTTTAAAAATTATGCAAGTCTATTCACCCCCTCCCCCTCTAGACTTGTACTCGAACTTCTCGGGACCAACATGTCCTGTGGGAGGCCCTATAAAAGCCAACACCCCCTTTAAGTGTGTGTGTGTGTGTGTGGGGGGGGGGGGGGGGGGGGGGGCTTTTTCTCTTTCCAAAGAAGAAGCAAAATGCTTGGGCACCTCTTAGTATTATAGTGAAATTACCGACCCAACTGTATTCAGAGAATATTTTAATCAACATTATTTATTTCAGTGCTTTTACAGTTTTACTATCACTCAATAATACTTGCAATGATATGGTAATTAAATAGGTAGATAAGGAGTTAGAACACATTAAAAAACATAGTATGAAAGGTGACAATTGACTTGTATAAAAATTTGATACAAGTATCATTTTCAATAACAACTATGGTTTTATAATCTTTAACAATGAATACTTGCATGTCTCTACTGTTCAAAAGCCGTTTAGGCCAACCCTATCAGTGAATCATAAGAGGTTAATGTCAGAAGGTAATCCCACATGGAGGGTGGAGAGAGAAAGATTTGTTGTTCCCGCAAATGAAGTTCATAGGAATAGTAATGGGCTGACATCACATTCAATGAAGCCAACTTGCTCTACGCGTCTGCTGATATCACATTCAATGAAGCTAGCTTGCTGTGCGCGAGACGCGCAAAGCAAGCGCCCACTCGGACGCGTCAGGCGCGCCTGACAAAGTTGCTTTACATTTTTTTTTAATTAGATTTATTTTTTTTTCTCCCCTCATTTTCTCTTTCCTAATTACACTTACAAAAATTCCTCAATAACCGTGAAATATCTCCATTGATAAGGATGCTCTTAGACGAGTTCATTACAATTATAATTTTCAAGAATGATGACATTTTCCCGGCTAAATTTTGTAAGTGAAATTGAAGTAACAAAATGCAATATAAAAAATCAATTCATCAAATTTCACACAACCAATCGAAGGTTAATATCCAACACATTCCAAGTGGGCATGTTTTCAAGAATCACAAGTGACATAATAAAAGTTTATTTGAAGTGAATACTTAGCCAGAAGAGTTGAATCTCAGTTGAGTGTAGGATCATCACTCATCAGCCGCAGCCAAAAACTTTATGCCAAATTCACTCTGCTGCGTAAGCTCTCCAGCAGTAAACGACTGGTTCTCGCCCAAGTGGATACATCTCTTTAAGATTGTATATCCACAATATTCTACGTCATAAACAGTAACGCCATTCATGATATCCGAGAATACAGAGCCTACTCCCTCCCCTGGATGAGCAAAAGACAAGTTAAACATTTGCAGAAACCGCTCTCCAAATCACAAAAAAGCATTTGTGTGATGTTGAGAACGGGACGAATAAAAAGGTCGAGCTAAGCTATAAAACTTACCATGTGTCACAAGCAACAAGTTCTCAGATGGGTATTTATCAGCAAGTGCCTTAACAACCTCCATGTACCGAGCCCTTGCAGCTGGCGCGGACTCTTCCCACTCTGGTAACTATAGTGATACAAGCAGAAGCTACTTAAACCTATAGCACAACATAGAGTGTGGACGGTGATTTCATCGAGTGGAGTGGAACATACCTTCTCGTAGACTCGTTCTACACTGTGATCTATAGTTCCAGTGGGTAACTGAGCTTCACATTCAGAGATATTGAATTTAAAATCTCCATCCTTTGGAGCTACATTGGCTCTTATTGCTTGTCTGTTCAACATTTCGCATAATCCTATTTCAATAGAAACCTGTGAAATGCACAAGAAAATAAAGCAGATTAATCATTTAATTGTCATGAAAGTGATAACAAAAAGCAGCAGCTGCATACTCAAACTTCTGATGTTTGGTCAGAAATTTTATGAGTTAATACCCAATTTAATCCTCGACTATAGTGGTTTTTCTCGATTTAGTACTAAAAGACTTTTTGTGTTAATTAGGCCCTCAACTTTAATAGTTTCACCTAATTGAGTCCTCTGTTAAGATGGCTCGGTAATTTTACCTCTATTAATACCTAATTTTGTCCTCGACTAAAGTAGTTTTACCTAAGTTAGTCAACTATAATGGTTTTACCCAAGTTAGTATTCAACTATATTGATTTTTCTCAAGTTAGTCCATGATTCTAATAACCGATAACTCAAATACTCAATTAAGTAAAATTATCGAAGTCGAAGACTTAATTAAGCACAAAAAGTCGTTTAGGACTAAATAGAAAGAAAAAAATTTACTATAGTCGATGACTAAATTAGATATTAACTCAAAAATTTATACACCTTTTAAGATTTTTCAGTAGTCTAATTAGTTCAAGTTCTAATAAAAGTCCAACATTTTATGTACTACACTTGCACTAGTGACCCAACTAATCCAACTTCATAATTATCCTGTAACTTTCAAATTTCAACATTTGATGAGTAATTGTTTGCAAACAAATCGAGCCAAGGAGGCAAGGACCATACATATAAACATCTGCATAACAATCAGTTGTTATTTTTCTGAAAGGAGTTATATGGCTTAGAAATCAAAGGTGATCTTTCGCAATTTCTTCTCCACATTTACTTACCTAATAAAGAAGACAAGTTTTGCCTTGTTTTTCCTCTTTTAGTTGCTTCGTTTACTTTGAATCCAGTTATACATCAACAGGAAAAGCATAAACAATTCATCAACAAGCATTAATACAGTAGAATATTTACGAATTGATGCATTTACCATAATACGTAGAGGAAGAAGGTATATGTATAGATAGATAGATAGATAGATAGATAGGGGAGAGAGTAGAGACCTTGATTTTGGGAAGATCGACGGAGACGGCATCTGAAGAGGCATTATTGGGATCGGCGACGGTGCAGAGAGCTCGGACCGCCTCAGATGCGGTCTGGAGGCAGCGCAGAAACGGAGAAACGAAGACGCGGTTGATCGGGGCCCCGAGAGTTTGGCGGAGCCTCTGCCCAATTGTGAAGGCTCGGGTCTTGCCCTGTTGGTGGAGCGGCGGGTCCCAGGGCCGTTCGGACTGAGTAATCCAGAGCGGGTCGACGTTGTCGAGGCGATCTCCGTGCCTCATCACGACAATGTACTGGTAAACTTGCTCTTTCTTCTCCGGACCGGAAATCTCCATCTTCGGCGTGGGCGAACTGTACGCACTAGCAGAAGCAGTGAGAGAAGAATTTGAGGCGCTTTTAAGACTTGCGGCGCGTTTGGTGTGTGTGATGTAGAATCGAGGAGCAATTGCCCTGAAAAGCCGCTTCTTTAGGGAAGTTTGTTGAAAGGTTTTCACCGGAAACAAACAGCCGGCGTTCATCGTCGTCGTCGTTCAACTACAATACAAGCATAGCATAGCATAGCATGCTTCACCAATGCATGCAATTTGTAGTGTTTTTGCTCTTCTGTTGGCCTTGAAAGTTCAAGGAAGAAACATGGAATTTGTTGCATTGCTTTCTTTCTATGGTCGAAACTAGTAAGCACGAAGCACTTCAGTGCAGTATTATTGTCAAGAAAATGAGCTGAAATTCACCCACATCCACACAGAAACTCCAAGTAAAATCTACCAAAAAAACTTCTTTTAATACATAATAAAGATACAAGGCAGCTACATATTTGGATTGCAGAAATGAATAATAAATAGCAAATACATATTTGGTCTGAATGGATATCTGTATATCACCATTCAGCATAAAGTAAACCATTGACTATTGCCCAAGCCAATACGTCCCGTAAGGCATTTGCATTTGCAGTACTCGATCTCCATGTCATAAGAAAAGAAACGCTTTGTGATTGCAGAAAACACAGCCTGAGTAAGGACATCTCCAATGGCTAAAAATGAGGGGAGAAGGGTTGGAGGGAAGAAAGCTGGGGAGGTTAGGTTTCTTCGGAGAAATCTTACACGAGCACATGTTGGCCACTCGCCACATTCACTCGCAGAGGGTGGGGAACAGCTATTCCACAAAAGCATTCCAATAAATGATGCACATCTCACAAAAGCAAGAAAATTGGTCCTCTTTAAAGTCATAACTTTACCACAAATCGCAAACAAGTTCTACAGTGGATATATTTATCAGCATGTGCCTGCACAAATTCTATATACCTATACCTTGCCCTCTTGCTCTTGGCCAAGTCTCTAGCCACTCGGCCGGGCAGCTATAGTTTCACATGTAAAAGTGAACCACACAGCTTGAATACCCTTTTCAAACATAGAGAATTGGTTTCTCAGAATACCTTGTTATATACACTATTTCCGCAGTATGATCTGCAGTCCCTGCTGGTAACTGAACTTCACGCTGAGATATCAAATTTAAAATCCCATCCTCCGAGGGTGCAACTGTTCTTATGCTTCTATGTTCAAGACTCCAGACAATCCAAACTCAACACAAACCTGCAAAATGCACAAAAAAATTGGGGGGGACAAATATGAAAAGGATAATGCAAAATGTTCTGTATAGATTAAAGGAACCAAGGATGAAAAGGGATGGTAAGTTAGTAACACACACAAAGCTGTGAGCTTTGTCAGTTGAAAAAAACTTAGGAAGGCTGATTGGATGATTTGGATCTCCCTTTGTCAGAGTTCTAGTATCCCCAAATTCTAAGCAAGATCAAGTTTTCTCTGTACCAGAACCTTATTAGTTAGGCATATCCTCCAAGCAGCCCGGGTACCAGTCATGAATTGAATTATTTCAAGATTTATTTCTTTATTTTCCCTAACAGAGCTCCATCAGACATTTTAGGAAAACTTTTTCATAACAATTACACTTTGTGATTACTTTCTAATATATATGACGTTCAGTGGAAGTTTGCTTGAATCTCATAATAAATTAAGATTACCATCCAAGCCTAGACAGAGTCGACAAGACTTTCACAAGGACAGCAGCATATTAACTGCTCTCTGTTGCTAAGAAGGGTACCTTTGGTAAGATCCTAGCTTAAAAAAAAAAAGTAATGATAAAGGTAAATCAGGAATAGTGTGGCCTTCTTTAAACCTTTCAGTGATTTGGTCTTTCCCCTACTCAAAAAAGCAGCTTTGCTAAACTAGATAAGAAATTGAAAACTACCATGATGGAATCTTTTTTATCTAGGATTCTAGGTTACATCAAGATCCTATTTACATGATTGGAGGAACTTCAGCAAGAATCTAAGATCATTCTTGAAGTCACCAAGCACTACACAAGTAGTATTCAACCATGTACAATCAGTCAACATCAGAATTACATTGTTTCAAATAATCCATAAAAATAAAAACTAGTCTCTATAAGTCTGTAATTTTTCTAGGCAGTATACTCAGCTATCTGTAATTAAATTATTAATGTGGAGAGGAGAGCAAAGCATACTCCTAACTCCTTTAACTTCATTCATGTTAAGTCCATTCACCTTTGAATTCATCAAGGTTACAAGAGGTGTATTAAATCAAGACTTTTTGTGGACTTTTATAGACTTCAAGAGTCTAAAAATATTCAATTCAAACTTTTAAGGAAGCTTTAAAAGTTCATAGACATAATGATATTCAATTTATACTTCTAAAAAGAGTTTTTAAAAGTTAGGTAGTATTCAATTCATACTTTTAAAAACTTTTTACTATTGGTATTCAAGCTTTCATTAAACCCTTTCATAGTAAAAACTTTTATAAACATTCTTTCTCTGGTTGAAATCATCCCTCAATCCCCAAATTTATAAATTTTCACTTTTTCTCACATAAATATTCCATGAAATCTTGTATGAGTTTTGATGAAATAAAGAAATCAATGGTGAACCACACAAAGCATAGTGCCACAGGCCACATAGGGTGGGGTTGGGTGAAGTCTCAATGCTTACTTCCTCCCAGTCCTAAAGCCAAACCCCTAATTGCTTCCTAGGAAGGGAAATTTTTTATGAATGCTAAAACATTGTTAAATTAATTCAAATTTGATGAGATTATATAAAAATTATTTAGAATTTATAAAACTCTATTATTTTAATCGGCAAAAGATTAATACACCTGACAAGTCTCAGTTTCTCAGTAAATGACCAGACAAACTTTTTACACTTGTAAGCAAAAACATTCTAGAAATATATAACTTATCATCGAATCTATCCATATGTGTACCAAGCACTGCAGAGTAGAGTGTTTGTGAGCTGAAAAACTCACCATTGACATAACAATTGTATATATATAACCTTGATTCTGGAAGGATGAATAGCAAAAGAGTCGGAGGAGAAGACGTTGAGGTTAGAGGCGATCTGGAGGCAGCAGATAAAGGTCTGGCGATGAGGAAGGTGTCAGAGGCTCAGGCTGCTCCAAAGGCCCGGATCTCGCCCTCGTCATTCAACGGCCGATGGCGGAACAACGTCATCGATCAGCTCCCAATGCCAGATAACGATGACATTTTGGTATACCGGCTCTTCTTTGGCGTCGGGAAGCACCATTTTCAGGCGAATGCAGAACAGATGAATCAAAGTCAACGTAGTATGGCTCCGCGACTGTATTTTCTTACAGGTCCTTTGGTTGGATGCTTGGAGGAAAGAATTAGAAAGAATAGAAATTCTAATTCGGTTGGAAAAGAATAAAGTAATAATTTAAATTATATGGATAAATTATAAATAAGTTACTGTACTATTTGAAAACAAGCAATTAAGTGATTGAACTAAAATAACCATCAAATAAGCAACTAAACTCAGAAAAGCAAAGCAATTAACCCATTAAAACTGAAAAAAAAATAGTAATTAACTCATTTTTAAAATTTCCGACGATTATTTTCGACCTCCGACGATCGGCGACGACCGATCATTGTCCGCTCTGCCTGTGTCGAAACCGTTCCGTCCATTGTCGCGCAGATCACTAAGCCCCCGTTCTCCTCCATCGTGAAGCCCTTTGTCGACTCCATTTTCCATGAGCAGGACCACAACTGGGAGCCATCGAGTCGGTTGCCGACCAAACTGTGTGGTATTCAAAAAGTTATGAATTTATGTAGATTTTTTTAATTTAAGGACTTTTGTAGACGGAAAATGATATATGTATCCCAAGAGAGTAAAATTCCCACCAAGTGTCTTTATTTTACTAGAGGAAGATGAAAAGAAAGTAATAAAAACTGTGGCCCACATGATTTTTAATGAATCAAAGAGTGACATGTAAGGATGGAGTATAAAATGAAGTAGAATGTGGGAGTACGTGTAGTATTACTCTTTGTAGACTTTTCTTCTCAAATATAAATAGTTGAAATCTAATCATCAACCCCAAGATTTCAAAATTTTCATTCTACCCATTCTGAAGGTTTTCTCTCCCTATCTAAACTCTATTTTTTTCCTCCCTATTTAAACTTTATAAACCTTATACCTAAATTTAATAAATTATTATTTTTTCATTATCTTTTATATATCGATCCAAATATTCTTAATATATTATAACAAATCCATTCCATGTATCGCACGAGTGAAAATACTAGTTTTCTTAATACCTATACTCTACCAATTTTTTCTCTCCTAAACGTTACAATCTTCCTCCAAAAATTCATAAAAATATTATTTTTACTTCATTATTGATTGTATATTTTGATTTTTTATTTCTTTCTACGAACTTTTTATCCCTAACTTCTAAACTTTCTCTACCAACTTTTCTCCTTAATTTCAAAACTTTCTCTAAGAACTTTTTCTACCTAAATACATGAACAAATCAAAAGTTTCATCTATCACCGTCAAATTTTACTCTTTGTTTCATAATACTCAATAAATACTTGTATATTTTGATTTTTATTCTTTATATATATATATATATATATATATATATATATATATATATATATATATATATATATATATATTAAGAACATACTACTACGAATAGCGAACTATTGTTTACAATAGCAATTTAGGACAGCAAACGAGTTATTTTCATTTTTTGTCCTACTGTTATTGAGACATTGCCAATTTTAGTCCACTTCATTAATTTTTGCCATATTGCGGCCAATCTTATTTAGTCCTTGCCACTTTTAGTCCACCGTTAAAATTTTCGTCAAATGACCGTCCAAAACAGGGGTATTTTGGTATTTTCATGCTTTGGTCATCTCCTTTACCCTATGCAGTGGTTTTCCTTACACATTTTCAACCGAATCAACAAATTAAACAAACACAAAATCCAAAAATGAATGAATTACGAGAAAATTAATATATGTCGTCAAATGGGCAGACCTCTTCATTGAATGAAAATATGTAAGGAAAAGCACTACAAAGGATAAAGGGGATGACCAAAGCATGAAAAGACCGAAATACCCCTGTTTTGGACGACCATTTGACAAAAATTTTAACGGTGGACTAAAAGTGGCAAGAACTAAATAAGACTGGCCGCAATAATGTGACAAAAATTAATGAAGTGGACTAAAATTGGCAATGTCCCAATAACAGTAGAACCAAAAATGAAAATGACTCACAGCAAACACTAGCACTATTTTGTTGTTTGCAATCCTAAATGGCTATTGCAAATAATAGCACTTAGCTTGATGCCTAGCAGTATATAAGTATAATTTTTTTTATATGTATTATTAATATTATATTTTTAATTTGTTTTTAATTTTATGCAACTAGTAATTATATTTATAAATATTTTATTTTAACAATTCTATTACTATAAATTTTAGTGTTCAATATTGTTATGAATTTCTTATGAAATAGATTTTTTTTTGTTGATGTTTATTAATACTATATAAGTAATTAGCATATAAGTCTCACCATACAATGGATAAAAATAATAATATTGATGTGGGTGAAGAGCTATATAATTATTATAATAAGAAGAATTTTATGAGATATTATAACATGCTTTATAAGAAAATTATATAAATGATAAGAATCGAAATCATTGAAAGTTTGTAAGGATATATTAAATTTAGAAATTCAATGACTTTTGTAGACTTTTTAAAATAAAAAAGGTGATAAAAGTTTATAAATGTTGTTTTATATAAACTTTTATAGAGTCTTACAAAGTTTTAAAAAATTTTGAATGACTCTATGAAAGTAAATAAAAGTTTATTAAAATATATTATTTTAAAAATATTTAAAAGTCTACAAAAGTCATGATTGAATACACCCCTTAAGATAATCACCTTTTTCTAAAACTTTATGTTTTTTAAAATCTAAAATCATGAATTTAAATTGAACTGAAACATTATTTAAAGTACTTTTGCTTCCATGGCTATTAAATTATTTAAAATCTAAAATCAGGAATTTAAATTGAACTTAAACATTATTTAAAGTACTTTTGCTTCCATGGCTATTAAATTATTTTCACTTGATACCGAGTATTATAATTATAATTATAATTATTTTTTTTTAACATTTGGCCTACTAGGCCTAATTTCTTTTTGAGTCATAAAGAGTCACTACCGCCTTCATTGAGACTTGATCTCATGACCTTCCATATAGAAGAGTCACTACGACACTACATGCCATCTAAGCACAAAGCACTTGACTATTGGGCCTAATTTCTTATCACTAGTAACAAAATTTGTATATCTATGCTATGAGCATGACTAAATAATAATTTAGTGGCTTATATTTAAGGGCAAAGTTGTTATTTTCTATGATATTTTTCAACTAAAGATTTGGTCACTAGTGACTGTAAATTAGGTCAAAGAATCAAATATAACAAAGTTTTAAAAGTTGTAAGATCAAATAATGTAAAATTTTAATAATCGCTTGATCAAATGTAAAAATAGTCAAATAATTATAGGATCAAAAGTGAAAGAAACTCCTTATTTAAAATATTTTTTTTGAGTACTACTAACTCTGCTTCCACTGAAGCTTAAACCCACTCTCATCATCCATGTGGGAGTGTTAATCGGGACATCGGATGCCACTAAACCGCAAGGTCTTTGGCCCTTATTTAAAATATATGGATGCACTACCATTTCGAATAGGCATTGTAGAAAATTTATATTCTATTTGTTTTTATCATATTATTACAATTTACAAGTTCAAATCTCATTACTACCATTCAAATTAAGGGTGTATTTGGTTTATAAGTTTTCACATCAGGAATGAAAATTAAAATTATAGTTAGTGTTGATTGGTTACTTTTTAAAATACAACTATAGAATTTGATTATCCTTTAAATTAAAACCTCAATCCCTAATTTAAAAAAAATAGTATCATTCCATCATGATAATCTAATTTTTAAGTTTAGGTTAGTGTTTTTAGATTTTTGTTTTGATTTTTTTCCTTCGTATTAGTGTTTTGAATGTTATTATATTAAGATCAATATTGTTAATCATTCTAAATTCCACCCTATTACCAAACATGCAAAGTACTATCACCAAAACCTATTCTCATTAAGATTCCGATTCTCTTGTGCGGACCAAACACACCCTAAATTTTATCCAAGGTAGCCTGAGTTCTATAGTAATTATACTAATTTTTTTTAATATCGTTTGAGCCAAATGGCAAATAATTACAACATATAAGTGGCATAAATAAATAGTGGGAAGAATTATAGTGTTATAGAATATATCCACTCGTTCGACAAATTGATCAACGTTTCTCTCTCCTAACAAATTTGAACCCTCTGTAGACTCCTTTTGCATTTGATTGACAAGGCTATGAGAGTACATGCGAGTATGCGACCAAATTCCGACACTTAAGCCCATGAGCAATAACTAAGGAAGAAAGCTATGTGCATTTGCTTCAATTCACTCATCTTTTTTAGCTAGTTCTTGTCTTTTTCTTAGTCCTACTTCCACAAGTAATGTCAGAAGGGCTTCACAAACCTGAGAAGCATCGGCTTCTGATGGATCGTCGTTCAACGACGAGTACACCATCCAAGCGTGGTCCAGTTTGCGTTTCGGCCTTACTACAACGGAGCCTGGAACTTCTGCATCACGGCACGTTACGAGCCCATCGCTCTTCTCACCGTATCTGATCTGAAGTAGCTGTGCACAAGCCGCCATTGCAGCGCCAAGGGGCATCACCACCGGGAGCGTCGTGGACTGGCCCGCAGAGAATGTTGGCAATTCTGCGTGTGCAACGCGGGATAGTGATGCCAAAACGGCCGGAGATATGCTGGCCTCTGTGTGGAAAGAAATAATGGGGAGTTCTCTTGGCAGTTGGTATTTCCTCAAGAATGCCTTCCTCTTCTCATAAGTCAAGTCCTCTAAGGATTGCATGTCTCCCTACAAAACAGCTGCCATGATTAGGTTTCAGCCACTGATTGATTTGATGGCCAATAAATTAAGCAAAAGGAGAAGGCGCAATTAGAGTAAGCAAAATAAGAAAGTGCAAATAGTGTTGAGTGAAGGGATCTCAATGCTTCGCCATTGTGTTTGGAAGAATTAATACCAGTTGGGGTCCTCCGAGTATAGTGGCACCACCACGTTTAGTCCTAAACTTCCAATTTAACCACCCATAGTCCTTCAACTTTCAAATTTAACCAATTTTGGTACTTCCGTTAGTTTAAGTAAGGGCAAAGTTAGGACCAAAAAACTGGTTAAAAAGTTAAAAATTTGAAAGTTGAAAGACCATGAGTGGTTAAATTGAAAGTTTAAGACTAAGCATGCAGTGCTACTATACTCGAAGGACCCCAACTAGTATCAACTCGTGTTTGGAATATATAGAGGAACCATATATGGAATGATACTCATTCTAAGATCGATAATTTCCACCGACTTGCAATGGATGCATGAAATAGTAAAATATCAGATGTCAAATGCAGGTTCCGTTCACATGTTTTTCTAATTGTGGGTATATACCATAGTTATATCGCTAGGAAAAATACCTTGATCACTTTACAGATGATGATCTCCATAAGTTTGCGGATATTAACATAATCACCCAACTGCCCTTCTCGAAGTATATCTGAAGCAATTGGAGTACCACCGTATGGACTCTGAGTGAGTGCCAGCCCGGAAACCTTATCTTTCAAATCAGTCCAATAAATGGATAGAGCAGCAGCAGCATCTATCCCCCCCTTGCTATGTCCAAGAAGCAGAACACGTTTACCAGAACCCCAGAAGATTTCTTCAATATAGTCTTTTATCTCACTGGCATTTTTTTCCACCGATGCCTGAAGATCGCAGGTTTTTAGTACTGAAAACGATACTTGTAAAACACTACCTTGCAGAAAAGAAGGAAAATCCGGTACCTCACTGTGAATTTTGGCTATATGACAAGTGAGTCCCATTTTTGAGAAACTTGTTTTTGTATTAACAAAGTAAAGTGGCCCATGGTTGCTGAATAGACCTAAAGACAGCAGAATTGTGATGAGTTAACAAATCTAAACTATCAGACACTACAACGTTACTACCCCTGTATGGCTGTATCATAGTGTAAAAAGCCAACATCATGTGGGCAGCTCATAGAGGGAGTATAGAGTACTGAAAGCCATATTTATTCGAGTAGCCAAAAATATTCAAGCCTTATTTAGAACAAGTATTACTGTTGCTACCTGGTACCAACAAGTATACCACCGAGTTTGGCAACCTGTGCACACCATGCCTGATGAAGAACATATACAAGGCCAAAAATATTAAAATATAGTCAACAGATGTAATCACATAAATGACTAAAATGAGTAACAACAAAAACAGTACCTAATAGCATCAAGAATCTCCAAAAACCTGTCAGTCCCATCTTCAACTGGAGGCATTTGTGGATCACGTTGCATCCATCCAATATCATCAGCGGAGCCACGAACTGTCCTCTGTACTCTTTCAATAAGACTACAAATCAGACATACATATGATTAATCACTGTGCAACCGAGGAAGATGATTAGAATTCCAACCAACAATGATTTATCAAATGTCTTTATGAGCAATTATAAATAGTGTGATTGCCGGATGGTAAACAATCTGAAGTAATCAGTGATTTGAAAGATCCAAAAATCTATGGCAATGGAAAGAACAGAAAGATCTAATAGATTCTCCATTAACCCTTGGAAATTCAAGTTTATTTTATAAAACTAAGGAAGAGAAATAAAGAATTCATAGCTTTGCAGTTTTAGTTATTTACAGGTATAAGAATACAGTTCTTGTAAGCAAGGTAGAAGAAAGCATGTAGCATGTACATTTGCATATATGTATATTTCTATGACAATGTGCATGCACTAAAATTAACAGGACAAGTGGCAAACTGAGTCCATGACACCTAAAGTAGTTTGTTATATTAAAAATGAGTTCCAACTTTTACATATAGATCTGCAAATCAAGACAAGTTACAATAAGAGCTTTAGATGCTCCATACCCTTGGAAAATGGAAATTCCATTTCGATTGGATTGAGTTGACGACACAATTGCACTCGAATTTAGCAATGAACCACTTTCTGATTGAGCTGAACTCCTAGGTATTCCTTCATGGACAGAAGGAACGTCAGCTGCTTCATGAGATGATTCTGAAGGAAATGTAGTTGCACCTGAATAAGTATAACTGCAGCTAACAGATCCTCCTGAATCTCTAGATTCAAATGTCACCATTTCCTGTTCACCAGAGTGTCCAAAGGCTGGGCCTGAGGTATCATAGTAAAATAATATAAGTAATATAGTGCTGAAGACCAAATCAATAACCAGGAGAGTGGAAGTAGCAAATGTAGGGTAGGAAGAAAGCAAAATATTACATATATTAAAGCAAGTGATCAAGAACCAGAAGGAAGGCAAGCAAACTACAGCAGTAGTCGCAATTATATCAGTTACAAACTCATGCAAATCCAATAATGTCTACTGCATGGTTCAAGTTTCTAAAGTAGCCAATATGCACCTTGGATTACAGATAATGCATGATAATTGAAGTAGCCAATATGCCAAGTGAATGTAAAAAGAGGGAAACATAAGATACCACATACATACACATCACCACCTGAAAAAGAAAGGATTCTATAAGAAAACCTCACCAGAAAGATCAGGGAGACAGCTTGTAAACAGAGAAGTTTTTTCTGCGAGAAAAGACGCTGCTTCATTAAGTCTTGGCACAGAAGTGAAGAGTTGCGGAAGGAGATTGTCATTTGTAATGGAAGCATCATTTCCCTGGCAAGAAATAAAGGATACTATGAAGCAAAAAAAAGTTCAAGAGCAAGAAAAACTCCATAACATAGGAAGCTAATTCTTTAATTACTCCAGATATATATAGGCATGCACAATTAAGAACAAAAATGCACTTTTTCTTTTCTTTTGTTTTTGTTTGGTGGGGGGAAGGAAACAATGAAAGGAAGTATGTCAAGTACTACCCCAATGAAATTACTGAGATCCCAGTTGCTGCCTTGCTGCTGTAAGAAAAAAAAAATGCAACTGATGAAAATCAGAGAGGATTATGAACTGTTTAATGAACCATCTACATTTTGCTGAAAAGATAGAACCCTTCAGGCCAAAAAGGCGAAAAACTAATGCAAGTATGCAACCAACTTGGAGAGCATTACATCAAAAGACTATAAGACTTCAAGAGGACTAAGATGGATTATGAAAGAAAAGAGGCACTAAGTACCCAGAGTCCAGCAGATCAATTCTGCTACTTGTACATATTAATAACAGACTGATCAGTGAAATTAAGAAAGGGAAAGCTAATAATGCCACAAGTAATCAAGTATTCACCACCACCAATCTAAAAGATAATTCCAGAATTCAACAATTAAGTGTACAGGCAACTGAATTAACACTAATAATTCGGGGATTTTCCCAATTTAAGCTCTTACTAATAACAAAAGGGATTAAGGGATTCCTAACTGGAGGTTTCATGAATCGCTTCGGAAATGAAAATACATTATAAAATGAATAAATGCCGATAAAATAAGGGAAAAAAAGTTTGAAAATTCACCACCAATGGCTGGTTTGACTCCCTGTCATCAGTATCTCTGTCGTCCATAGCTGAAACCCCCTGATTAAAAGGTGAAAGAATCCAATATAAGTCGGTGAAAGTTTTATCCCTAATTAATGTCGGAGATCTTCTAAACAGTTTATAGATTTCCTGTTCAGAAAAGAGAGATCGAGATGCACAGAGAGGCACTTGTATTTCTTAACTGCCAAGGGATACCAAAGTTCGCAGAGAAAATTGATTTCCGAAGATGAATAGGAACGACGTCGTTTATATTTGCATTCAGCTTCTTGCAATTTAACGTTGACGGTGCACTGTTGAAAGTTGACAGCTTCGCGCTTATAGGCCGCCCAAAATTGTTGAGTAACTTGAATGTTTGCCTATATTTAGACCTAATAATTTTTGGAACTATAAGAAATTGATGTAGATGTAATGTATGTTTATTTTTGGATTATTACAATTTTTTAACTATACAATCGAAATTGGCAAATTATTGCATGAATCATGGTCCACACAGGTGTGTGGACCAAAAATAAAAAGTACATTATTTTTATATTGAAGGTACATTATTTTTGTACTGTAGGTACATTATTTGACCGTATATATCAAATAAATTACCTTCGGTACAAAAAATAATGTACTTTTTATTTTTGGTCCACACAGTTGTGTGAACCATGGTCCATGCAATAATGATTGATCGAAATTAATATAATAGTTATTTTTAGAATCTTAATATTTTTTGCACTATACGATCACACAATATGAAACTGATACAATGTTTATTTTTAGATTCTTAACTTTTGGCACTATACGATCAAACAATACAAAATGTATGTAATATTTATTTTTGGATTCATAACATGTTGATAAGTGCCTAATTGTTCATATTTTCACCATGTATTTAAACTTATTTTGCTTGTCATTTGTTATAATTTTGGTCAAAGTATTTATTATTTGATTCATTTGTGTGTTTAGGAGTAATTATTGATGAATAAGATGATGTTTATGATTTTTACAGCATTTTGAAATTTGAATGCATTTAGAGTCAATCGGGGCAAGGTGATCTTGTAGCAATAGGGTAGGATACAAAACCTCTTGGAGAGCTAAATAATGTCATTTTCAATGAAATTTTCCTTGGTTGTTTGATTTGTGTGGTTGAAGGTCCATGTGTCTAATAAATAAATGCAAGAATTGTGTAGCACAAGGCAAAATGTGAGGTTGTGAGGTTTTATCCCGGTCTTCCCTGATTTGAAAAAGGAAAAATGTGCGATTGTAAGGATGTGAAAGAGATAGTTCTTAAAAAGAAAAAAAAAAAGAAAAAGGAAAAAAAGAAAAGTCATTGCAATCCCCTTTACTTATGAGGTAGGAAAAGAGATGGTGAACCCAATTTTTGTAGGAGTTGATTTTAACTACTTCCAAATATATAAGTCTATAACTAAATCTATGATGGGATATTCAAAATTTAAGGAGAAATTATAGAAGTTGTTAAAAAAGTAAAGAGGTGAAAAAAGCCACAACTTGTGAAAAAGAGAGGCTTAAGTTATACATTGTTGCTAGCTATCTCTATTTAAGAATAGGACATTGGAAATGTGAATGATGGTTGTTGAGACTTGTACATACTGTTGTATTATCACTTTGGCATGGTTCTTTTTCTATTTCATTGCATTCATGCCTTCAACAATAAGTCTTTTGGGCCATGTTTCAAGTCTAGATTTTGTGTGGAGATAAACCTAATTTTCATAATTCGAGTGTTGGAGTGCATTCTTTGTGAGATTGTGTTGGTTTTCAGTGTGTTTTTGTTTAAAAGAGTTTCTTAACAATTTGCTTGACTCATTAGCTAGGACAAGATGTTGAAATTAAAATTTCATTTGATTCTTTTCATGAACATTTGTTACTTTTAAAATTTCCTTAATAAATCTTTTTGACATTGTTTGATTGTCTTAGCTTTTGATTTAAAAGACTTTATTTGTTTGAGGACAATCAAATGTTTAGGTGTGGGAGACTTGGTAAGTGCCTAATTGTTTATATTTTCACCTTACATTTAAGCTTATTTTGTTTGCCATCCATTTGTTATAATTCTGGCCAAAGTATTTCTTATTTGTTTCATTTGTGTGTTTGGATGTAATTATTGATGATTGAGATTAATTGAATGATTTTTGGAGCATTTTAGATACATTTAGAGTTAATGGGATCCAAGGTGAAGCAATGGAATATGATATATACAACACTTCTTGGAGAACAAACGAGTTGAACTTTCAATGGTCTTGATCATATGGACAAACGACCAAAGCAAAAGTGAAACAAAAGAATAAGGAGTTAAAATTCTCGCACAATACTACCACTACTCGGTATTTTTGTCATATTTCAACATAGGAATGTCCAAATTTCAACGTCATTGAAAAGCTAGCTTGAAGATCTACAACTTTTGCATATCAAAAAGGCTAATCCAAACGTTTCAAGAGTGGACAACAGCCTAGAAGATAAATAAACTACATTGGAACTTCTGTTCGATTGGAACAAGTATAGGCGTGGCTATGCTTGTGCCCATGCCTATGACTTAGTACACTCTTTGTTTATTTTCTCTTGGCCATGAGCTTGACCATGGTTGTGCTCATGCTAGTGCTTAGCACCCCTATCAAAATTTAAGCACTATTTGATCTAATTTTGAAGAGAACTCTCCACCCTTTTATTCTATTATTTCAATTCTTTTCATTTCTTACTTAGTTTTATCACCAATTTAGTAACTAATTTAGTTTAGATTAACTTAGATTTCTTGTGCCTCTTCAAATTCAAGCTCAAGAACATTGTATTTACAAATTATTTTGAATCAATAGATAATTTTTATTTTTTCTATCTTGAATTTAAATTTATGACTTCATTTAGCTCCTTTAATTTATGTATTTATTGTTCTAGTATGAATAGCTAAATATCTAGGGCCTGAATTTGGTTTGATTTCTTGCTATTGATGTTCATTTGATTTACATTGCCTAAAGAGAATTATTTGGATATTAGGGTTTGTTGTGTGAATTATGTTTGTATTGATAATGTATATAATTGTTGGATCCCGATTATATGGTTGAACTTGGAGTGTATTTATTACTACCAGAATAGAGCTTATACACTAGTAACACACGTTCACACACTTGATACCCAATACAAGAGTACCTGGGCGTTGAGCAGAGTATTTGCTTTGTGTCCTTGCTTAGACAATTTTGGCTTGAACTATCACAAGAGTTTGATACCCAATACAAGAGTACTTGGGCGTTGAGTACAGTATTTGCTTTGTGTCCTTGCTTTTAGACAATTTTGGCTTAAATTATCAAAATAGTGGAGTTCAAGGTGAAATTGTAGGTCCAAATAGTTACGAGAGTAGCATTTGGATACTTATGTACATCTCAAATTCCCTATGCCTTGATTTTTTTTTTTTGAAAACCCCTATGCCTTGATTTAATTACTCAAACTTGAATCCCGTATTTGGCATGTAGCTGGAAATTTAATAACGGAATATTTCAATTCGTAGACCTTGTGGTCAAGCGGCATAGTTGTGGTCCTCCCATGTGAGAGGTCACAGGTTCAAACTTACTTTCATTTTAACTTTCCGTCCAAAACACTCCTATACTATTATGGTTTACGTAATACTGTAAAATATGGCCAATTTTTTACATCTTGATCTGAATAGCAACTTCAGATCACAAAATTGTCAGTCTTATACAAGTTTTAATTCTACAAGTTTCACCTACTATCACTGTTGCAAAAATCCCCGCCTAGGCGCTAGGCGCTCCTAGACCGAGGCAAATTGATCCCTAGGCGTCCACCTAAGTGGCCAATCGCCTAGGAGGCCGCCTAGCGCCTAACTCGGCCAACTGGATCGAGTTAGCGGCCGACTGGGCCGAATTTGGCCGAGTTAACTTTCCCAACTCGGCAGAGTTAGCCGAGTTAACTCGAGCGAGTCGGCTTTGTTAATTTTATTATATATATATATATATATATATATAATATAATAAAATATTATATATATATATATATATATAAAATATAATAAAATATATGACATACACCCACACACATGAATTAATTTTTTGTTTATAGGTCGTCGCCTAGAACCGACTAGGTACCGCCTAGGCTCCCGCCTAGACCGCTTAAACGCTAGGCGCTAATCTACCGTTCGACTAGCGCCTAGCGCCTACTGCAACCATGCCTACTATTTTGGTGGTTTGATCAATAGTACATATATTAATTAGTAGTCTAACAAAAGATTTGTCCTTTGTTGATGTACTGAGTCCGTGGCAGACGAATTTTTTTCTATAAAATCAATATCACTTTGATGCAAAACGCATTTTTTGATTTGTTATACAGACTATTATTTCTACATTTACAAGCCCACTTGAATACTACTTTATATATATACAAAATATCAAAGAAATTAATCACTTAAGACAGTTTGGCCGAGTGGTCTAAGGCGCCAGATTTAGGCTCTGGTCCGAAAGGGCGTGGGTTCAAATCCCACAGCTGTCAATTCTTTGTTTTGAAACGCCCTTTTACCCACGGCAATGGTTCAACGAGCATAGTAAGTCAAATGAATATAGTGCGTGGGTTGTACGGCATCGATACTATTTTAGCAGATTGGTTGTTATTCATCTACTGAAGCCATGCATAAAGATGGAGTTAATTACCGATTTGATCCCTCGACTATTGGGATTTCACCACTTTGATCCTCGACAATTTTTCTTGCTCAATTAAGTCCTCGACGTTGAAAAAATTAACCAATTTGGTCCTCCGTTTATTTTGGTGTTTAACAGCCGTTAAATCAGGACCAAATTGGTAATTTTGCTATAGTCAAGCGACCATTTCGGTAATTAATTTTGACTGAAATGATCCCTTGACTATAGTGAAAATTACCAATTTGGTCCCGATTTAACGGATATCAAATGGTAAAATAAACGGGGGACCAAATTGTTTAATTTTTTCAAAGTCGAGGACTTAATTGGGCAAGAAAAATTGTCGAGGACCAAAGTGGTGAAATCCCAATAATCGAGGGACCAAATCGGTAATTAACTCCATAAAGATGCCATCTCCATCTTAGATAATGCGTAACCAAAAGCACCAACCATTTTTTCATTAAGTACTACGATTATGTAGTATCTGTTCATAAGCACCAATCATTTAATTTGCTATCCTTCTCGGGTATTGACGGTTTCCTCATAATTCCAAAAAAAAAAAAGGAAAAAGAAATATCATTTTTACTTAATCAAAAATATAAGTGTACCTCAAGATCTTGCAATAACTAACCGACAAGTAATTAAATTAATGATATATAATGCAATACAAATTATCTACATATTGCATTTATACACTTATTTTAGAACATTGAATTTTTGTGATATTTGTTGCATGCAAGGAAGACTCATACTATAGTTTATATGTCGATTCTAATATGTTATAATCATAATATCATAAGAAATAGATACTTTGATGAAATATGAAGCATGAGTAGTCTGTCAATCAACGGTTATGGACATCGCATTTCAACAGTTTGGATGGACATCATTCCAAAAAGTCATACACTCCATTTGGTAATCTGGGGTGAAGTTTATTAATTTGGATTAATAGTTTAGATATATGATTCATACATTCTTATATATTTTTGTTTATTGTCCGATGCTAATACGATGATTTGAATTTTGAGAGAATAGAAACAAGCTCGAAACATTCTTATATAGTACTTGAATGGTCTTCGTAATAATTTGATTTGATTTTTTCAATTATTAAAAAAATTAAAGCTATTAGTTTTGACTCTTTATCCTTTTTTTTTTTTTTTTGAAAACGACTCTTTATCCTAAAAGAATATGAATGCCAAATTATAATTATTCTAAATTAAATATATTGTGTTTTCTTTGCTTAAATCAAACTTTATTTGTCGTAGGACAAATTTAATTTTAATTTTCTGTTCCAAATCTATATTACTTTAATTAAAATGTACATTTTATTACAAATTGATATACTATGTATGAGACAAAATTTCTCTCTCCTTTAAGAATTTAAATGCAAAAATTCTATTATCTAAATTTTATAGGGAAAGATTAATATTTTAAAATAGCAATGAGAGTTTATAAGATGCATAGTTCACATATAACGATAATTGAGGTCCCAATCATATACACATGAAAAACTAATGACTTCGTACGCTATAACTTTATTTTTTTTTTTTTTTTTGTGAGATTGCCCCGTCAAGCTGGGGAGCCACGTTACCACACTCTGATGGAGCTAGTACCGAAGGCGTCTGCAGCAAGGAGCGTATCTAAACTGGCAGGAGGTGACTCTTAAATTGTAACCCCCCAATCCCCAATCTTGGCAATAAGCCTATTATAATCATTTTACTTTTATCAAAAAATAAATTATGTTTTACTAACTCATCAATATCGCATTAAGAATACTTAATTTATTTTAATATTAAACTTGTTAGGACATAATTTTTATTTCCAATTATATTATCTACATCAATATTGATTTATACTACTTTTATTAGAATGCAGGTTAAAAATACTAATTTTGATCATATTGAAAATAATCATTTGTGTTTTACATTAATTAATTTAATATTTAATAATTATATTAAATATTTACTTATTTTAATTTTAATGTTGAGCATTAATTTAATCGCACAAGCCCTATTATAACTAAGTATAAAATGATAAAGAGTATTTATTTGTTAGCTTTTATCGTGTAACACTTAACACAAACACCTTTAACCAACCCAATAATCATGGGCGCCGCATGAACGGTGTATTCTCAAGGTTATTGGGGAAAACGAATAACGCATGCCCCTTCTACTATGGAATATTACTCGATAGTAGATTGGACATGAAAACATTTAAAAACAAACATTTTATGTTTCAAGGTTATGGCAATTATATCATAATTCCTTATTATTTTTTATATATGAGCGTATAAATGCCTTTAATCATATTGTTATTGGCAATTTATTTCATAAATCAGAGTCCATATAGCAGTATGGATCATGAATTGAAACAACGAGAGTGTAGAATTCATATTCATAAGGTACAAAATTTCGTAACACAAAACACAAAACATCACAACGTAAGACACATAGCATAGCATTATCATTGCTGGAAATCAATGAATTTTCGACCACCTAATTAAGTGGTCGAATATGGCCTAAATCTGATCGAAAATCCCTATCCGCCCTGATGACCTGACCACTTTTTTGACCAATTTTGACATCCGGAAAAACACTCGTCGCTATTTCCGACCAATGGTCTAGATGGTCGAATATAGGTCGTCGATATTTCCGACCACTTTCCGACTACCGTAACTCTTGGATGAAAAAAATGAAAAAAAGAAGTCACTTGTTGCGACTAAATTTTTGGGTGTAGTGTAGGGATCCAATTTGATTAAAAAGCTGAGATACAGAATTCATACTCGTAAGGTACATAATTTCATAAACTCATGCACATGTTATATATTTATTTATTTTTCAAATATGATTTAAGTACATAATTTATATTCATCATAGGCACAAAAGTTCACAAATCACAACACCAGGCACAAAAATTCATAACATAAAATAAAATTATATTACTAATTTGTTTCAAGTACAAAATTCATACTCATAAGGTAGTACAAAATTTCATAACGCTAGACACAAAAAAATTATAATACAAAACACAAACACAAATAAGGATTTATAGTGCGGTGTAAACCTTGATCCATGGTATCACGATGGATTGCTATTTTAGTCTTCATAGATATTATCATTAAATAACATTTTAGTTTTTACGTGTTACATGTGGAGGACTAAAACAAGTATTTATTCGAAGATTAAGAAATAATTTTTGTTTTAAAAAATAAAATTAAAAACAAAAACAAAATAATAAGATCTAAAAGGAAAACTCCATGGTAGATAGCACACTAGGTAGGAAAAAAAAAAAAAAAAAGAGTTAGTACTGTATGGTCGCACCGCCACGTTTAATCCTAAATTTTTAATTTAACCACCCATAATTATTAAACTTTTAAAATAATCAACTGTAATCCTTCCATTAGTTTAAGTAAGGGCAAAATTAAGACCATTATTGGTTACAGTTTTGAAATTTGAAGTATTATGAGTGGTTAATTTGAAAGTTGAATAATCATGAGCAGTGGTTAAATTTGAAAGCTGAAGGACTACGAGGAATTACATTGAAAGTTTAGGACTAAACGTGACGGTATCATTATATTCCTTAGTATATAGAGTTTTCAAAAATAACCGGTTAATTTTGGAAACGTGCTAAATAGGCCTCCACCTTTAATTTACGCCTTTATAATAGAAGAAATTAAAGCTAGATATAAGTATATAGAATTAACTAGATCATCCGAAGCATGAACAGAATCGCCTTTGTTCTAAACGACTAGCGAATTAAGTGAGTTCCTCTTTTTTGTTTTTTTCAAAGGCGGGGAGGAACCTTTTGTTAAATTACTTGACTAAACACAGTATCACATTTAAGTTTCGTACCAGGTATATATATCTTAAATAATCACGTATGTTATTTTCTAATCATATATATATTATGCATTATTTGAATGGAGATGGATCCAACGTGACAAGAATAAAATGTGTGCAAAATGGATGAAATATGGATCCATCATCATCAGTGCAGATTCCTTAGAAGAATCCCTTCAAAAGTGATTCCAGGTCCAAAAGCCAAAGCAAGCCCCCACTCTTCATTATCTTCTTCGCTCTTTCTCTTCAGCTCATCTCTCATATACTCTAACACATAGAAGATAGTGTTGCTACTAACGTTCCCAAAATCCATCAATGCCCTTCTGCTGCACTCCAGCTTCTCGGTCCTCAGCCCCAGAGTCCCCTCTAGCCTCTTCAGAATCGCCGGCCCGCCCGGATGGACCGCCCAGAACAAATCATTGTAAGTCAAATTGGGATTATTATGATTATTGGCTTTTCCCATTAGTTTCTTGCAGAAATCCTCGATGTTTTGTTCGATCTTTTCCGGCAAATCTCGTCCCAGCTTGAAGTTTATCCCCTCCTCGGAGATCCGCCCGTCGATCACGCTGTGGGTCCCGGGGAGGAACTGCTGGGCGGCGAAACTCAGTTCCATGAAAGGGTTTTCGAGGGTTTCTATAGGGTGGGCCCCCACGATGACCGCGGCGGCTCCGTCGCCGAAAAGCGCGGCCCCGACGAGGTCGTAGGGGCGGGCCTTGTTGGGGGGGCGGAAGCCGAGGATGGTGGTTTCCGAGGTGGTTAACAGGACGCGGCTACCCGGGTTGTTCTCCGCGATGTCTTTGGCGACCCGGAGGCCGGTGACGCCGCCGTAGCAGCCCAGGAAGTAGAGCATCACGCGGTTGACGTCGGTTCTCAGGCCGAGCTCGGTGGCTAAGTAAAGGTCGCCTCCGGGTAAGCGGATTTCGCTGGAGGAAACGTAGACGACGTGGGTGATTTCCTCCACGGGGCGCCCCCAATCCTTTATGCAGGCCAGGCTTGCCTCTTTCGCCATCGCGATCACGGCCGGGTTCGCCACCTCTAGGCGTTGCGTGATGGTTGGAGAGCCTTCCGTGGCGAGTTCTGGGTATTTTTCCAACACATCCTTGCACATAACGGTGTATCTAGTCTTCACGGTTGTCGTTTTACCTAGTAGAACCAAAACAAAATTACTAGGTTCTATCAAGGCAAAATTGCAAAAATTAAAAGAAAGTCTGATTAATCTGGGGCATTGTTGTAAAAATCAGCCTAGGTAGCTGTCTAGTCTCCGATTAGACACTAGGCACTCCTAGGTCAAGAGAATTCTTTCCTAGCTTAGACGGACATTAGTCGACTGATCAGGAGGCCTAGGCCCCCGAGTTGACCAATTCGGTGCTCGAGTCTGCCAAATTAAGTGTTTGAGTTGGCCAATTAGGCACCTAAATCCGTGCCAACTAAGTGTTCGAGTCGGCTAATTCAGCCCAGTGTTTTTGTTCTTTAGGTGTGCAAAGTGTACATTGATGTGTTTTTCTTACTATTATTACTAGCCCGCTTAGGGGCTAGGCCTCCTTTGCATAATCACAGTCAAGATATTCTGGGTAATCCTGATCAAGATAATTAAGGATACAAACTAGTAGCCACAAGGTCATGAGTTTGAATCCCAGCCTTTTTAATTTAAGTCGGTATTGGTTTAATTTTATTCTTTGTAGGGCTAGAATCACAAGACAATATTTACCCTGTGCTGCACACCCTTATCTAACTGTGGGTTCTCATCGTCACCTAAAAAAACCCATTTGACCTTAAGCCAATAAGCTAAGCATATATGTGTACCACTTACAAAGTCTCTCAAGCTTCTCCTTGATGGCAAGATCGTCGCATTTGGTGTCGCGGATATAGCCCTCCACTAAGCAGTCCTGAGGAACGAGTTGGCTAGGGAAGGCTTTGCCTAATGCAAGAATTGTTGCCTTTCCCCGAGTAGGAGATTTGTACTTCTGAGTTGAAACATTATCCCTTCCATCGAGATTAGACATCATTGTTAGTATGTATGTAAGCTTTAAGAACTGAGATTAGTGTTTAATGAATGGAGTTCATGAGAGGGTGATGGGTGGGTATATATAAGTGGGAGATAAGTTCGATATTGGAGAAACATAGGTGTTAAAGAGCTTTTCGCATGAAGATCAGAGCTTTAAAAAACATGCCATACATAACTCACTGTGCCAATAGTTTAGTGTTGTTTATATTTGGAATTCTTGGGGTGGAATTGTATGATTTAATTTAAATGGTTTAGATTTCTCACAACCTTTCCCTGTACCGCCCGACGCGCTTGGATTAGCTGCGGATTTAATTTTCAAGTATTACACAATAATGTACCAAATTTTGACCCACCATCATATCCTTTTTTGACAATTAAGGGTTGTTTGATTCGCACAAGGGAATTGGAATCAGAATTGGAATGAGAATCAAATATTTGTTAATGGTAATTAGTACTCCCTCTGTCCCATTTTACCTGTCTTATTTACTATTCATTGGTCAAACCAACTCTTTTTTCATTGCTTATTTTCTTTAGTAACTTTTTATTATTTTTAAATTTATTTTTTTTGTGTTTAATAGTACTTGTAATGTAGTTTCTAAATATATAAATTTTATATATTAATGCTAAACTTAATATTATGAAAAATTGGATTAAAAATAACTTCAGTCAAGCCTCGTTAAACGAATCAGACAACCAAAATGGGACGGAGGTAGTACGTTTTAGTGAAAATATTTTGCATGTTTGGTAGTATGGTATAATTGGAATGATTACCAATATTAATGTTTGGTTCTGCATGACCCTTATAATGGGAATAAATATTTTAAAAATACAAAACAAACCCTAATGTGTAATTGTGCCATGTAAGGGTTGGAGTGCGACCTCTTAAGGCCAACTTTGTAAGGAGAATTCATTCAATGATTATTATCCTGAGATATTCTTGAATGAAAATAGAGTTACATTTGGAACAGTTGTTACACACTAGACTGTCCTCGAGCTTAATTCCATGAAGGACCAAGAAACAACTCTGATCTTAGCAAGTTTCAAGATCCTAAAAAATGCAATCTTCAAACAACTAGGGGTTGGAACCTAACCTCTAATCTATAGTAAGGGCATATGTAAATCACGATAACCAAATGCTATTTAATTTTAAAGAAGCTCATTAATATTTCTCTTGGAACCTGCATGGTTGGGCTTTAGAATAAATCTGTTCATAAACTACTGAAGAACAAAGCTCTTGGAACCTGCATGGTTGGGCTTTAGAATAAATCTGTTCATAAATTACTAAAGAACAAAGAGACAGCAATGCATCCACTGAGGCTCAAACCCATCCACCACCTCCCGTATACAGGGAAGGGTTTAATGTCACTGGACCACAAGGCCCTTGGCAATAATTTCTTAGGAAAATAATTTGTTATGTGTTAAATTATCCCGGGGTGTCACAATTATGATATCACTAGTATGGATATTACTCATGCAGGGAGTCCATCTATACAATTCAAATCATCTTTATAGGTTTATGAAATCACAACGATATATACATACAGACATATTAATAACAATTTATGTTATAAGTCGACATGTGCATGAGTACAGAATTTATATATGAACTTTAATTTTAACCGGATAGATGGTCTAATCACTCAGCATTCCTCAATCTAAATGTAATTAAAGCTGGAATAAGAATTACTCAAATTATCACAATAATTATTCACAAACTTTCAAACATATACTCTGGAACAAAAAGATACTTTGCAGTTTATGCTCAAACATAGCTGAGATGAGAGAAATTCTCATTTGCCGAGTTGTAATACTTATCGAAGTTGGAGGCTACGCCAAAAATGGAGATGGGGGAGATGAGAGGTAGAGAGCTTGAGCAGAGGATTGGAGATGGGAGGATACGAAGACGTGGATGCATGAGATGGGAGCGGAGGATCGGAGATGTGAGATTGATGAGTGAAATTCTCATTTTCCGAGTTGTAATACTTACCGGATTTGGAGGCTACGGCAGAAATGGTGGTGGAGGAGATTAGAGGAGGCGGAGAGCTTGAGTAGAGGATTGGAGATGGACGGAGACGGAGACAGAGAGCTTGAGCGGAGGAGATAGGAGCGGATGATCGGAGATGTGTTCGAGATCGATCTGTAGCAGAAATAGAGAGAGAAACATTGACTGTATATAAATGATGAAGGGAGGGCATGAGATGCACATGTTGACCCATTTAATAAATAACTCGACCCGTCTCACGGATTGACCTCACACAAGCTTTTGCCAACTTAAAATTAATGCATGGAAAAGGGGATTTTTGGGATTAAATGAAATAATAGATGATGAGGTGAATATTGTGACTTACAAATAATTTGAGAATAAAATTCCACGAGGTTGTTCTTTAAGGTGATTGAATGCAAGGATTACATAGCATTTGAAATTGGTCCCACTACTAACTTTCCGTCAGGTGCACTCCCACAACATCTCACGTGCCGCTTATTCTTTCCTCTGAGTTCATCTCACAATCCCAAATTCCCAATATCTTATCCGCTTACCATATATACACCTCTCTCCATCAATCCTGCAAATTTTTCAGCTTTTTCGTCTTTGGCACCTAATCCCTTTGGAAGTTACAGCTCGCAATGCACTTCATCATCCACAATAATTCATTGTCTTTATCCCCTTTTTATTTTTACTTATTTTTGGTACCAAATATATTCAGAGAAAGCGATAATTTTGCTCCCACGGCTTTATAAGCAATATAATATACCACATTTTAGCTTGTTTGATTCCTTGGAAAATATTTGAAGAGAAATAATATTAAAATTCCATAGAAAATAAGTTAAAAAAATAGATTTCATTGTTTAGTTGGTAGAAAAGAAATTACTGAGATTATGAATTCATTGTTTAGTTGAGTTTGGAATGATAAAGAATAATAAATATAATTACAAATATAACCCTACATGACAATAATAATATCTAAAAACATAATAAATGTGAATGAAGGTTATACCCATCATTTATGTCCGTTTTTCCGTTAAGTTTTTTTGTACATTATGCTATAAAAGTTGTACTACATACTATTTTGGGCACATATACCCCTACCGTTATAACTTCCGTTATCTTTTCCACTATTGTTACTATGCACATGCATCCACCATATATTTTCTTATCTTCTTCAATAATAATAATAAAATATAAATATCCAATTTATAAAAATATTTTACATTATTATTATTATTATTATTTACTATATTAAAATTTAAATAAATTTAAAATTTTAATATAAAATACTAATATTTGGCACCTATTTTTTGCGCATCGCGCATAAGAAAAACTAGTAATAATAATAATAATAGTAATTAATAATGTATGGTGTTTTCAAAAAAAAAAATAATGTATGGTAGGGCAAAATTGTCATACTAGTTTTTCATGGAAAACAAAATACCTAGGATGAATTAGGAAAAAGTTTTCCTCATTCTTAAGGAAAATTTTTGAGGAAAACTTTTTCCAATGAAATATGTTTTCCATCCCATCAAACAACATAAAACACTATTTTCCTCCACTTTTAGAAAACCATTTTCCATAATTATCAAGTAATTTTACTCTCAAAATTTCTAATCTAAGTTGATAAATTTGGTCATGATAGTTAGAAAATTAATTATCAAGTAAATAACATTGAAGTGGTTATTAATTAAGGTAATATTTTGAGGGAGGTTTACTTCTGATTTAGGTTGGGTTAATGTGGATTTAAATTTTTTAATTGAGAAAAAATCGATATATTATACACTCAAAACGAATAATGAAAAATGACAAATTCATTCTTAAGTGTATCAAATTTAGTTCTTGATTCTAAACATCAAAGTCGAAAACCTAATTAAGCACAAAAAACGTTATACCTGTCTTGCTAACTACTTCTGAAGCACAAAGAGGACAAAGAGTCAGTACCATCTCCACTAAAGCTCGAACCAACAATCACTTCTGAAGCACAAAGAATCAATATCGCCTCTACCAAGGCTTGAACCCACAACCACTTCTAAATCACAAAGAGCCAATGACTATTATTATTATATATTATTATTATCATTATTATTATTATTATTATTATTATTATTGTGTATGTAGGACTATATTTGTCATTATACTCATTATTCGTTACAATTTGTTAACCAAACAATGTAATTTTTTTTCCCACCAATTAAACAATGTACTTAAATTTTCCGGTAATTTCTTTTTCAAAAAAAATTAATTTTATTCCTTCTCAAATATTTTTAGAAAATCAAACATACTGTTATATTTGCTAACTCACTTCTGTTATTCTCTTTCATGTACGTACAGCATAAAGCACCCACTCAGTCGCATCCCATTTATCATCTTTGGTTAAGATATATATATATAGTTTCCCAATTGTGTAGCAACAAACTAAGCCATCACTCACCGACAAAGTAACACCGGCCATAAATCCATAACTATAGCCGACAACCTAGTCAATAGAGTAGAACCCATAACTAAAAGGAAAAGAGGCCATGGAAAATAATGGTTGGAGCTTATTTACTCGAAATGCATGGGATATGTGGGCTCTTAGTTGTGGCTCATCATCAATGGGTGTAATTGGGTCCGATCCGGACCCACTCGTGGCTCCGTTGAGCCTCAACGCCGCCGCGCATCATGGCGGCGGTGTTGTCAAGAGAAGCAAGTCCGGCGGCGGCGGAGGAGAGGCGAGGTGTCAGGTGGAAGGATGCAAGGTTGGGTTGGAGAATGCGAAGGGATACCATAGGAAACACAAGGTGTGCGAAATGCACGCCAAGGCTCCTAAAGTGCTGCTACTTGGTCATCAACAACGCTTCTGTCAACAGTGTAGCAGGTAGATAGCTAGGTTTCATTTATTTATACTTACCACTATATCAGTCTTTACTGTACAGTTTTTATTCTTGTTGAGATTTGAATCCGTAACTTATGATATTACTGGTTAAATCAAACACTCACTCAGGCCAAAAATTATAGGTCACAGCACAGTGCAACTTTATTTTCTTATATAAAACCACCACATTTTTTAGAGACACCATATATATTGAACTTAATTCTTCACAATAATCTCCAATCCCTAACCACCAATTACTAACCTTGGCTCTTCACTAGTCTCCATCTAACAATTTTTTTTTAATTTTTTTGGGATACATTAGATCTCTAGCTTAGCTTAAAATCTTACTTTTAAACTCTGCACTAGAGCTTAGTTCTTAATTTGCACTCTTTTTCGTACACTCCATGCACAAAAAAATTATATCCCTTTCTGTCATTACAGTAAGAGCAAGAATTTTACGGTGATCCTTGAACTATTGAATTAAGCCCAATGAAAAAGATTTGATTTAATTTAATTTGTTTGCTTCACAGCCCCCCCCCCCCCCCCCCCAATCTATATATTTATAATAATTTATTGATGAAC
Organism: Ipomoea trifida; assembly: GCA_003576665.1. NCBI lineage: Eukaryota > Viridiplantae > Streptophyta > Magnoliopsida > Solanales > Convolvulaceae > Ipomoea > Ipomoea trifida. The sequence continues at coordinate 18,806,622 of CP025652.1, read as the reverse complement.
AAAAATGAATTGAAGGTTTCATGCTGTGTCGGAATTTGATGGGACAAAGAGGAGTTGCAGGAGGAGATTAGCAGGGCACAATGAAAGAAGAAGGAAGATCTCTCAACATTCTCCTACTACAACTAAAAGCCCATGCCATGGTAAATATTACTACTGTACTGCTCATTCTATCTAGACTAGAATAGGCTCTTCAATTAGCCAATGTTTTAACTTAATTTCATTAATTAATAAAAATTCAAAGCCACTGTCTTTTTTCTAACACACATATGGCTGGTTAGACTATTTTTATTCATGTAATACTCTATATATTTTTTTTAAAGTATACCTTATTTTTACATCACAAAATTTAAAATTCTTATACTATTTTTTTCACATCATATAATATTTTCTTACTTTTCAGAAGTAAAATCACTTTCAAAAAAATTATAATATAACAATAAAGGTCAAAAGGCTGCCAATTTAGCTTAAAAGCTTTGAACAAGTAATAAAAGCTTTCATAAGCCAAGCTAGTTAGCTAGCACCCTAAACCCTTTTTAAAATTAAAATAAAAAAATTATCATCCTAAAAGGAAAAAATTACAGGGATAAATCCAACTTAACTGAAAAAAGAAAAAGAAAGAATTACATTTCTTCTATCTTTTAGGCAATTAAGCTTCACTTGGGAACCTAAAAAATAATTTAAAAATAATTTTTGAAAATGACTCACTTCATTGTATTATTGATGCTTATCTAAGAATAAATTTAAAAAATTATCTTTTCTATTAAAATTATAAAACTGTAAAAATCAAATATATGTTACAAAATTATATTTCTGATAATTTCTTTCATAGGGAAAAAAAAAAAAGAAGACTAAAATAGATATTTTGCTTCCTACCCAAACTTTGTGATATTTACCTTCATTGAAAATGGAAAAATTTTTTTTTTTTTTGTTTCCACCTTCAACAAAGGTTGAAACCACTCTACCATCCCAATTAGTAGTTTTTAGGTGATTTTTTGTGGGGCCAAGCATGATGTGGAAGAGAGAGAAAAAAAGAAAAAAATTTGAGGCATCCCTGGATTCGCATTATTTTTTTGTGAAATAATTAAAATATAAAAAAAAATTAAAAACAATCATTCGGGTGCGCGTCAGGCGCATAAAACCGTACAGTCGGGCATGTAAACAACTTTAATTTTTTCTAGATATAAAAACTTTGGTTAGGTTTTTTAACAAGTGAGAAATGTTATTTTTTGAAGGTTTTTACTATTGCAAGTTTGGTTTTTGAGTGGGACAATTAGTTGTCAATAACAATGGGAAAGCAGCATGCAGGTGCACCTGTTGCTCCCAGCTAGTGCATACACTACACACGCCAGCTGGGCACATGAATGCCCCCCCCCCCCCCCCCCACCAACACTCCTTTTTTTTTTTTTTTTTTTTTTTGCACTTCTTTCTACCAATTATCTCTTACATGGCTATGATAAAAACCAACCCAAAAACCTCACAAATGAGGCTGCTCTTAGAAGTTTTTTTTTTTTTTCCACGAAGGTAGAGACATACCATTTATGCTTTTTGTCTTCATGTCAGAAACCAAATTTAGTTTTAACTTGAAGGATATGCGGTTGGCAAATTTAATCTTCGAGATTAAAGCATTAGAAGACCGGATAGTCTTGTGTTGAGTCAATCCCACTATATTGATAAAATTTTTGTAAAATTTAACAAGGATGATAATCAATTGGCTAGGAAACCGTTTGATACAAATTAAACGTCCATCTAACCAAGAACCATGGAGAGTGTATTTCTCAAGTAGAATATGCTCAGGATTATTGGTAGTTTATGATGTATCTAATGAGTTGTACTAGCCCAGATATTGCCTTTGCTGTTAATAAACTCAATAGATATACGAGTAACCCCGGTGATATGCATTAGAAGGCAATAATAAAGGTTATGAGATACCTAAGGTATACTTGGGACCTCGGACTGCACTATACTAGATATCCTGCTGCACTTGAAGAGTATAGCGATGCTAATTGAATATCGGACATTAAGGACTCTAAGTCCACGAGTGGCTACATGTTTATGTTAGTTGGTGCAACCGTTTCATGAAAATCCTCAAAATAAATTGTGGTAGCCAGATCCATGATGAAATCTGGGCTGATAGCATTAGATAAATGTTGTGAAGAGATTGAATGGCTACACCATTTTCTCAAGGATATTCTTAGTTAGGAAAAACATGTACCTCCTGCATTGCTATAGTCAAGCTACAATTGGTAGAGTACAGAGTAATATGTATAATGGTAAGTCTAGACATATACGGCATAGATATAATACCATTAAACAACTTCTCACAACGAGTGTTATCTCTATTGACTCTGAGTAAGGTCAAAGGATAATATAGCTTAGCTATCTAAAGGGTTGAACAAAGAGGTTCTAAAGAAGTTGAGACGAAGAATGGGACTAAAGCCCATGGATTAAAAGTTCTATAGTGAATATCCAACTAAGCTCACACATAGGGTCAATGGTACAATTAAATTATATAACGAAACATGTCACTATGGCAATCTCGGACTCACTACCATTACTCGTTAGAATAGTGACTCCCGCATGAGGTTAGCACATTGATGCTTTAATGATTCGAATTATCGGTTGACATGTGTGAGTATGCGGGATACTAGATCGAAAAGGACTCACTTATGTGAGAAAGAAGTAGGGTTGCATGAAAGGAGAATTGGTTGTGCTCAATTCTTTAGAAATTGTTGCAGAACTAGGAATGGTGAACCAGGACCAAAACGGGCAGAGTCATGAGAATATAACATGGTTGGAAGGTTCCCGTGTGGGATATGTCATCGTCTACACAAACGGTAGTACTGTTCAAAGACATTGCGTTCTACCGGACAACCAATAGAATAAACATATCTTCATAAGGGAAGATTCAAAGGGTAACACCTACCTATCCTATGCTAGTATCGACCGTTGAACATAGTCGTTTCATTTTTAAATAGTCCCAAAAATCAATTTTCATTCATGTTGGGGAATGTTGGAAAAAATAGCAAAAAAGACTTTGTAAGTGGCTATTGTGTGGTACAAATATATGTGGGGTTCACTTTCAACTTGAGTAGGATTAAAGTAGATTCGGGTTCTTCGTAGTGAGACGAAGAGATTGATATAATGTACGCTCAAAATAGATAATGGATGAATGCGAAATTGTTTCTCAAATTAGACTTACTTGAGTTAGAAAAAGGATATTTACACCACTATATACACAAGAGCCTTTTAAAATAAGTTTGAATTGTATAGCATATGAGCTATCTCTCTCTCGCAGAGGGATGCAAATCAAGTCTCAAAATAAACCTAAAAAAACTTGACTCGTGTATACCAACACTTGCGGACAGGAATGTCGCGCGAAAAAGTGGCTGGCATTGCGGACTAAGTTATGTCAACTTTTTAAAAATATTTTACAACTTTTTTGTCACTGACCGAGCAGTCCGAGAAGTGACTACTTGGCCTTGTAACCGAAGAGTCACAAGGCAAGTGAGTACTAGGCCTTGTGACCGAAGGGTCACTGCTTGTTTATAACCTTTTGGGTACTGTTCGGAGTATCGTTCTGGAGCGTATTAATTCTTCTTCTAACGAAATTAATTTTAAATCTAATTTTATATTTTAGAATTAAGTTTTAGATAAATGTTTGTATGTTACAAAGGTTACATAGATTGTTTTTATTAAGAGTGTAAATGACATGTTAAATCTTATTTAATCCGGCCCTTCACCTATATAAACCTTGGATGCAACAGGAGATTTTACACTACGAAAAAGATCAATTTTCTCTCTCGAAACTTGCTCATCTTCCATATCTAATCTCTGTGTTCTAAACATGTTCTAGCTAGTTCGTTGGGCTTAACTATTTGAGTGCTCAAATATTAAATCTTTGTTCGTTTAATTTTATCCTAAGAAGTCTAGGCTAGTACAACGCTCCTAGCACCAAATGGAGGTAGCAAATAAAGTTTTAAGGAAACAATATTTCGCTCGACTTGAACTAAACCCTTTACCTTTCAATTTCTTTTGCTTGCTACTACCCGAAAATATATATATATATATATATATATATATATATATATATTCAAATGTGGTCGCGCTTTCTCGTGCGGTCGGTGCAGAATACACCACTATGTATACAAATATACACTACTCAATGTTAGAAAATACAGCACAGTGAAAATACACAAAAACACCAAAAAACACACCCACACCCAAAATAATGCATCATAATTCACCTGTCCCTAATGGTGCATTTCCTAACACTAACGGTGCATATTTGTGTGGTGCATTTTCTATCATTGGGTGGTATATATATATATATATATATATATATATATATATATATATATATATATATATATATATATATTTGTATTTCTGCCGTTTTGAATTGAAAATGTATATCATATTTGGCTATTTGCATTACGATTTGAATCACATTGCATGGGCGGATTGTATGGAAACAGATTATAAGGTGATGATGGGGGCTAGAAGATATGAGGATAATAAAGGTGCTCAGTCTCTTCTGTCAACCGACAACGATTTCTTGGTATCAGCTGCCGCCAATCTCCCTGCTGCTAGATGCAATGCTGCATTTTACAATCTGATCGGTGAGAGCAGAGCTGCCATTTTAGGTAGTAGGCATACCATACTGCAGCCTACACACTCCGATTCTGTTGTTAGAGCATCTTCAATAGCGGATTTTGGTATGATTTTTGAGGAAGCCAAGCCTATGTTGAGAAGAGACGGTGAAGAGAGAGATTATTTGAGTGCATACTGCAAGAATCTTGATTTTTGGCAGTGAATTGGACCCACACAGAACAACAGCAATGCCATTTGTGGCGTGTGAGGCGGAGTTATACTACATGTACTCCAAAATTCCTACTCCCTCACTTTACTCCCTGATGTGGCAAATAATGATTGGATATTTTCATCATGTGGGTCCCAGAATAGTTGTCTATCTCAAAAGTTTGTGAGAGGGAGTAAACGTTAGAAGTATGAAATGGAAGCGCAGGTAGTATTTTCCGTGTGAGGCACAACACAGGACGCGTTAATCTATTGGCTTTTTTTCAGATTTTTTTTTATTTAACTTCTTGTAATCTTTTCTTTTTTAATTATACCTGCAAAAACTTCTCAAAAATTATAACTATTAGAGATGCTCTTAACAAACCCTGTTGGTGACTTCCAATTCACATAGTATCTGGATGGAGGATATTCTGATGATGAGATTTATTTCTGTTGCGTTTTATTCTTTATTCCTCGTCAGTGTGTAACGAAAATTTGGTTATCCAAGCATGAATGTATATAAATTAAATGAACTGACATCGCGATTCTATGTCATTTTTCTCTCTTTTAATATCTCCAAACATAGTCGAAGCAAATAACCTTTTGGTTTGTTTTGTTGGAGAAGGCTCACAGTAATGTTGTAGATGACAAGAAAGGGAATATTTTCATCAAATTGCCGCCCAAAATAGGGGTGTTTTTGGTATTTTCATGCTTTGGTCATCCCCTTGACCCTTTGTAGTGGTTTTCCTTACATATTTTCATTCATTGAAGAGGTCCGATGAAAGCTATGTGAGCCACATTACAAAGCCATTGCTTTTACCGGACCTCTTCATTGGATGAAAATCTGTAAGGAAAACCACTACAAAAGAAAATGATCAAAGCATGAAAAGATCAAAATACTCCTGTTTGGACGGTTATTTGACAAAAAATTTAATAGTGGACTAATAGTGGCAGTGACTAAATAAGACTGGCCGCAATGTGACAAAAATTAATGAAGTGGACTAAAATTGGCAATGCCCCAATAACAGTAAGACCAAAAATGGAAATGACTCATACAAGAAATATGAAATATAGTTGTTCAGGAGACCGTTTCTTTGTCACGTTGCGCCGGTTGCGGGGAGTGGTTTCTAAAGACTTTTGACTCCAACACATGTTCATAAAGGCCGCAAAGTTACTTTGGACAATATGATCCTTTTCACCAATGGATGAATTCAAAGTCGTTTGAAGATTTGGCTCACAAAATTTGACAAGTATAAGACTTTCATTGTGAGCACTTTGATAATTTCATTTATATATTCAAAAAGTTTGGTTTCTCCCACCGAGACAATTAATTTACTTACTCGAGATCAACAAATAACTCTTTCTTAGAATGAAGAGTAAACTCCAAAAAGAGAATACAAATAACAAAATATCTAAGAAACATAGTTAATAGGGAGTTATGACATTCACTCAATGATAGAGCTTTTTAATACATTAAGGGTTTGTTTGGAAATTAAATATGGAAAATGACTTCTGAAAATATTTTATGGAAAATGAATCATTTTTCATAAAATATTTCCCTTTCTAGTGTTCGGTTGCATTTCAGAAAACTATCTTATAGTGTGTTTGGATCATTTTTCAGAAAATGAGCATAATTGTATTTAAAAAATCAATATTATTTATAAAAAAAAATTTCAAAAAGAGAGCAATGGTAAAAAAAAAAAAAAATTGATTTCTCAATGAAATGTCGTTGTTCTCCTCGGGAAAGATGGTGATGATTATGGAGACAACTGCATAGCCATTGTCCCCTATGGTCAAGATGTGGCTGCTCTTAGGGAAGAAGAAGGGGATGGTGCCAGTGGTGCTATTGTTCCATATATCACACCTGAGACGCACGGTGAAGAGATTCTGCCAAAAGGAACAGATAATCCGATCGACATTCAAATCCATAGCTGGTATTATTGTGATATTTGTAAAATGAGGTTTGATGAACACCGAAAATTTGCACGACACCACAAGTTTCACTGGAAAACTCCTTCCGAGTACCGAAACTAGCCACTTCTTACCGACAGGGTAATTATGAAGGATGAGAAATATGGGTGCCAATTCTACAATCTCAAATGCTCCTCTACTTTTGCAATAAACATGGTGGCAAAAACAAGTGCTTTTGTTGAAGCTGCCTATTGATTTTTCGATAATTGACCTCAACCCAAAAAAGAAAAAAGTCATTTTCCAGAAAAATGAGTTTGTTTTTCCTTTGACCAGAAATAAATTTTTGTTGACCATCATTTTATCTCACTTGCCAAAAACTAGAAACCCGAAAAATAATTTATGGTTTCAAGCATAGAATCTAAAGCCTAATTAAAATTGGTGACATAGCTATCATCAAAATGTCAAGCACCTTGTATTTAGATGACACCTCTAACTCTCTTTGAGGAAAGGTCACAGGATCGAACCTGATGATGAGATATTGACTCTTTAAACTGCAATAAATATAGAACATATATTACTTTGTAGCAGAATGAATAGTACTCAATAGAAAAGTTATCATCAACAATAGCATAACATGACTGTTTTTCAACCCTTTCGTAAATACTAAATATAGAAGTAATAATATAAAATATGCTTATAATTGAAGAAAGTCTGGACAATACATCACATTAGAAAAATAAATCAAATTTTCTCCAAAAAAAGTTATACTTTATACCACCATTTCAAACAATATTAAATTTTAATGATGCCACAATTGACATTTTGGGAACAAAGTGTCGATCCACGTGTGCCTTTCTTAGTGCGTCAACAACCCTCAATCTCCACCACAAATTTTCTTTGGGGCGGCAAATCATCAATTGAAAAGCCTTTCGCACAACAAAATCTGTGCCACGCAATCGATCCAGCTGTCAATCATATCAGACTCTAAAACGGAAAATACTATATAAACTTTATTTTTTTTTAAGTACTACTTACTTTGTTACAATGTAATATCTGTTTATAATTATTCTCTCAATCTACTGAAGCATAAATTTTCATTTCTTATTCCATTGTACAAATCCCATTTAGCCGTGATTAATCGGCGCTTAAGAGCTAGGCGTTTGTCGGCCACCTAGCATATTACCATAATAGGCGGTTTATGCGGCCTCTTAGGTACCGGCTAGGTCGCCTAGTCGGCCGATTAGCTATTGTTTTCTTCTTTTTAAATGGATTATTTCACGCAAAGTGACATCACTTTGGGCAAAATAGCCCTAAATTGTTCAAATTCTAAATTTTTTTGTTACTATTTAATATCTTAGTATTAACTATTAAAGTATTAAATAGTTTATAATTATCAACTCTTAAAAATTTAAAAATTTTAAACAAATTTTTAAAAAAATAAAAAATAAAATAAAATAAAATAAATACACGGGCACCTAGGAAGCGATTAATTGCCACCTAGACACCCCCGAGCACCCGAGGACCGCCTAGTGATTTTTTCAACCATGCTCCCAATTCCAACTTCCTCACACAAATTTTTATAGGGTGTTCGGTTGGGGCAGAAGAAATTAGGAGAAAAAGGAATTGTAATTCGGTAGAAATAAAGTAGAAATTCAAATTACATTATTTGGTAGGGAGGAATATAATTATTGGGAATGAGAAGGGAATAAGTGATATAAAAACTAAAATGTCCTTGTGTAATAATAATACGAGTACTAATAATAATCAAGGGTTAAAACATCTTTTTCTTTTCCTTTTTCGCTTTTCTTTTCCCACTGAATTGCAAATCATATGGGAGAGGGTATGAATTGCAATTCCCTCCAACTAGACACTGTAATTTCTATTGTCAAAGAAAAACATTGCAATTGAATTGCAACTACATTTTACCAAACACCCCATTAATGTAAACACTTTTCTAGGACTCACATGATGATGAAAATATTCTATTTTTATTTATCGCATCATGAAATAAAAGTGAGAGAGTAGAATTTGGGAATACATGTATACATGTAGTAGAACTCCTCTAAGAGTGTATTTGAAAATCAAGAAAATGACTTCTGAAAAATGAGTTACTTTCTAGAAAATATTTTAATTTCCAGAATTTTTTTTGATGTGTTTGATTCATTTTCCAGAAAATGAGTAGAATTATATAATTAAACATTTTAATTGTTTTGTTTAGAATATAACAACATTTATAATAATAATAATAATAATAATAATAATAATAATAATAATAATAATAATAATAATAACAAGAACGACGACCACAACAACAACAACAACAACAACAATAATAATAATAATAATATAAATGGTGATAGTGGTGGTGATGATGGTAGTAGTGGTAGTGGTGGTGGTTTGGTGGCAATGCCGATAGTGGTGGTGATGGTAGTGGCAGTGGTGGCGGCGACAATGGTGGAGTCATTTACTCACCGTGGAAATTGGGAAACATGGTTTCCCAAAACTAGGATGAATTGGGATGGTTCTCTAATAAGGGAAAAGAGCCTAGCTGTTAGGCTTGATTGACTTTTCAACAATGAGATTAGGCTCATTCATAGTTATTAAAAAAAAATCAAAATACAGAAACAAATACATATGTTATATAATAGTAGAATACTTTAGCAATTGGCCTGATTTTTTAAATTCACACGGCAATTTTTTTTTTTTTTTAGAATGAACACGACAAAAAATTTAGTTTTATTTTAGTTAAAAAAAAACATTGAAATGTTGGGATGAATAAAATAATAAATCCAATTTATATATCTAATAAATATAAATAGTTGGAGTTTAATTTGATGCAAATAATTTTTGAAGAAAAATTCAAATCGGTGTGTACCGCAATTAAGATTGAACATCCAAACTATACTACTTAACAAATATATTGATGATTTGTTAATTATTTAATTAAACTAATTATTTATGATTGTAATTATTATATTAATGAATAGTAATAATTGTGTATAGTTAATTAATATAATTTTGATTTGTTAATGATTAAAAAGAAAAAAAAAATGAGTTATAATAAGATAAATTATAAAGTGGATTATAAAATTATATAATAAGGAGTAAATAGGGTAGGGGGGAGAGTAAATACGGTAGGTGTATTTTACACCTACCGTATTTACTGTTTTTTATTAAAAAAAAAAATCAAAAACAAAATGAGCCTAACCATTAGGCTCTTTTCCTGTTTTTGTTGCACTGCCCAGCCAGTCAGTATTTGGAGAACCATGTCTCCTCCATTCCTCACCGGCGAATGGACCCACAATGGTGGTGGTAGTGGTGATTTGGTGGTGGTGGTGTTGGCAGCAGTGGTAGTGGTGTGATATTGGTGTGGAAATTGAAATATCACTTCCATAAAAAGGAGGGAATGGAAGTCATTTTCCAAGAAAATGAGGGTACTTTCCTTTGACTAAACAATCATTTTTCTTTTGACTTAAAATTTTCACTCTTTATTTACCAAACACACCCTAAAACATTGCCGGCCTGCTTGTGTCACGACCATGCCTGTGGTTGCTTGGTATGCCCTTGCCGAGTACCTTCCAGTCAAGACATTACATTTAGCCTGTCGTGGAAGTGGGATTGAACATATATACTCATCCTTCAAATCAAAGTTACCGATTTCAGCCCCGAGCTTAACATAGTGGTTCATCACCTGAGTTGATGTTACGATTGAAGGCGACAGTGTGTTCGAATTTCTTTGAAAACATGATCCATTGTACGCGCATGAAAACTAAGGTCTGACTGGTAGGCTCCAGAAATGAGGTTATGTGGGCTTAGAATTAGTCTGGTGAAACCATGATCGCAGTAGGCGCTAGACGCTAGTCGGGCAATAGACTAGCGCCTAGCATCTAAGCGGTCTAGGCGGTGACCTATAAAACAAAAAAATAATTCATGTATGTGGGTGTATGTCATATATATATTATATATATCTCTTACTTCTCTTATTTATATAAATTAATTAAATATATATAAATATAATAAAAAAAATAACAAGGCCAACTCACACGAGTTAACTCAGCTAACTCTGTCAAGTTGAGCGAGTTAACTCGGCCAAGTCGACCGAGTTAGGCACTAAGCGGCAACCTAGATGGGAGGCCACATAGGCAGACGCCTAGGAAGCAATTCGCCTCGGTCTAGGGGTGCCTAGCGCCTAGGCGAGGAATTTTTGCAACACTAGTAAAATTGGAATCACCTAACTATTAAAGAAAATTACCGATTTCACTTTCGTTAATAACTATTTCTTGACGAGTATTTTGATTTTTAGTTTAAAGGTACTTTTGCATTTTTATAAATAGAGATTTAATAGTAATGAACTATTTTTCATGGTCTATTAGTTAAATAGTTAATTCCATCAAGGTTCATTCACCGATAAGGATTTCAGAGTAAATAGTTAATTCCATCAAGGTTCATGCACCGATAAGGATTTCAGAGTAAATATAACGAACTAATTGATACTATATGCGTGCCTATACTAATCGTTATATCGTGGACAAGGGTCCACTGTGGATCTTGGTCTGAAGCGACGTCGTTTTGATTTTAGCGGACGCAGACGCGAATGACTTCAGGAAATTCATTGTCTATAATACACAGAATCCTTATTTAGAATACACAGAATGACTTGAGTGAATACACAGAATATTGACACAACTACACAGAAATCATCCTCCTAACATTCGAATACACAAAACACATCACAACCTATATTTAAGTACCCCTAACATGAATACACAGAATTGTAATTTACAATACACAGAATGCTTTCAAAGAATACACGAAATATGAAAACACCAAATACACAAACACATCATCCATGTATTTAAGTACCACTAACATGAATATACAGAATCCTTATCTAGAATACACAGAATGACTTGAGAAAATACACGGAATATTGATACAACTACACATAAATCATCCTCCTAACATTCGAATACACAAAACACGTCACAACTACCCCTAACATGAATACACAGAATCGTAGTATACAATACACATAATGTCTTCAAAGAATACACATGATATTAACACAAATACACGAACCGGCCGAAACGCGAAATGCAATTTCCAAAAAAACAAACCATTAATTAAAATAACCAAAACGACGTCGTTTTGGTATGGGGTGCACAAATGCACAATGCATTGTGCACCCTAGTCCACGATATAAATTGCCCGCCTATACGGTCTCCAAACAATATTATTTGATTAGGTAAGTAACTTCCATTTGATGAGTCATAAAATGATAAAATAGATAATTATTTATAAAAAAATAAAAAAAAATAGTTGTAATTCTCTCCCAGACCTTAGTTATAAGGCAAAAATTTGTGTGAGATCATCTCATGGATACTTGTCCGTGAAACCGATCAGGTTAAAATAAAATGCAATACTTAAATTGACAATTTTAATATTAATCAGGAATGAGATGCTTATTACTTATATATAGAAAAAAAAATTATAAAACTTTTGAGCAAAAATGTAATACTTTTACATTTTGATTTAAAAGTATTACATTTTTTCCTTATAAGTAACAAACATTTGGCAGAATTACTTATAAGGGAAAATGTAACACTTTTGGTGAAAAATGTAAATGTATTACATTTTTTCCCAAAAGCATTATATTAAACTTTCTCTTAGAAGTAACAAACACTTTATTCATTATTAGTATTTCATTTTTCAATATAAGTATTACATTCAATATTAACCCGACCTGACTCATCGAACGGATAAGAATTCGTGAGACGATCTCACATAAGTGTAACTCTAACTATAGAGTTTAATTTGAAAAAAAAAACTAAATTAAATTGCACACTTGATGCATTTTTTTTGGATCAATTAGTTAAAGTAAAATCCATAAATTTGTATAAATATAGCCTTGCATTACTTCATCAGAGGAATTCATACTTGGAATAAGGGTCAAATAGGTCACTGAACTACATACTAAAATGCAATTAGATCATCGAACTCAAAAATAATGCAATTAGGTCCCTAAACTACACAAATTCATGCAATTTAATTCAAAATGACTTGTTTTACCTGCTTTGCCAAATTACCAATTTTAAAAATAATATTTTAAATAAAATAATTAATTAAAATTGATAAAAAAAAAATTAAGAATTAAACCAAAAAAAAAAAAAAAAAAAAAGCTTCCGGCCGGAGACTAAAATAATTAATTAATTATTTTTTTTCAAGAATTAAAATAATTTTAAATAAAATAATTTCAAGAATTAAACTAAAATAATTAATTATTTATTTTTTTCAAGAATTAAAATAATTTTAAATAAAATAATTTCAAGAATTAAAATAATTTTAAATAAAATAATTTCAAGAATTAAAATAATTTTAAATAAAATATTAATTATTATTTTTCAATTTTAATTAATTATTTTATTTAAAATATTTTTTTAAAATTGGTAACCGGCACAACAAGTAAAACAAGTCATTTTGGATTAAATTGTATAAATTTTGTATAGTTTAGAGACCCAATTACATTGTTTTTGAGTTCGATGATCTAATTACATTTTAGTATGTAGTTCAGTGGCAGAGACCCAATTACATTGTTTTTGAGTTCGATGATCTAATTACATTTTAGTATGTAGTTCAGTGGCCTATTTGACCCTTATTCCTTCGTACAATTCTCAATCCACTCAAGGTGTTAGTGAGATTATTACCTCTCTCTTTGTTTTTTTTTGAAAGCCAAGGGAACATATTATTAAACAAAAATCAAGCTAGCCAGAAATACAAGACGGAGAACATGAACCCACACTACGCCCAAATCAATTTGAGATAGAGCCTGTAACTTTTGTTAACGCCGAATGTTAGATCGTCTCCACAGATAGCATGCATGCATGCATGCATGCATGGAGCCATTCCAGACGAGGAGTTTACGCTCAGGGCCGGTCCTGAGCACGGGCGGGCTGGGCGACCGCCCAGGGCCCCATGCTAGAAGGGGCCCATCCATATATATGTATATGTATACATATATATTATAGTGTTATAATTATATTAAAAAATGAACCAATGGGGTAGCTCAAGTGGCATGTGAGCTTTTTTTGTGAGGTAAGATTTTGGGAGAATGTGGGTTCAATTCCCACAAATGACAATTTTCTAAGGCTGGCTCCCACAAAATTGTAGTTGCAGCTAAAGACTGAGGAGAACCTTTTAAAAATATTCAGGTGTTTTTTTTTTTATCTGTCAGCTAATAGAATCACTTTTTTTTCTTTAACGCCAGCTAATAGAATCACTTTTTTTGTCTTTAACGCCAGCTAATAGAATCACAAAGAGGATATATAAATAAATTTTTAAAAAAAAACAGAATAATCTAATGAAAATTTGAAACAATCTAAAGAAAATAAATGTATTTCATGTTATTTGAGATTATTATTTTTTAGTATTACTAATTTTTAATTTTAATTTTTTATATAGGGCCCATTTTTTTTAATTTCGCCCAGGGCCTCCAAAATGTTTGGACCGCCCTGTTTACGCTGCCCACAACACAAACTATGCCATGCATATATGCATCTCCTATCTCTGCTGTCAGCTGAGCTGAAACGATCTCATCCAGCCACTCTAGCAAAGGTAAGTCGCTGCATGTGGAACATGTCTACAATAGAAAGAGGAAATCAAGAATGAAGGGTGAAAGATAGATTAATTAAGGAGAGAAAGAAGATAGGGAGACAAAATATAGAATAAAATAAAAGGGATAAATGTGTCAAGAAATTATAATTCAATTACACTATGATCATCTTTATATATATATATATATATATATATTAGTTTTACACAATTACACGCACATTGCGCGAATGAGTTAATGTCTAATGTTTATATTTAAATAAATATTTAAAAGTATATCAATACAATATTATATAGGAGAAGTTTATACATAGATAATTGAATGTCGAATTTGTTTATTTAAATATGTAACTCAAAGTATATGAATCCAAGATAATATAGAGAATTTATTATAATTGTCACTAACATAAATGTTTGCAACTTTGTAAAATCGATAGTCTAAATACTTTGTCTAAAAACGATAGTCTAAATAAAAACTACTTTTGATTTGAATTTTTCTAAGTATTCTTATTTTCTTTTGAGTAACATTGTCATTGTCTTCATATTCACTATTTGTCCTCTTCCTTTTTGTTGGTAGTGTGTTATTTGCAATTGGTTATTGTTGGTAGCATAGATGACAATATCATGCAATGAGATTATGATGTAAGAAGCTATGAATTTTCCTTGTTGTGTATATGACTGGATCTTAGTTGTACTATGAACTCTTGATCTTGCAAACGTCTGTTGATATTTTGCAGTAGTAGTTTGTTCCCCTACATGTCTCATGTGAAAGTATAGGTTCATGAGTAATACCTCGATCTCTTTCTATTTTCATAACTTTTTACTTGATAATAACAATAATAACTCTGCATGTAGTTCAAATATTGATGTTACGTGTACCGTTTCATCAATAATTTTCACATTCATTTTGCACTTGCTCATATATTTTTAGGTTCATATTTTTAGACTTAGTAGGAATGAGTGTAGTACTTGATTTGTGTGTGTGTGTGTGTGTGTTTTTTTTTTTTTAATTTTTTTTTATTGAATTGATATTAACATTCGAGTTAAAGTGTTTTCCACTTTGTGCATAAACTTCTTTTAAAAAAAAATAGTGACTACATCATATATACCGAGTATTTTTGTTGTGAAGGTTGATGCTGATTTTTCCTATTATCTTAGTAGGTTGAGTCTAGAAGATAAAATGAATTGTAAATTTATATTAGTTCTAATATATTTAATGAATACACAATAAGTATTTTATATACATGATAAATGAATTAATCAACAGTGGCTATTTTGAAATTTTTTCATTTTATAGGTTTGCCAAATTGATTGCAACATTGTTGTAGTCTCGACATCTTTTTAATGTATCAAGTGTGTTACAATGTTCTATTGCTCTATATTGACAACTTTAGGCTCTGTTTGGCAGAGCTTATTTAGGAGCTTATAGCTTATTTTAAGCTACTAATAAGCCATAAGCTCTGTTTGGTAATGTTCTCAAAATAAGCTAGTAGCTTAAAATAAGAGCTTATTTTGAAACGCTACTTGGGGTAGCTTTTCAAAATAAGCTAGTAGCTTTTTAACTTTTTTCCATCTTTATCCTTATTATTTTAAATAAATGACATCATTTACCCCTCTCAATTAAAACCCTTTTGACATTTTCTTTTCATTATGTTTGGTTGTAATTTCAGTTTGATATTTATGTTTGAACATTAATTTTTGTATGAACTAATCTTATAAATTATAAATATTTTTTTTACTTTATATATTTTCAAATATATGTTCTTACTTTATATTTTATTTAAATATATTGATTTCATTATTTTATATTAATATATAAATAAACCGATTTTAAATTTAATATTTTTTAAATTGTATGAAGATATCCTTTTTAGTCTTTTTACATTTATCAACTTATCAAAAAGCTAATTTTACCAAACACTTTTAAGCATAACAGCTCTTCAGATTTTAGCTTCGAGCTTATAGCTTTTCAGTTTTCAGCTACTTTTCAGCTTTCAGCTACCTTTTCAGCTAGGTTTGCCAAACATAGCCTTAATAATGAATTTTAAATGTACCTACGTAAGATAATGATGTAATTAACAATTACATATTATTATCAACATAAAAGAATATATATTAATTAGTCATTTAGGTATTTTGTTCGGGGTTCAGATCATTTGGTTCAACCATTATTGTTAAATGAGTTATTGTGGATAAAGAAATCCCTAGATTAGATAAAGTAGTAAAAATTTGAACATTTTAAATATGATATAGCCCAAAGATATTACGAGGTAGTTTCCTGCTTCAATTTGTTGGATTATTTGAATATTCTCATTGTCAACAAATCCCCAAGTAGTTAAACTATTCTTTTTTTTTTTCATGGTATTAATAAAATACTTGGTAAATAAATATATAATATTATTTTGTATTATAACTTTAATATTTAATTACAAGATAGTGTAAAAAGAACATAATGGACAATATAATGAATATCAATTGATGAATTTGAATGTAAAGAATCTTTGTATTAGAGAAAATAAAGACAATATAACTAATGAAATTATTATTTTTATTTAATTTATTGATAATGATTTTTTTTTATAAATAAAGGCATTGTAGAGGCACAATTCTAAATTAAAGAAATGCATATGTATCATTTTTTGTTGTAATTAGTAATCTATTTAATTCAATAAGAGTAAAATAGAGTGATCCCGCTTCAATTTGTTGGGTTATTATTATTTGAATACTCTCTTTGTCAACCAATCCCCCAAGTAGTTAATATAAGAGCAAATATCATTTTTAGTCCCTCAACTATAATATATGTATCAATTTTGGTCCTTCACTATTAAAATTTTCAAATTAGGTGCATGACTATTCAATTTGTATCACATTTGGTCCTTGACTATTAACATTTTCAAATTAGGTGCATGACTATTCATTTTGTATCACATTTGGTCCTGCCGTTAAATTTTCTGGTCAAATTTCCGGCGAAGTCACCCGTGACCGACTAATTTATTTAATTTTTATTTTAAAAATTATTTTAATACTCCGTAACTTTTAAATAAAAAAACTTAAAAATAAAAAATAATAATAATGAAAATAGAAAACACCGATCACCCCCGATGACTTCGCCGGAAAATTTAATGGCATGACCAAATGTGATACAAAATGAATAGTCATGCACCTAATTTGAAAATGTTGATAGTCAAGGACCAAAAGTGATACAAATTGAATAGTCATGGACCTAATTTGAAATTTTTAATAGTCAATGACCAAAATTGATACATGTATTATAGTTGAGGGACTATAAATGATATTTGCTCGTTAATATAATTAGTTTCAAACTGTTTAGAAATTTTTTTCATGGTATTAATAAAATAGAGTTAATTCAATTTTGGTCTTAGATTTATAGGTGGCAATCCACTTTTAGTCCTATTTTATTAGAACATCCACTTTTGGTCCTAATATTATTGTGACATGACCATTTTTGGTCCTTTATTAACAAATTAGCTTAAATATCACTAAATATAGGGACATTTCGGTCTTCAATTATGAATGTTTTCAAAAAAATAAACATAAAAAATATAACGGTTTAACATACTTTGTATAGAAAAGATTGAAATGTCTTTGTATTTAACGATATTTCAACGAATTTGTTGATGGAGGACTAAAATTGGTCATGCCACAATAATTCTAGGACCAAATAAGGACGTTTTAATAAAAAAGGACTAAAATTGAATTGTCACCTATAAATCTAGGACCAAAAATGGAATTAACTCTAATAAAATACTTGGTAAATAAATATATAACATTATTTTGTATTATAACTTTGATATTTAATTACAAGATATAGTAAAAGAAGATAATAGACAATGTAAGGAATATAATTAATTAATTAATAAATTTTAAGGTAAGAAATCTTTGCATTGTTGAAAATATAGACAATTTAACTAATGAAATTATATCTACTTTTAAATTTTTTGATAATGAATATTTTAAAAAAAAAATAAAGACATGGTAGACATTGAATTATAAATTAAGGAAATGCATATGTATGTATTATTTTTTTGTTGTAACTACTAATTTATTTAATTTAATAAGAGTAATAGAGTAGGGTACATACTTTTGAATAATATACCCTAATATATTCATAGTACATGTCCAATAATTATGTCAACTTTGATTGGGATGAGGTTCGAACCTAATTTCTTATAGAAATTAATGAGTAACTTAAAAGTTAACGCAATGTTAACGAAGAAGAGAATATTTAACGGAAAATTTAACGGATAATCATATAATTAAGGATAAATTTGAAAATCTCATCAAGAAAAAATATAAATCTAAACAATCTGAACCATACATTTGATTTAATAATTTCACCATCATTTTTTTCTGCCCATTATAGTCCTAACATTTTTTGGCTCTTATTAGTATAATAGATAGTATATATATATATAGGCCCGACCTTGCTCAGGACATGATAAAAAAAAAAAAATAGGTCCTACTAAAGTTAACATATATTTCATATCTAAATTTTAAGTAAATAATGAAAAAAAATATTAATATCGAATAACTTGAAATAAAATTACAAGTTTTTAACAATTTTAATCACATACACTGATACACAATAATAATCTTGAAAAAAATTCTAGATGCTTTTCTAAATGCAAAATATTAATAACTGTATTAGTGCATTTCATAAAGAAATAATTACAGTTTATGAAGATGAATAAACAATGTAAAGTCAAATAACTATGAACGGATACTACATTGTAACAGAGTCAGTAGTACTCAAAAAAAAAAAAAGCAATGTAAAGTCAAATAAGCTTATAAACAATAACATTGTTATCATAATAAATTAATTATTAATAAAAGTTTATAAAACAACACTTACAAACGGATGCAAAGCCAAAAATCTTAATAGAAAGCATATGATTTTAAAATATATAGTTTGAATAAAATAAGATTGTTATCATAATAAATTAATTATTAATAAAAGTTTATAAAATTACACTTACAAACATATGTGAAGCTAAAAATTTGAATAGAAAGCATATCGTGAGTTTAAAATAGTTTGAATAAAATAGTTACGGAGTATATGATTTTTTGGATAGGGAATAGAATCCATCGATTCTGTTATTTAGTCTTACAAATAAAGGTTTTGTTTTCTAAAGTGTAAGGAAAAGGATTCAACCCCATGACTTTTATGATAAAGTCCACATATATTCCAATGAAGCTACTTTACCTATAGTTTTTTTTTTTTTTTGAGTACTACTGACTCTATTAAAATATAGTATCTGTTCTTAGCTACTTTCTCAACCTACTGAAACACAACGAGTCAACAGTTGCCTTCACTAAAGTTCGAATCCACTCCCATCATCCATGTGAGAGTGTTATACTATATATATATATATATATATATATATATATATATATATATATATATATATATATATAAAGGGGTGGGATGAACCCCCTCCAAGCATAGTCTTGGGCAAGGACCCAGCTTGCCCTTGCCCAGGATTGCCCCTGTATATATTAAGCAAGTTTTTAATTATTAATATCCAATTGGAAAACAATTTTAGGATCCTTAACATATTTGAGAACAAGAGATACTCTCTATTCCAAATACCTAAAGCTCTTAGACTAACCATATAAGTAATTTTTTGCAAGGTTGAAAAAATCTTTAAGCGTCTTCTAGGCGCCTGGGGCACCTAAATTTTTTTTAAATATTTTTTAAGTGTTAATAATTTTAAAGTGTTTAATATTTTAGGTCTTTATACTTGAATAGTTAAATAGTTTATACTCAATAAGTTAATAGTTATTACTTATTAAGTTGTTAGTTATTATTTACTAATTATTAGTGCATTACTTATTTGTTCAATTTAGTTATTACTTATTATTTTAATAAGTTATTACTTATTAGTTATTAGACTATTAGAGTATTAGTTTATACATTATAACATTAATAGTTTAAATATTTAAGATTTAAAACTATATAAAATTTAAAAAAAAATCACCAGCAGGTCGGTCGGTTGCCTAGGCGGGTTAGGCGCCCGGTCGCGGAGGAGGCCGATTTCGGCCTTCCTCAACGCGGCCGGGCGCCGCCTAGCGCCTAGGAACGATTTTTGCAACTTTTTTTTTTTTTGCAGAACAAAAACTTGAAGATGAATATATTTTGCTAATGTGGGAATGATTTTCTAATGAGTTTTTTTTAAAAAAAAAATCCTACAAGATGAAGTTTTGTATGGGACCTACTGTTGAGAAAAATGGAGTAAAGTTGCCGCTAGGCTGCACATTTGGTGCACATCTGCGCCCAGCCGTTGCACGCGCTCGCGCGACACATTTGGTGCACATTTGTGCCCAGCCGTTGCACGCGCTCGCGCAACACATTAATAATAACTTTTTTTAAAAAAATAATTTTAATGTCAAATTTTTGTTTAGATTTTTTTCCGTATTCCCTCTCCTTTCTCTTTCCTAAGTGTATATGTAAAACCCAAAAAAAAATCCGAACAAATGAGGTTGCTATTATACGATGAAAAGACAATCATTATATAGACACAATCCAAGTTGGTCTAGATGGAAAATACCAAAAAAAACAAAAAAAAAGTCCCTATTCTAATTATTCTTGTTCAACAAGATAAGATAAAAAAAATAAAAAATAAAGGAAAGAGTAATTTCATTTTTTGTCCTATATTTACAGGTGTCAGTTCACTTTTAATCATTTTTTATCAGAGCATCTATATTCATCCTAGTATTATTGTGGCATGACCATTTTTGGTCATCTGTCAACAAAATCGTCGAAATATTGTTAAATACAAAAGGCATTTCAATCATTTTTATAGAAAGTGAGTTAACCCTGCTATATTTTGTGTTTTTTGTTTAAATCCGTAATTCAAAACAGAAATGACTTTTGGTCATCTGTCATCAAAATCGTTGAAATATTGTTAAATACAAAAGGCATTTCAATCATTTTTTTATAGAAAGTGAGTTAATCCTGCTATATTTTGTGTTTATTTTTTTAAATCCGTAATTGAAAATCAAAATGACTTTGTATTTAATGGATGATAGTGAACAAAAAATGGTTATACCACAATAATACTAGGGTCATATGTGGATGTTCTAATAAAAAGAACATTAAGAAAGTGTCCAAATGTAATAAGGAATGAATTCCTAACTTGAATGTTGAAGCTTAGAGTTACCAAATGGAGAAATCTTTCCTAGCAAGTATAAATAGAGGTGTAAGGCCTTGACAGAGACACAAGCAATTTTCCTCACTCAATAAGCAATTCATAATACAAGGAGGGTAGAGAAGTCGCTCTAATTTTTGAACAAGTATTTAGTCGATTTTCCTGTGGTGTTGGCCTACCGTTCGACTATCAATGGTTGATAAAACCAACACCTGTGATTAACATTAACGTAGAACTGTACAAGAGTAATATAAGGATACCATAAGAGTCCTAACCAATCACAACTACTAGACTCCTAACAGTCCTCTCATAAAATGGAAAACTGAGAACTAGCAAGAGATTTAGTATTATGTTGATTTTTGGATTGTGGACTTAGTTAATCGCCTTAGCATTTGGGTTATAGTTTTTACCTAAGCGTGGTCTGACACCCCTAACTAGCTAGTTTGGTTTTCAGCTTCCGCATTTTTAAATATTTCAGAAAGTTGAACTTTATCTCTTTAATTATTTCTCTTTTATTCCTTATATTCATGTATTAGAAAAGTCAGGGTGTTACAACTAGCACTAGGAAATCAACAAGAAGCTAAGCAATCCATAACAAGTTTTAAGGCTACAGTAATTAAACAAGATATCATAAATACATATGAACAAGATATAAACACGAAATAAAGAAATAGGACTTAAGGTAGGGAACATTATCTAGATGCTTCAACAACCTATGAGATTAGAGAGAACAAATAACCAAGGAATCAATTGGGAATGCACGTAGGTATTTTAGTCTAAAGCCACTTCCGTGTGCAAATAAAAAATGATTAGAATAAGGAATTGCCCCACATTCGTGATTAGAATAAGGAATTACCATCAAAAGCCCCCAATTTTTCCCACCTTCATAAGAAGAAATCGGGTTTATGCAAGGAGTGACTTAAATCCATCACCCAACTCTCATTGAGACAAGGAATCCTCCAAATACATGCTAATGAATGTGTACACCAACCATTAACAAGATTGAAACATAAAACCTTCACAAAACATATGAACCCTAGGTTAGAGTTCTTTCCCTTTAATTTTGGTTCGAATAGGGGTCGGAACCATGTAAATAAAAGTCAATTCATGTTTATATAGGAAGTAGGGAGAAGAGGTGGCTTGTGGGACGGCCATCCAGGTGGCAGTACAAGTTTTCAAGTAGCCCGATGCCTCGATTGCACGGCTTCCAACACAACCATGCTATTCCCCGTGCCTTTCGACCTTGAAAACTTTAGAATTTCACTTTATTCAACGTCAAGGATGATTTTGAGCCCTGTAACTTTTGAGTTTGGCTTTGAGATCTCCTAAGAGTTGTAGCGCTTTGAATTTTCGTTCTAATGACACAAGAGTCAATTGATTTGGACATTCCTTTGCTGAAATACGATCAAAATACTGAGTAGTGGTCAAGTTGTGCGAGAATTTCTACTCTTTGACACTTTGCTTCACTTTTGCCTTGGTTTGTCCATATGATCAAAACCATTGAAAACACCATTCTTTGGCTTACTTGGAAGTATTAGTCATCTCCTTTGTTTCACATTGGCTCTCATTGACTCTAAATGCATCCAAAATCCTTCACTTCTACTCAAAGATGATAAAATTTTCCTAATTTGATCAAATGAAGAAAATAAGGATTATTTTGGACACAATTGTAACACTTCATAAGAAAAGTAAGGTTAAGTATGATGTATAAATATGAACTATTATGCACCTATCAGTGACATTTGGGGAGAATCCTAGCCCTAAGAGGATGAAGTGTCGTTTGAGGTGGTCGTTGGCGAATTAAAGAGACTAACGAGGATTTTAATTTCAAATAATGGAGGGAAGGTAAATAGTTGCATCAATTACCGCATTAAATTAAATAGCGCAGGTGGTCGAGTATTTATGGAAGAAAATAAATGAGGAATTGGAAAGGGCTATGTAAGTAGTCGGAACAAAAGTATTAGATCGAAATAAGGTTTGACAGGAGGTCTCAAAAAGGAATTGGCGCTCAGTCAAACCACGCTTCATTGAAAAAGGAGTCGGAACGAAAGTAGATTGAGTTAAGGTTTGATTGGATAACTAAAAAAGGAATTGAAGCTCAGTCATATCACGCCTCATTGAAAAGAGTCGCATCGAAGGTAGCTTGAGTCAAGGTTTGATAGGTGACCTGGAAAGGGTAGTCGATAATAGAGTTGCAAGAAACTAGGATGGATCGGCAAAAAGGTTACCAGCTTTAAGTACTATGAATTTTGGCATAAAGGAGCGAGTTTTATTACATGTACTCTTTTTTTTTTTTTTTTGACTTTATCACTTTTACTTCCTAGTAGGCGTGGAAATAGGCTAGGCCGAGCCGGGCTTTAGAAAATTAGGCCTGGGCCTGCTATGGAAATCTAAAGCTTGGGCCTGGGCCTGAGCCTGTATATAGGCTTTTTTTTTAGGCTCAAGCCTGAGCCTACAGTTGGCTTGGCCTGGCCTGAAGCCTTTTTAAAAGCCTATTTAACATATAGGCCTTTAAAAAGGCTTCAAAATAGATCCTAAATAGGCTTTGAGCCTATTTAAATATGCCTTGAACCTATTTAAAGCCTACATTTTAAAGCCTTTTAAAGTATACCTGTAAAAAATATATTAAAATGTATATAAATGTTATACATTTATATAAATATTAAAATTTATATATAAAAAAATATATTAGATATAAAATGTAATATATAATAATTAAATATTTAAATATAAATATTATAATATATATATATAAATAGGCTAGGCCTGCGAGCTTGTAGGCTAGGCTTTTAAATATAGGCCTGGGCCTATTTAACTAAATAGGCTTCTAATTAGGCCTAGGCCTGGCCTTTTTATTAAATAGGTTAGGCCAGGCTAGGCCCTAAGTAGGCCGGGCCGTAGGCCCCTATGAAGGGGCCTGACCTATTCCCACCCCTACTTCCTAGTGTGATAATAGATGATTAGTTATCTTCATCTTGTGAATTATAAGGAAAATATTAATATTAAAATTTTGTGAGACGAATAAAAATTGAGAGTAGAATTTATAGGTAGAACCGTAGAAATAGTATTTTCCTAAAGGAGCCAAACTGCAAATTAAAACTGCATTGAATTCTCCTCAACAAATCAATGAAAAATAGAGAAAAAGAAGGTGCAACTTTTCCACCACATAAATGATAGACCCCCCACGTGACAATGACAGAGACAATCCCCAACAAGAACCCTACTGTTTTAAGAAATCTAGGTTGCTCAAGACAATATACTTGTTTAGTTAATCCCCATTACTGATTGCCTCATTAACACTAAGTACACCCTCGATCGCCTACAATTAATATTTTAAGGTTTGTCCTAATCTTATTGCATCAATTCCTTCTGATCACAACCACATTTAATTCCTTGTTCAGTGGCACATTTTTTCATGCATGTAACAAATATATATATAATGAAAAAAATGACCTTACAGGGGCACATCAAAAAAGAAAAAGACAAAGATCAGACAAACAAAAGCAAGGGCTTACACGTCAAGATCAATACACATATATTTACGTGCTTGTACGACTCGACTATATACCACTGAAAAATACTACTTCAACAATTCTATTCCTAAATTTTATTCTAAGGCTAATCACAATAATGGTTTTTTTGTTTAATTTTTTAGAAGGCAATGCTTATTTAAAGGAAAGAGAGGCAAGGCTAATCACAAGAACCTTGGTTCTTGTAGAAATTGTGGGTCCCACTGAAAAATAAAGACTCTCCCTCGTGTATGTGAGGCGCACTTGGAGAAGCTCTCAATCGGGCGCATGGACTCCACGCTTGTATTGCAGATTTTTTTTTCTTCTTCTTTTCCTTCTCTCTCGCATCTTTTCTTTCTTAGTCACACTTACAAAAAACTACTCAAAATTAAACTTTAACTATTGAGGGTGCTCTAACTTTTATTACGTCCTTTAAAACTTTCATGTTCACATTTTCCTTCGACTCATAAAAATAAAAATAATTTATCATTGCTTGTCATATTAGAGAATAAAAGTAAGAAAATAAAGATTATTAAGGAATCCATTAAGTACAATTCTATAGCACTCAGTTATAAAATCTTATAAATTAAATATACAGGTGGCTTTATGCATATACATGAAATTGAGAAAATAATACGAATAATCTTTAACTAAATTTGAATAGACTGTTAACTTGATAAGTCTTTTTAGTTTAGATCGAACAATTATAGATAAGTTAAACTGATCTACCCGTAGACATTCTTAGATAGCGATCACATGTTTCCTAGTCACTTAAAAAAATGAGAAAAATAATTTCACTAATTAAATAATTTATGGAATATGACACTAATAACATATGTTGGGTTAAACACTCTATTGTTGGAAAAACCATTGGTTTGATCAAACCTATACCAAGAGAGTTGTAGATGTACAAACGTTTTCCTTGCCCCAAATTTAGCTAAGCAGGGTTAGCACTAGCAAGCATATATAAATAAATAAACATGTATATGTATGTATAGTAAGTTGAAAAAACACATTTAAGAAATAAAACATTGAAAAACACTAATCTTATAATTACTTGCTAGCAAGTAGAAGACGGGAACAAGTCGGGTTTGTTATTATAGCACTCCACAAACTAACCATCCATACATATACATATAGATTAGTAATTAAATGAGACCACTTCACCTATTCCAACATGCTGACTTGTACTTGAATGCACACAATCTATTTTAAAATAGTTTTTAAAATAGTTTTAATACATTGTGCATCCATGCTGGTCCACACGATCTCACAGGGAAGGTGGTCTCATTGGAACATTATCATATACATATCTAATTATTAATTAAGCTAGCTAGTCTTCAACACATAACATCCTTGAGAAGTTTGTAGCGGCGAGTAGCGGTCCGTGGCAAAGACGTCGACGCAGCAGGGTTCTTCCCACCTGACTTTTCCATGCCTTCTTCTCGGTCGCGCTGTTTGATTTTGTCACCGGAATATTCCGACGGCCGGTTGGTCCCCGAATCACTTCTCGAATGGGCCCCGCCGCCGCCGCCGCCATGGTTCCACCTCCTCTGCTCGCTTTGGCACCAATCACACACCTGTATCGGATCCGATTGCTCACTGTAGTTGTAGTAGTAGTTGCTACAATACCTAAAAATTCATGAAATCAATTGCTACATACTTAATTAGCTTCATCATCATAAACTATCTGTGAATATAACGAGTTAAGAAGTTGTAGATTGAGAAAATAGTTACGAACAGATACTACATTGTAACAGAATCAGTAATACTCAAAAAAAGAAGAGGTTATGAACAGATACTACATTGTAACAGAATCAATAATACTCAAAAAAAGAAGAGGTTATGAACAGATACTACATTGTAACAGAATCAGTAGTACTAAAAAGAAGCATACGAGTGTTGAAAGCGGCGGAGGCACTTGGAGCAGCGGAAGAGCTTGTCGGGGAAGCCAACGTCGCCGCACATAGCGCACACAGTTTGGTAATGATCCACCATTAGAGATAACTAGAGAGAGAGAGAGAGAGAGGGGAGCAAAGAGAAGCGAAGAAGAAATGAAGTGAATAAGAGGGAGATAGAGAGAGAGAAAGAGAGCTGTGATGAGTTATTGCATCGATCGAGTGGGGGTACGTGTAGATATGCATCTGATCTCTCCTATATATACGAAACACATGTACATACGCACAGAAAGATACATTCACGCATATAATGGCCTTTAAAGATTATATTATATATATATATGAGTGGTGGGGTGGAGAGGGGAGATATAGGTAGACCACAGGTTGCTTGCAGTCATAAGGGTCATTTTCAGTTGAGGCGAGGAGAGTGACTATATGTACTTGAGGAAAATAATATGACCCCACCTGTTTAGGTGTAAATCATTTACGATTTCAAATTATGAGAAAATTAAATTTCTTGTCTCTAAGTTATACTGTAATTGAAAATTTCGTTGAGAGAATTAAACCCAAGTTCTTTTGAAATTATTCCTCACAAAAAGAGTTCACTTGCCACTTGAGATACCCCATTGGGTTATAATAGTTGCATGTTACTTACACTAAAAATATATTGATGTTGATTTTATGGTTGCGTGACAATTGTTTCGGCGGGCCAACACTACCGTAGAAATTTAAAAAATGAATAAGGAGAAAATACAAGCACAATTTAATTAGAGAACAATTATACTTGCATTCGATCAAAAGCAGACCTCTATAAATGTGACCTCGGGGGTATTTATACAGGAATAATGAGCCAATACAATGAAATATGAAGGAATCTTACCAAATATAAATTTAAGAAAGTAATTTGGGCTGCTCAACCGCTATAGAAGTTACCAAATTAGGAAATAGGAAAGATCCCCAAATCTCGCAAAAGATACTGAATTCCGCACAATCACGGCCTCTTAGAGCGCCCTAGTTGGGCACCGCCTTCCGACTGCCTACGCAGTTGGGACCATGCATGCAAGTCATACAACCTAGGCCATACATCCCAATGGAATAGTCGGTCAGCGGGCTCCAGCTACCGGCCTTCTCGGGTCGGGTACCCCAGTCGGGGTATCCATTACTAATTCCTCACTTTCTCGAGCTCTTGAGAGACAACGACTCAGGAAAGTAATCTTTCAAGTGAGTCCTCCAGGCACACTGCTCACAAGCAGGAAGCCAGCCACCTTGTCAGTCTTGCAGTGTAGCTAAACAGAACACCACCTCTCGACCGGGCTATAAGGTGGTAGGTTCATCCTCTCGACTAGTTGCAGTTCCCGACTGATCTCGATTCCCGATTGGTTCTGCAACGATCACCATCAATACGGTTTAATCATTGTGTCTCCTTGATTCTCGTCGATTACCTTTTTCGAGACAATAGTCGTTACGTCTGCAAGCCGTTACTGTCGGCTCCCCAACTGTCTGATCCGATACACATCGGTTACCTTTTTCCGGTCAGGTTTTAGCCGCGTCCCAATAGTACTGACGCGGAAGTCTAGATGTGACCGGACTCTGCATGACCAGTCTCTACATGACCGGTCACTTCTTGGGTTACGCCGCGTCAGTTATCCACCTACCTGACGCGGCGCAGTTTTCAGTGAGACGCGTGAGTCCGCATTTTAAGGAACTTTTTTTTTTTGTAAGGGTAGCATCAGCCATCAAGTTTCTCACATCCATGGACTATAAATTAGGGTGATAGTTGTCCAAAGATGGCAAACATTTTTAACCTAACCGAGTTACCGTTTTCTTATTGCTTAAAATAGTTAATGATAAAAGTTGTAATAAAATTTAGTATTCAGATGTTGAAAAATTTCAAGCATGGTCTTTCAACGCATCTAATGTTCTATATATTCCGTCCCAAAAAGCGGTAAGTGTACAGTACTATACTTGTAACTTTATTTAAATATTTTCGACCACATATTTATAATATTCTTCTTTCGATTTGCAGGTATAGATTATGTTGTATATCGTTTTTTAAATGTGCTTCAGTTAAAATTCGCGAATTTTCTTAGTGCTACACTTAAAATTCGCGACATAATCGCATATTTGTATATATGTCGCGATTTATTTGTAGCATTAAGATATTAAGTTTCAAGTACTACGGGGTTGAATTGACCAAGTCGTTTTGTAGGTCAATGTCACTCCTACTCCTGCTCCTAACCCTTCTTCGGTGGGAGTGTACTTGAAACTTTTATATTATTAAAAAAAATTTCATGGCTATTCTCTTGTGAGAAGTATGTCTCAGCGAAAAGTTGTGAAAATTAAATTTGTATGGAGTTTCATTTTGTTGTTTGGATGACTGCAACAAAATGTATACATGTTTATTGTATATATGTTTTTTTATTGTTTACCACATAGACATACATATTGTAACAATTGTACAGTTTAAATATAAATAAAATTTATGCATCTTGATTTAATGTTTAGCAATGCAATGTTTTTATACATTATTTTAGTTTTTTGTTGTACGAAATCCTCTTCTTCCACGAAATAACGGGAATTGTGAATTATATAATGGCTCGATTAGTGGCAATTGTAATCCTTTACTTGTACGAAATCCTCTTCGTCATTTTTTCTTAACGTGACCATCAAACAGTGACAGTTGAGAATGATATAATGACGTGACAGTTCAGTAATAATAATAATAATAATAATAATAATAATAATAATAATAAGATAACAACAGTATTACTTGCGCAAACCGAAATAAGATGAAGAAAGGTGCGCGGGTCTGGCAAGATTCGAACCTGGAACGTGGGGGTTGATAAACTACTGTTCACCCGTGTATCCTTCATTTGGTGGCAATAGAGAACTCAGGTTCCACTCTCTCCATATTTCCACTCAGTTTCGATTTTGCTAAACAACCACAAAATTTTGGTCTTTTGTTTTTCTTGGCAAGATAAAAAAATGAGTCGCAATTATGTGCATTCTTGGATTGTAGTTTGTTAACATTTCAAGTGCACCATCGATCGGAGTCAGTATGGGCAAATCAAGAGTATAAAGCGCAATTGTCATGCGTGCATTATGCCCGCAGAGCGTTTAGAAACATGTGCATGAATGACCGCGTAGAAGAATTGTTACATCAATCAGGTTTTATTACAATTACTTGTTTGCGACATATGAAATTCGATCATCATCTCATTACTGCACTAGTTGAACGATGGAGGCCTGAGGTACATGCATTTCATATGCCTTTTGGGGAAGTAACTATTAGTTTACAAGACGTTGAAGTCTTATTAGGACTAAAAATTGATGGTAGGCCATTAATTGGCAAAATTGAAAAAAACAAAGGCGATCGTTTAGTTCAAATTCAAACTTTTTTAGGGTTTACTCCTAGGGATGATGCGTATTCACCTACGTTTCTCAATTTTTATGCCCTACAAGCACATATTGTTGGTTTTAGTATCGACACAGCTAATGACGTAGAAATTCAACAATATGTGCGTGGTTTAATTTTATTATTTTTGGGAGGCTTTTTATTTCCAGAAACTAGTCGCAATACCGTGAAATTGTGCTTGTTGGATTGTCTTGAGGATCTGACAATTAGTGGACAATATAGTTGGGGTTCCGGAGTGCTTTGTCACTTGTATCGATCACTTTGTCGAGCCGCACATTTTGACCAATCTGTAGTGGGGGGCTGCTTAATTTTGTTACAATTGTGGGAGTGGGAACGACTGCCTTTCACTCGACCTGGTGGGATATTACCGGTACTGCATAATGATGCACCTTATGTTGCGAGGTACTCTTAATGACGATTTCGATACTAAAATTTAACATATATTGTAATATAACTTATATTATTTCGTCCTGTATAGGTGGCAGTGTCCTCATTCTTGGACAACAACCTCTAACCACACTTTTACAACATATCGAGACGAACTCGATAGATGTCAAGTGGAAAACGTAAGCATCTACTTGATAATCATATTGATACAATGAATGCAGTTTATTTGGATGCCATACAACATTAACGCGTTGCCTATGTGTTGTCGTGGCGGGCAAGCTATTTGGACGGCACGAGTACCTTTACTTTTTTTTTACGCGGTTGAGTGGCACTACCCAGACCGGGTATGTAGACAATTTGGTGGTTACCAAGACATCCCTTCACATGTCGAGTACGATCATAATCTGCACAAATTAGATGGTCGTACAAAGAATGAAGATTGGGGGGTTTTCCATCACGCATATGTTGCCTTGTGGGAAAATTGAACTCATCAGTTGGTCCCAATTGGCCCACATTCCCCATTAGGACCATGGGGTTGGTCATCGTTTATGAGCATTGGTTTTACCGGGTTGGTCGTCGTTTAATTGGCAATCCAGATCATCGTCAAACGGTTGGATACTTACAGACAGCCCCATCTTACATTTCAATGGTCGAACTCATTTCCCTCTTTAATAAATCGTATTTTCAGTAATTAATTTGTAATGCCCCATCGTAATTGATTATACAAATTTGAACATTTTTATTAGGTTGAGGCGCTACGTCATATTAGTATTCAGGGCGATATTGCTACTGAGCAAGGACAAAGCAACAACTATACAAATGTAATGCAACAAATTGCAAATGACGAGCTGAATCGGCTAAATTATGGTTACGTGCTCCAATTTCCAAGGACTGTTGGTGCGTATTTCTACGAGCCAATAGATCAAGTGCTAGGGCCGGATCAAAGACGTCAGGGAAATAGACGTTGTCGTGCAGCGCAAGGCGGTCATAGACGTCAACATTCACCGCACATAAATCTAAATGATGAAGTACACATGGAAGTACAACATGATGATCCAGAAATGGGGGATGTAACGCAACAAGATTTCACACAAACATTGATGTCCCAATCACAATTCCGGACTCCATACGTGGCACATGGACATGTTTTCGAGGACGGATCATCATCACAATCTCCCGGGCATGTGGCGCGGCAAATACGAAAGTCCTTCGAACCAAATGCCTAATGCTCCATTTGAGCATCCGATTCAGAGTAGTTACTATAATAACAACGAAGAGACCACACTAAACACATCTCAAGTGGTAGACCCAACCCAAACTCAAGAGTTGACTGGCCTGGTACAATATCAACGACGCCGGCCTACTAGAAATATAAGACGACCACCTTGTGGAACTGAATGAATGAACTTGTGTTGTTTGAAAGGTTATCATCTCCTAATAATACTCCGTTTAGTCCAAAATTTTGAAAACGCGTTAACTTCGTGAAAAAAAAAAAACAAATAATAATTGCAAAATATGGACAGTCCATACGGCTGTCATGATTTTTTCGACTGGCACCTCCTTTCGCTGTCAGTGATAATGCATGTGCTGTCCTTTCCAAAATGTTGATAGCACATGCACCGAAATCCGTGATTTTTTATATTTTAATTATGTAAGAAAAATGTCTATACACTTTTGTCCGGATATACAACTCCCTTTATAAAAGGCAGGTGCTTGGTTACTCCAGGAAAAACACATCATTCTTTATGAAATGGGAAATTTATCATGTCATATGGCTTATTTATTCTTTGTTGTTTTTCCTCTTTCATTTCGCCGCAGGGGTACATGGTCCTTTTGGTTATGTTATTTACGAAATGCTTCTATGTAGTTGTGTAATGTGCTTCACTTAATATTCGCGAGTGTAATTTTAGTCCAAGAGACGGAAGTGCTGCCCAATCTACACTAGTGTTCGATGGATCCTCTTAAGCTACACAACATGATTCGTGGTGGTTTTTCCGAGGCTAATTGCTTGCTCTGACCTGTGTTATTTTCTTATGCTCATTTAATGAATTTATAAGGACATTAATAATTGCAGGTTAGATATGCAAGTTTATTATTTAGAGTTTTTTTTTTTAATTGAAATGTACTACATTAGCTTGATATTTTTGTAACAATACAGTAATCAAATTTTTTTAATTTATTTGTAACAGTACCTAATCAAATTTTCGGACATGACTTGTTAAAGTTACTAATTCTTAAAAATAAACGTTCAGAAATTTGTACTAGTTAAATTATCATTAACAAATACAATCACTTTATATTCAGCTTATTATATATGCCCAATTTCGTGTGAATGACCGGTGATGTGTGTGAATGACCGGCGATGTGTGTGAATGACCGTGATGTGCGTGAATGACCGGCGATGTGTGTGAATGACCGTGATGTGTGTGAATGACCGGCGATGTGTGTGATTGACCTGTCTTGTCACTGTCTTTCCCTCCCTCCCAACTGCCGATGTGACATTTGACTGACGCACCGGTCATGTAACTGATGCAGCGGATAACGCGTGTCGGTGAGTGTGCCGAGCCGCCCGCGTCGCGTCAATCGGATTTTGATTTGACTGGCGGCGTGATGCTTACCTCCCCACATCACACCAGCGGCTCCTCTCAATCGTGTGTGAGCTTGCCATCTATTTTGAACAACCTTTATTTGATGTGGAAAATTTACTCACGATGTATCAATTGAAATCACCCAGAATTTGTTTTAAGGATTTTAAACTTTGTATGTGAAGACTGAAGAAAAAATGTCAGGTACGTGTTATAATATCAACTTGAAGCATATGTTACAAAAGTTGAGAATATTGAATGATAATATATTACATTGTTATTTATGTAGGAGACCAATTAGTAGTCTTGTTATGTCATGTGCAAGGGGAAAACGTTGATTTCAATATTGCTCCGTCAAATGCGGTCTTTGTTACATGAGAATGTTCATTTGAAGACCTAAAAATTGTTATTAAAAATAGAGTTTATTACCAAAATGGTCCCTCGACTATTACGAAATTACCAATTTGGTCCTCAACAATTTTTCGTGACCAATTAAGTCCCTCGACTTTGAAAAATTTAACCAATTTGGTCCTCCGTTTATTTTTCTGTTAAACATCCGTTAAATCGGGACCAAATTGATAATTTTGCTATAGTCAAGGGACCAAATTGGTAATTAATTTTCACTGAAATGGTCCCTTGACTATAGTGAAATTACCAATTTGGTCCTGATTTAACGGATGTTTAACGGCAAAATAAACGGAGGACCAAATTGGTTAAAATTTTCAAAGTCGAGAGACTTAATTGTGTACGAAAAATTTTCGAGAACCAAATTGGTAATTTCGCAATAGTCGAGGGACCATTTCGGTAATAAACTCTTAAAAATACTATCGATATTGGACATTGTAAAGACATTTTGATGTGGGGAAAATGTCAACAAAATCAATCGCAATACGGAGATTATATCTTTCCACTTCCTATCACCAACAATTCCACGTGGTCATTTTTTGTTGGTGCCATGCCAATGTCTGGCCCGTTAGTGATTGCCGTACGAGCCACGAATCCTAACCTGACCGAAGACACGAGGGATTTTTTCCAGTCTGGTGGTCCATCTCAAGCACCGGGCCGCAACCCCAGTTTACAAGAAATGGAAGTTCATAGTTTGGGCCTCCAATCTGAAAGCAATTCAGAAAGTAGTAGCGATAACAGCGCTACTACCGAAGGCCAGACTTTTTGGTTTAATGAGGATGATGATGCAGATTACGTCCCTCTAGTTGAACGCGAATTGTCCTCCACTCCTCCGCAATGTACACAATCAGCTGTGAGTTCTGACGAAGCAGCATGGTACAATGATGTTGAGCATTTCGGACAGTATTCTCACTATCCGAGCTCAACCTTGCAGCCTGGAATGGTGTTCGCAACATTCAAAGATTTAAAAATAAAAGTGGCGCACCACAATCTTGTAGTGCATAAACAATTCAAAAGCGCTCATAAGAGATCGAAATATTGGAAGGCAACATGTTTGTATCCTGCTCAGTGTCCTTGGATGATTACTGCTGCTCCACTTGACAGTGGTGATCAGTGGATAGTTAAGAAGTTTAAAGACAAACACACGTGTCGAGTCGATTACAGTCAAGGAGGGGCAGACTACATCGTCACTATTACTGTAATTGAGGACTTCATCTTGCCGAAAATTCAGGTTGATCCGATGTACAAAATCAAATACGTACAGCAAGATGTCAAGACTAAGTGGGGTGTTAATGTTAATTACAAAAAGGCTTGGTACGCAAGGGTGCAAGCGCTACAAACACTATATGGGAAGTGGGATGAGTCATACAACTTATTGCCACAGATGCTACGCGCATTACAGCAAACAAACCCCGGAATTGTTGTTGATATTGTTGCCAACCCTACCCCTAATCCCAACGAGTTCGAATTTAAGTATGCGTTCTGGGCATTCAAACCGGCGATAGATGGATTCAAGTATTGTTTACCTGTTCTTACCATTGATGGGACACATTTGTATGGGAAGTATAAAGGACACCTATTCCTGGCAGTATCGATGAACGCTAACAAAGAAATATATCCAATCGCGTATTCGATTGTGGATGCTAAAACTGGGGACAGTTGGACTTGGTTTTTGAAACTGGTGGCACAACACGTGTTTGGGAATAGTGAACACATTTGTATTATATCAGATCGGCATGGTGGTATTGATGCCGCTTTTCGTGACTTACCTGAATTAAGCGAACCACGACGCTTTTGTCTGCGGCATCTCCGGTCCAACGTCATGACAAAGTTCAAGAACAAAAGGATAAAACCATTGGTGTGGCAAGCTAGTACGGCCATGGATGTGATGGGATTTAATGGAACAATGATGTCAATTCGCGCAATTGACGAAGGAGTGTATGATTATCTGAGTGCAATCCCCCCGCAATTTTGGACTTTAGGTCACGATCAAGGTTTCCGTCATGGATTAATGACGACAAACATGTCTGAATCATTCAATAACAGTTTGAAAGGTTGTCGTATTTTACCCGTGGCGGCTATTATTAAAATGACATACGAAAAACTAGCCTTGATGTTTGCAGAACGGCGTACCAAGGGGTTGATAATGCAACAAGCTGGATTACAGTGGCCAAAAAGAATATTGGACGACATATTAAAAAGGGAGAGTCACAAGTATAGGGTAGTGATTAAACGGCACGACGATGTTGACGGGGTTTATTCAGTTTCGATTGACGGAATCCTCAATGAATCAGGCACGCCAAGGTATGTTGCAGTTAACATACACGAAAAACAGTGTGCTTGCGGCCATTGGGCGGTAGATGGATTGCCTTGCGTGCATGCGCATGCGGCATGCCATTACGTGGGTAAGGTTGCTGATTCCATGGTGCCGGAAAAATTCTCTCTTTCTAACTACATTTTAAGTTACGAGGGAACTACCATGCCACTACTGGAGGAAGCTTATTGGCCATCATTACAGTATAAGATGCTCCCGCCGACACTCGCGAACCCATTAAACCGACGTGGTCATCGTCAGACAACAAGAATCCGAAATGAAATGGATTTAAATAGTCGTCGGTGCGGTCACTGTCGTTCTGCAAATCACGATGCAAGGAGTTGTCCGTAATTGGGGAACACCGAGGGAATTTAGAGAAATTGAAAATTTATGATCTGTAATATTTTTGTGAACTACAACTTCAGTTAATGTAATGACAGTTTAATTTTGTGTGTCTTCTATTTCTATTCTATGGTGAGCTTTTAGTAGAACTTAGGAAACGTGAAATTGTTTTAAAAAAAAACGAAAGAACATAAAGGAGTACCGTCAACTTAACGTGTTAAACCCTCTACCCGATGTATGATTAGACCCCTCAATGGGTCTCGTCATCTGTATGACGAGACCCAACAATGGGTCCGTTGGACCTAGTCGTGAGCTATACGAGACCCATTAATGGGTCTCGTCAAAGAAACTGACGAGGCCCATGTGGGCTGTCATCCGGAAAACACACCCTAACAGCCCACATGGGCTCACTGCCCGCTGACAGGCCACGTGGCCGTGTCAGCTCAGCCTGCTGACGAACGGCCCATGTGCCATTGTCAGCACGCTGACAAACCCATGTGGCCTGTCAGCGTGCAATTTGACAACCAACTTGGGCTGTCAATTTTTTTTTTATTTCCTTACTTTTTTTTAAATACTTCGACCATTATATATCCTATGCACTTTCATCTTTTTGCTTCGGCCTTCATGCTGTATCTTCTTCCGATTTAAAATCTTTACCCTTTTCCTTGAACATCCAGAGATGCAAACCTTACTATCACTTTCACAAATTGTACAACTCCTACAACTCTCTCAATCGGATATCATATTTCGTTCAACCACAACGAGATGGAAAGATTACCTCATTTGGTACACATTACTCATGTACTTACTTTCTTCATATCATTTTTTAAAGTTAACAAAAATTGTATTGTGCTTCACTTAAAACTCGCGAATTATTTATGAGCCTCAAGGAATTGAAAATCTGAAAATTCCTTGAATAGGTTGCTCTTATACAGTAGAGATAACCTTCCATAGCTATACCATTCAGCATGAGTATTGCTTGAGGGGTTACTCAAAGATAATGAGAGCAACCTTTTAGGCTGTATGGGATAGCCCTTAACAACCATCTTGAACAGGTAGCCAATGGTTGTGAACGGGCTATTCTAATATGGTCGAGATGCTTTAGATGCCCTAAAAGCTCCATCTCTTTCATAGCAGGCATAAACGACCATTATATAATAGCTAAGTGGACAAGTATTCTCTTGTTCTTTTTGTAATTTTTTCGTATTTCTGTCAATTTCCCCTCTATTATACATGTGTAATTCACCAGTCAATATGATGCTTACTGTAAACCCTTGTATTATACACGTGTAATTCACCAGTCAAATGAAATTGTAATTTAATGTACGTACGCATTTATATTAAGCACGTTTCTGTTTCTTTCATTTTTATTTCTTTATTGTAATTTAATGTATCCATTTATATGCCGAACATTATTCTTTGTTTATTCGTACTACCAACAGTAATACTCCG
Organism: Ipomoea trifida; assembly: GCA_003576665.1. Lineage (NCBI taxonomy): Eukaryota > Viridiplantae > Streptophyta > Magnoliopsida > Solanales > Convolvulaceae > Ipomoea > Ipomoea trifida. The sequence continues at coordinate 18,768,833 of CP025652.1, read as the reverse complement.
TAATTATACTAAAATGAGCCAATTACGAAAATTGAGCCAATTATAACAATAACAGCAACTGCGGCCTTGAGCACCACCTTCCTCGACACGCCTCCGGACTAAAATGGGTTAAAAAAAATCTTATTACTATTCGCCAGTACAGAAATTTATAATTAATGGTCTAAACTTTGTTAACACAAAATATATTTTTCGAATAACACCCGAGATTGCTTGGAACATTTAGCCCAAGAGCATATTCACTAAAAAAAAAGGGCCCAAGTTTAATTGAAATCGGACTCAGATTGAAAGCTTTGTTAACTCAGTTGAAATTTATAATTAATGGTCTAAACTTTGTTAACACAAAATATATTAAAGTGAATAACACCTGAGATTGCTTGGAACATTTAGCCCAAGAGCAAATTCACTAAAAAAAAGGGCCAAAGTTAAATTGAAATCGGACTCAGTTGGAAAGCTTTGCGTACCTCGGCCCACGGACAAAACTTTCCGTACCACGGCCCAAATTGAAAATGCGGATCAGCAGATACGCGCATTTGGGAAACGCGTATGTGTTCCCGGAAGACTGCGCTTGGGAAATGCGCATCTGGAGATACGCAATTGCCATTTGCGTTCGCCTTCGCCAGAGGTCGACTATCGTCGGCGTTCAAAACGCGTTTGGGAAATGCGGATCACGTATATACTAGAACCGCATTTCCGAAATGCTGGTTACATACTGTATTCGTACAAACTAAACTCGCATTTCCCAAATGCAGGTGTGGTATAAAATAACTCAAAAGCGTTTCCCAAGTGCGGCGCTATTCGGCAGAAAAAAAAAATACAACCCACCCGCGTTTGGGAGTTGCGGTTCTGACGGCAACCGCATCTCCCAAATGCGGATTTCGCTTGTCAGTCAAATTTTTTTTTCATCACTTTTTTGTAATTGAAATGCTAATCTTTCGTATTTCAGTCAAAAACTCATATATATGTGTGTACATATATATAGATACATATACATATATATATAGATACATATACATATATATATATATATATACATACATATATATATATATATATATATATATATATATATATATATATATTTTCCTATGCGGTTGGCCTTCTCCGGTGCGGTTGCTTAGGTGCGTGGTTTTCCTTTTTAAGGTGCGTAGCTTTCCTTTTTTAAGGTACGTGGTTTTTGTGCTTAAGGTGCGTCGTGTTGAAACTTAAGGTGTATCAACTTGATGCTTTAGGTGCGTGATTTTCCTTCCTAAGGGGCGTTGTTTTCCTTCTTATTGTGCGTGATTGTATGCTTAAGGTGAGTCAGCGTTGAAACTTAAGGTGCGTCATTTTAAAACTTTAGGTGCGCGGTTTGTATTCTAAAAGTGTTTTGTTTGTGTGGTTAAGGTGCGTAATTTGTGTACTGAAGGTGTATCATTTAAAAACTTTAGGTGTGTGGTTTGTGTTCTTAGCTTAAGGTGCTTCGTCTGTGTACTTAAGGTACTTTGTTTGTGTTTAAGGTGCATAGTTTGTATATTGAAGGTGTCCATTGAAAACTTTTGGTGTGTGGTTTGTGTTTTTAGTTTAAGGTGCATGGTATATACTTAAGTACACCCATTTTAATGCTTAAGGTGCCTAACTGCACAATCACACAGGAAGCTATATTTACACTTGAACCCTTCCATATATATATATATATATATATATATATATATATATATATATATATATATATATATATATATATATATATATATATATGTATATAACATCAGTTTGGCATAAACTGACATAATATGTATTTATTTTTTAAAAAGTACTCCGTAATATTATATATGTCAAGATTAGTCCAATAATCAACGTATATAGTATGTAATAAATGTTAGTTGAATATCAATGTTTTTTTTTTTTTTTTTGAAAACAGTTGAATATCAATGTTAATTGAATTACATAGTATACTTTTTTTAGTACTGACTTAATAAAAAAAATTGAACAAAAAAAAAATTGAGAGAGAAGGCAACACCATTGCCTTCTCAACTTCAAAAAATTGAGAGTGAGAAGAAGGCAATGGTAACTTTGGTTTTAGTAAAACAGTAAATGGCATTGATACTTTACACAAAAAATCAAAGATTTTAAAATGCACAAAATTGTCATGTCATCTCCAAGTCGTTGGTCATAATAAAAACATACAAAATAAGGTCAAAAGATAAACATATGAAGCCTAGCCTCAAAATAATTTCAAGTAATTAAAGTGCCATATTATAGGGCATTATGATACTGAAATAACACTGTAAAGGCCAAGACTTCCATCTGGCCTGACTGAGTTGGAAAAAAACTCCTAAAAATTGCTTTTTTTTGGTGGAACAGTTTATACAATTGCCATCATCTGCCAAACTACTACTACTAGAGAGAGTATGTGGACAGAGAATGGTTAAATCAGACCGAGATGCCATGATTGCTTATTTTTGTAACCTCCTTAGTAAGAAAATTCCTTTCTTTCTTTGCCTCTGAAGCAAGGTTGGAAACCTGAAACAAGAAAAATGGTATTCATTATCCAAGAACATACTAAACCCACTCTTTGTTAATTTCTAATTTCTAAATGAAATTTAAGGAAACAAAAACTAGAGCTCAAAACATAAGGTGACTCTCTTGTGTGACCGTCTCAAAAGTTTGTAAAAGGCGCTAGGTGCTCATAGGGCGGTGGATGGACGCCTAGCGCCTAGCCGCCTCCCCACGGGGGCCTAGGTTCCTTTATAAAAAATGTGTTTTACATTTGATAAATCAATAAAACATAAAGCCTGACCCTAGCCCAAAACCTAAAAGTCTAGCCCAAAGCTTACATGTTTAGCCCGAACCCAAACTCTCCAAATACTAAAAATCTAACCCTAATTTCAAGTCCCAAAATTTCATATTTCCACTGATAATGCATTACCATCTCTCTTCAACCCAAACTCTCCAAATACTAAAAATCTAAACCCTAATTTCAAGTCCCAAAATTTCATATTTCCACTGATAATGGATTACCATCTCTTCAACTTCAGCAACGCAATGAGTAGATTACTTCCAAGTGGCTATAGCGAGCTGCGACGATGGGCTTTGACAAGCAAAGGAAATCTAGTCGTCCGACAAGGCGAGGGGCTCTACAAAGGCGATGGGTGAGGTGGCCAGCTACGACTATGATGGGCAACAAAGCAATGGGTGGCTGCGAGGGTGTGCTAATTCCAACGAAAGCAGCAGCGACACACAAGAGGAAAAATGGCCAACTTGTTCGAGTAGTCAGTCAATTCGGCCAACTAGTCAGACGGCTACCTAAATAGGTGCCTACATCAGAATACACATCGGTCTAGGGGAGCGTAGGCCGATTATTGCAACACCATCGTCTCACAGATCTTTATCCATGAGACTAGTCGGGTTTAGATGGAAATGTAGTACTTATGAGTTATGATAGAAAATGCAATACTCAAATAATTTGATTGTTACTTATGAGGGGCAGTGTGATACTTTATATATGTGAAAATATAATACTTTTGAGGAAAAATGTAATACTTTTAAATCCAAATGAAATATTTAGGGGTGGAAGAGTTAAAGAGTTACTTATGAAGGAAAGCATAATGATTATGAGAGAAAATGCAATGCTTATAAAGAACCCAACCCGTCTTACGGCTGAGGGACCCGTGAGACAGTCTCATAGGAGTTTTTTTCCAAAACATGGATGAGTAGAATAAATATCCATATTAAGCAAACTTAACAAAAAAACTTACTTGTGATCTAAACAAAGAAGCTTCTCTTCGTGGAAGCTCTTTGAGGACATCTTTCAGACCTGGAAAAAATGGAATTTAATAACAGAAACAGACAGCATAATATATAATTAACAAAATCTTGGACCTTTTTATCAACCTGCAGCTTGTCTTTCTATCTTATAAGCAGAGCGAATAACACTCCTAATTTGTTTCCCAGCTTGTCTGATGAAACAAAAAATTTTAGCAAGATAATCCAACCAACCAAAGCAAACAAATAATGCTCACTGAAACTTGAGCATGGCTCCAGCAACAACCACAAACCTCAATTTTGTCTTTCCCCGTATCAGCTCCTGTTCAGCTTGCACTGCGTTCTTCTGAAATGGTTTAAGCATGTTTATTAGCTTACAATATAATATATCAAAAGGGGAAGATAAATTCACTGCTTAAAGGGAAATCATTAGGTGACCAGCAATTTCTTACAGTTTGTAAGTATTTATTCTTTAAACACCAGCTTCTTCAAGGAATAGAAAGGGGGAATCATACGTTTATTTATATAATACCAAAATAATAAAGGACCTCAGCTTACAATTTCTATTATATATTAACCAAAAAGTGGCAAGTATCAGTAAATTAATCATCCATAGTGCAGCCAAGAGAACCAAGCTTTAATAAGTAAATAAATAAATATAAATATGTAGGCAAATTGACAAACACAATAAGAACTTCCAATCTTTCATGTCACAAACAGTAGCTTGACTCATATGGAAAACAAAATGTAATTCTCCGCAGTCTACATCCATTTTCTCACTCTTTTGCACCCAAATAGTTAACTCATTAAGGAATCATCTTAGTTTGACTTAAGCATCTTTATTTACAACTAATAATGGAGAGCACAAGTCTGCTGATCAAGTTTTATAAATCAACTTTGGCACAAAATGCACTGTGTGGACTCCAATTTACGTAGAAAAATGAATCATTCCCATCAAATCTCCCTTCCACTCCCCCAACACAGCAGCACAATAAATTAAATCTATCCATTTTCTAAATTCATTTTTTGTCATGAGGGGTGGGGGCATAGTTATCACGGCGTCGCCTAGTCGTCGACTAGGCAACGCCTTGGCGTCCTGTCGGTGGAGACAGGACGCCTGGAGGGTTCGCCTCACCTGAAACGGCGAGGCGAGCTCTGGCGTCGCAGGCGGGCGCCATGGACGCCGACCCTGCGTCCAACCCGCAAACCCGACCCATTTTAGTAATTTTATTTAAAAAAAANAAAAAAAAAAAAAAAGGTTTGACCTAATAAGAAGAGAGAAGAAGAAAGGATTTCAGATATAGTGCGTCGACTAATGTCTCCCACAGCCATCGCCGTCACCGTCGCCCTCCCACCGCCATCGCCCTCCCACCGGCGTCGCTCTCCCACCGCATGAGTCGTCCTTCTTTCTTCTTCTTTCCTCTTCTTCTTTCTTCTCCATTTTCTTTGGTTTTCTCCATCTGCGACTGTTTGGCTTCCTATGGTTTTGGGTTATAAACTGCCAGCCTGCCATTTCTTTGGTTAATACTATCAGTGGACAGTGGGCAGTGGGCAGGGGCAATGGGCAGTGAGCAGTAGGCTAGGCAGTAGGCAGTGGGCAGATGCAGTACAATTTATATGTTTAATTGTTATATATATATATATATATAGTATTTTTTAACTTGTCGCCTAGGAGACAAGGCGGTCGGGAGGCGCCGCGACTTAATAGGGCGCCGTGATAACTATGGGTGGGGGTGGGGTGATGTTGAAAAGTGAGCAAAGAGAATGTCATGTTGAGAGATCAAGCATAATCTTCACAAGATGGTATAATTAATTTGAGATTTTGAGCATTACTAGCTATCAAACAAAACTTTAATATCAAGTGTTCCAAATATAAACCAAGATAAAAGGTGCAAAAGAAATACCTCCCATTTCTCACTCTCTGCCTTCAGAAAATCAATGGATTTCTTCAGCTCTTTGACTTTTGCATCAGCTTTAGAAAGCATGGCCTGCACACAGCAATAGAACTCTGTATTACTACAGCCTTACAATATAAAGAGTGCTGAATATACTTAAATCAAGATTAGTGGCAGGTAATGTTACTTTCTCTGCCGCCACTCATCCGTTTTCTGCCTTCCCCCATAATTAGTAGGCATTGTTTTCTAAGCTTTATCCCATCAAAACTGAAAGTAAATTAACCACTTTTTATATCTTATGAGCCTTGAATTCAACCTTTTATAGTTTTACTTACTATTCTTTTGATTCTTTGCATCTTAGAATGTCTCCAACTTTTTCTTATAGTCATGCTTTACTAATTTGTATGGTTTCTTCTTTAATGTCCGTTTATTTTATCTACCCAGCATGTTGATGAAGCCTAACGCCCTAACTAGGTCCAAGCTGTTTTTACTTGTCAATAACTAAAATATTTTTTCACAGATATTTGTAGAGAAAAAACACTAACTGCTGTAAAAACAGTCGATTACCTCTTCACTGACAAATATGCTTCTTGCTTTGTAGTACAAAAATCGCCTTGGTCCTGTGGGTAGTAAACAACTCTCAGGGCTAAAGGAAAAAGGATTTGAGCAGTTCGTGTGACATCAGTAATCAGCCTAATAAGTCACTCATGCAAAAACATATTTAGAAGTCACTAGCTTCATACATAAACTGTAATTTTCTTTCTTATTTCTTTTCTTTTTTTATAAAGACTGTCTTCATTCATAAATTATTGGGGGTGACTCCAAAGATTCAAACACCAATAACCAGATGAATACTCAATCTATAACACACCCTCCCAGCAACATTAAAGTCGAAATTGAGATTATAAATATGATATTGTCCAGGGATCTGCCCATCCCAACCCTTACACCTAATCCCCGAAGCAAATGAAAAACAGATAATTGACATAGCAGTTGTTCAAGTATGGTAACTGCTTTACACAATGTGGTTTCAGGAAAAGAAAAATTATTATCAATATAAAATGACTTACTTTTCAGACCCAAGAATCCAAGGCTGAGAAAAGCTCCTATTGTGATCAGAGGATGTGAAGCTGCAATACTAATACCCTCTGCAAATACAATTTATTATTAGGAAAACACAATAACACAGAAACAACAACAACAACAACAACAACAACAATAATAATAATAGAATTGTTAAATACACTTATAAGTAGTACAAACCTTTAATCTTCCCAAAAGTTAAGTCCTCGTATACATGATATTCAGCCTTAACATCTTGCAAGGAATCCTGCATCCATTTTATCATTAATCAAACTCATTTTTGTGCATCATTCACAAACTCATATTCAATTTTTGTATCTGAATGCATGACTTTGTATTCATATTAGGATCACTACAAGAATTCAAATTTTATGGTTTCTCTTCAATCATTATGCTTTAAAACATAACACCATTGATTGTATCACCATATAAACCATTAACTTGACTATTGTAAAATTTCAAATACTACAAATACGAGGAAGTATTCATTTATGCGCTTAATAAAATGGGGCCAAAATACTGCAGCAAATTAGCAAGCTAAGAATACCAAAGCTAAAAGAGGAAATAGGAATACATTACAAGGGTTTGATTAAAATGAGCAGACGAGGTGGTCAGGATACGATCCAATCGAGATTTGGTTACGGCGATTGCACTCTCTATTCCAGTTTCTATAGTCTGCTGGGCCTGCCGCGCCTGTTGCAGAGCATCGTCAATCCACGGTGCAGCCTGTGCTAGGGTTTCCAAATTGTCTGAGTAGTTTCCTCGCTGTTGAGGGAGTGGCGGGGCGACGGAGGGCGGCGGCGCTTTTGAATTCTCATCTGACGATTCGGCGATTATGGCCATCGTCAAAAGCAGTGGCGTTCGCTTCTAATGGCTTGTGTTGTCTGAGATCGCTCTGGGCAGCGACGGAGTGCCGGGAAATTATAGGAACGAGATAATTCCGCTTTTTGTTTAGCAACTATTGGCATTGTCCAATAATAGCAAATTTTACTATGGACCATGCATCAAAACTACGTCGTTTTGATTAATGAAAACAAACGGTTGAAACGGCCTCCGTTCTATGTCGTTCACTTTCAGTTTATATACACTAGAGTTACTTTTCAATACAACTGTAGTTACCTTTCAACACAATTGTAGTTCCTTTTTTATATAACTGCAGTTTCATTCAACATTAGACACTCAAATATGTGAAACTGTTATTCAATTTCCTTTCAACACAACTACAATATTATTTTGATATAACTACAGTTTCATTAGACAATATACACTCAAAAATGTGAAACTATTATTTAGTTTCATTTTATATACACTGCAATTTCCTTTCAACACAACTACATTTTCATTTTGATATAACTACAGTTTAATTTGATAATATAAAAACAAATGTGAGGCAGTATCTTTTGAGATGAACTATAGTATCCTTTACGGAGCTCCGTTATGACTTACGGCAGTCGTTTCTCCTACTTAATGAAACGGTGTTGTTTTGTGACAATGGTCCACAATGCATTGTGGACCATAGTCCACCGTATAATGACTAGTCCAATAAGTTGTCAATTTGTAGTTTATACCGGGCAATTTATATCATGGACATTGTGCACCCTGACCAAAACGATGTCGTTTTGGCCCTTTCTAATTAACGGATTTTTTTTAGAAATCTCATATCCCGTTTCGGCCGTTAAATCTATTAAAAAAAATTACAAACGCGATTTGCTCTGATCTGATCAAATTGGCGATTTTCTTTGTATATATGATCTTCGCAATTTGCTCTATATTTCATATCTTATGGATTCATAGACGGTGCGACATGGACGAGGTGATCGCGCAGCAAGATTTGGAAGTGACAGAGGACGGCATTGCTCTGGTTGGATTGGCAATCTCAGACGATTCTACTCCAGGTTTTTAATTTTGATTTTTGATTTCGTATGTGATATTTGTTGATTGAATTATATGTGAAAATACTTCTAGAATTGGTGTTGAAACACTAAGGGGAGTGTATTCAATCACGACTTTCATGAACTTTTAAATACTTTTAAAGTGATGGATTTTAATTGATTTTTGTAGAGTTTTTGTAAACTTTTCTAGAATCTTTTAAACTTTTATAAACTTTGTAAGAGTTTATAAATATCCATAGAACAAACATTTATTTACTTTTAAAAACTTTTTCATATTAAAAAGTTTACAAAAATCATTAAAACTCTAAATTGAATACACCCTCACAAACATTCCATAACTTCTATTAATATATTATCTATAAATTAGTGCATTGTAAAAATTAAAAAAAAATATTGATGTCACAAAAATAGAGTATATTATTCATAAAGAAAATATAATCAATTTTTATAAATATAACAAATAAAAATATTTCTTGAACTAATGAAACAACTAATGCTGAGTAATATAATTATCCTCTTCTCCGCAGTTAACTTGCTTAAACCTCGACTACTATCACGCCATCCATTTTTTATGGCGTCAACCATGAATTGTAACAACTCGTTACTCTCCTCAGGTGCCCATAATGCATAATTTCCATTTAACTTTATTTTTACCTTTACTCTTTTCTTGATGAGTATCTCCCATTTATAATTACTATAAAATAAATAAAGAATCTCTTAAAAAATTCAACTTAATACAATATATATATATATATATATATATATATATATATATATATATATATTTATTTATTTATTTATCTTTATATTTATAAATTAATAATTAATAAATATACAATTATATAAAATTATAAACATATTAATTAAATAAAAATTATAAATTAAAAAATTTGCTACAACCAGCAGCAACTTGCTGCTGGTTGCAGCAAATATTTTTGCTGCATAGCAGCAAGATTGCTGCTGCTCGCATAAATCTGCTGGCAGCAGATTCTTGCTGCGATCGCAGCAATTTTTTTGTTGCGATGGCAACAAAAAATTTGCTTGAACATAAAAAAAAAAAGTATTTGAAATTGTTGCGATGGAAACAAAAAATTTGCTTGAACATAAAAAAAAAAAGTATTTAAAATTGTTGCGATGGCAACAAAAAATTTGCTTGAACATTAAAAAAAAAGTATTTATGAAAGATTTGAAACGTACCGTAAAATTGATGAAAAATTTGCCTAGTTTAGATAGAGGAAAAAAAGTTTGTAGAGAATATTGAAAAGTTTGGGGTTGGAGGGTTGGATTTCATCTATTTATATTAATGAAGAGAAAGTCTATAGAAATCCTATTCTGACAGAGTTTGTGAAAGTCAATAACTTTTTGAATACCAGTAGACTTTTAATAACTCTATAAAAGTCTGAATCGAATACCTGCATACTTTTAAAGAGTTTTGAAAAGTTTGAATTGAATACATGTATACTTTTAAAGAGTTTATAAAAGTCTAAATTGAATACCACCAAACTTTTAAAGTTGATAAAAGTATTTAAGAGTTCATGAAAGTCGTGATTGAATACACCCCCTTAAGATGATTCATGTGTGAAATTATGTTGACTAGAGTAGTGTAAACGCTAAAATGAGTTTTGTGGTTATCATTTATGTACATTATGGCTAAGAATTATGTGTATTATGGTTATGTTTTATGTGTATTAACCATTGAAGCAATGTAAACACTAAGATGAATTCTGTGTATTGTTGTGATGATATAATGTGCATTCTGTTGTGAAATTCTGTGTATTCTAGCCAAGAATTCTGTATATTCATCTCAATTATGTATGGTAATCACTTGAGTGGTGTAAAATGAGTTATGTGTATTGTTGTGATGATATTCTGTATATTTTGTTTTCAGATTCTGTGTATTCTGACCACGAATTCTGTACATTCATCTCAATTATGTATGTAATCACTTTTGAGTATTGTACGATGAGTTATGTGTATTGTTGTCAATAATTATGTACATTATTGATTTGCAATACCATACATCATGAAATAGAAGTGACAAAACTTAGGCTTATTATTCTGGGTATTCTGTTCAGATATTATGTGTATTCTGGTATATAATTCTGTACATTAGTGATTTTCAATACCATACTTCATAAAATAAAAGTGACAATACTTAGGCTTATGATACTATGCATTATGTTTTGACATTCTATGTATACTTTACACGGATTCTATACATAGGGGTGTTCATTCGGTTAACCGAGCCATTTTAACCGAACTGATTTAACCGAAATTTTTAAACCTTACTGTTAACCAAACCAAAATTTGTTTTACCAAATTAACTAAACCGAAATTTTTTTCATTTAACCGATTAACCGAATTTTTTAAAACAAAAATTTTAAATCCTAAAAATAACACTTAAAATAATAAATTCAATTAAAATAAAATACATATCATAATAAGTTTATAACAAAATATACAAAAATAATACCACAACAACACCATAAACATTAAAACACAAATTATAAACTCCAAACATCTATAAGTATATACATACATATATATATATAGGGTGGGTTGACTTCATATGAGACAACACCTTCCCGTGAGATAATGCGACAACGTGAGTGCACATAGTCTACTTCACGAATGCACACACCCTAAACTGTGTGCACTCATGTAGGCTAAGTGCACACACTTTAGGCTGTGTGCATCCGCGTAGTAAATTGTGTGCACTCACGTTGTCGCATATCTGTCTAACGGAAAGGTGGTGTCTCATATGATTGTAATTCTATACTTCATATGAGACAACACATTCCCGTGAGATAGAATACAATTCATAATCATAATCATTATTATTATTATTATATTTTTTTATAATGGTATTTATCTCTTTTAAAAAGCATATTTCATTTCTATTCCTTTAACCAACCAAACATTGAATTACAAATCCTAAAGAATATTCCCTTAGTGAACCAAACAATAGAATACAATTCATGTTCTATTCTTATGGACCTTATCTATTCCATTCCTTATGGAATAACATTTCTATTCTCTCAAAATTCATTCTATGAACCAAATGTGTTATTAAAGTTTAAATTTACTCATACAAAATTTAAAATTTATATCTTGTTCTTATTTCTAAATATAATTTTCTTAGTTATTACGGAGTATTTATGAAATTAAGGGATTAACCTAGAGTCTAATAAAGCTTAAGTGATTAAAGCTTAGATTTAACTTAGCAATATCAAACTCACTATGGTAATTAATCTTGCTCTAAATGATGAACATGACATGATCTCTTGAACAATCTAAACACGCACATAAAACGAGCAGCAAAGAAGAAGTTAACTAAGCTGCAAATTGTAAAGAATGCACATGGCTCGTTTGGTAACCCAATTCAGAGTACGAATATTCCTACATCTAGGGGGCATCCCATAAACAAGACTACCCAATTCACAATTACTTTACGGTGTACACAATAGAATTCAACAACATCATGCTAGAACTTAGCTAGGTTTGACGAATACTCTAGTGAAGAATTGGCCTCTAGATCTTGCGATCTTCAAAATTTTGGCTCCCCTTTCAATTGCAGCTTACTCTAACTCCCGTCCAGATTTGAATGGGATTCGAAACCTAATTAACAGTAAAGAGTTGAAGAAATGACTTGATGATTTATCTTGATTTAGCACACATAATCTCTCTAGAAGCGAATTCTCAATCTTTATTTATTTATTTATTTAAAGAGCCTATGTCTTCGAGATGGAGCCAGTTGAGGTTTTATATGAGAACTTTGTACATTTATATACAAAAAATCTTATGGGTTTCCAAACAGGTTAGGCCCGTTTACTTCAATTTTTTGTTATCTATTTTCTAATTTTTCATTTTTCATTCTCTATTTTCTGTTCAGAAAACTTATTTACTAACACTCATTTTTTTAAAATTTATTTATTTTTTTAAATTGATACATCCATCTATAATGAATAGGTCTGCTACCTTTTCTTTGGAGGTTAGTTTGTGAAATTCAGTTGAGAGTAATATATTAATAGAGAAATTTCCACTTTTGGTCCCACGAGTATGGTACCATTTCCACATTTGGTCCCTGACTATTAAAATTTCCAGATTTGGTCCCACGACTTTGAAATCTCTACCACATTTGGTCCTTCCGATCAAAACTCCGGTCACCGGTGACTATTTTTCCGGCGAATGCATTAAGTTAAGGGCAAATTTGTCATTTCACTTTTCATTTTTATTAAAAAAAAAAAAAACCTAAGCCCTTTGCAGCAGCCATCTTCCCCTGAAAATAGTTCTTGCAGGTGAAGGTGAATGTGCCGGTGCCGTCGTCAAAGGCATATCTGTACGCTCTAGGACAAGCTCGCTTGAAGATGGTTAAATAGAACGACGGCTTGCAGGTTGACGGGTTCGCAAACTCGCCGCTGCAGCAGTATTGGGCTAGCCCGAATGCTTCGCAGGCGCTCTTGTACCCAACTACTTCGCCGGCGCCGTACACTTGAGGGACCAAATGTGGAAATGGTACCATACTCGTGGGACCAAAAGTGGAAATTATTCTATATTAATATGTGATAGTTGTCTATTTGTATACTTTTGCTGGTTCTAATTTCTAAATCTGATCTTTCTCAACCCAGTAATCAAGTTTGTGTCCAAGCAACTATTCCAGTAAAAGGTTAATGCAAGCTCATGGTTGAAGTAGAAAAATGTGATTAAGGGTCCTCCACTCCACTCAACAGAAGAGAACCAATTAAGCAAAAAAACACATACAAAAACAAACCTAAAGACTGTAAAGAGAACCAACTAGCACATTGTCCACACAATAGAAAATTTTAGCTCAGAAAATGTATAGTTAAAAAGGCACATCATAAATACTCTTCAGATCTGCTATGTAAGAGCTAAAGAAATATCTACAATTACACATCAAAAATAATTTTAAGATTTGTACTATAAGGGCTCAAAAAATATACACTGAAATTGCACATCATAAACAAAAAAATACTGAAATGGGGTAGTCTTTGAGATCAAGAAGGCTTACCCTAGAGAGAGGTGATGGGCACGATCCAACAGACGACTTTGGGGACTCCGTTTTGGGAGTGGAGTGACCGCCGGGTATAGGGATGACCGGAGGAGGGTGAGTTCCGTCGGAGTAGAGCCGCGTCTGTCCGGGCAGTTTGTGAAGTCGTCTATGCTAGACGCTTGTAAACGAAGAAGAAGAATCCCAGGTCGTCTCTGCCTCTCCGGTACAAGGAGTAGATGAAGAAGAAAGAAACGCCGCTACCCTGCCTCTCTGGTACTGCTACAAGGAGTAGAGGAAGAAAAAGAAAGAAAAAGTTAGAAGAAATGACGCTGCCAGGAATCGAATAAATGACGTAATCTACTTTTTACTGTTCAAGCGTGTGTTTTCAAATCAGAGAACGGCTTTTTACCTTGTTTCAGATTTCCTATTAAATGGAGAGACTTTTCCCAATTTTCAAAATGAGAAATGTATAGATAAACATGTTTTTTCTTTTTTTATTTCTCAAATTTCTTAAATTTTCAGAAAATCAGAAAATTTTCCACTAAGTAAACACACCCCTAATTTCACTATTTGTTTTATTTAAGGGTAAATTGACACATTTTTCTATGAAAATTATGGACAAAGTTAGGGCTAAAATTTAGATATTAAATAATACATGGGATAATCATGTATATAAATAAAAGAATTGTACCCAAAAGGAATTATTGGCAAAAATAAATGCAGAAAAGAGAAAAAGGGAAGAGAGAGACTGACAGTAGCAAAGGCAAACAACGTAGGCTCAAGTGCTCAACACACATAAAAAACCCTATCGTGCCCCACTTCAACGTTTCTCTCATCGTTTCCAAATTCCAATCCCTTGTCAGTTCGATCTTCGCTATCAAACCTCTGAATCCATTTCGATCTCACTTTGCTCTGTTTATTCTTACTCGCAAAATCCCCAAAAAGAAAAGAAGAACTCTAGGCTCAGTTCTTCGCGATGATTCCGTTCGCTTCGACCACTTCGTCCCAGATTCGGTATTTGCTGCAGAGCTTAAATGATTCCAACTCTGACTCGGTCTTCCAGGAGCTCTGCCAGGTTATATACTTACTTTCCATTTATCTATCGCTGTATATATCGATACGTTAGAGTCTGTGGATGGATTTTGCGTATTCATGTGAACGCACCTATTTATGCTGTCACTGAATTTCTCATTCCTTGTGGTATTTGTACGTTATTAAAGATTGTAGCTTTGGGATCCTTAATTATTGTTTGATTGTATGGGCATTGTTGAACCCTTAATTTTGCTTATTTATTTAAGTTGTCTCACCACTGATGTCCAGTCTTTGTGGATGTGGGTTGTGAGATATCTTTGTCTCACCACTGATGGTTTAGCTTGTTACTTGGGCGAGAGTGGTGGTTATTATGG
Source organism: Ipomoea trifida (assembly GCA_003576665.1). NCBI lineage: Eukaryota > Viridiplantae > Streptophyta > Magnoliopsida > Solanales > Convolvulaceae > Ipomoea > Ipomoea trifida. The sequence continues at coordinate 18,753,802 of CP025652.1, read as the reverse complement.
AATTAGGGTGTATTTGCAACTTTTGAGGGCTGGTAGCATCCATTGACACACTTCTCTTTGCTTAGGGTCTTGGCTATTCAAAGAGCCAAAATTATAGATTTGGAATGCAATTGCTGGGTCAGGCACTTAAACAAAGCACACAATTGAAAGCTTAGTATTTAATCTTAAGAAACCCTTTCATAAACATGTTTTTTTTTTTTTTGAAATCCTGAAGGGTTAAGAATTTAGTGGGCATGGCTTTTATGCATCAGTTAGCTGATTTAGCCTATTTAACTGCAGTTTGCAACATATGGAATTGAGGGAAGAATACTGCTGCTTGGAACCATCTTTGATTACCTGAGTATTTATGGGAAAGACCTGAAGAATATGCAATTCGATGCAGTTTATTCTTCAATTTTCAAGTATATCTTGGATAAACCTAATTTCAGCACTGTTTTCTGTGTGTCCATAAGAGGTGTAACAATTAATGAGGAGTTTCTGGAGAATCTGTGTAATGCATTACGGTTGTCAGTATCTGAGAAAATTGAAGTTGGTCTTGCTTTGTCTGATTCTGAGAATGCTGATGTCAAAATGTGTGGTAAGCCCTTTTTAACCCATCTCTACTGAGAAACTTATGCTCAGATCAATGTTGCTTTATTATATTGAATATAATGACAGCTAGATACACAAAGTACTGATGCTTTATATTCCAATATGGAACCTATTAATATATTTCAGGGAAAAGCTACTGCATGGGCCAGATTGTCGAATTATGTTCAAATCAAATGTCTTTTGATTCTGTGGAACACATTCAGAGCATTCTATTGTTGATTAATCAATCTGAAGGCCTTTCTAAGCATGTAGATTTGTTTATGCACATGCTGTCTCTTGTCCAATCAAAAGGAGGATCCCAATTCATCTTATCCCCATTGCTTTCTGATGAACTTCGTGAAGTCAACTTTTGGAGGTATTTTTTGCTGATATTGACTTCTTCTTATTGCTGTTATTTTCATTATTATTAGTTTTGGTGCATCTGAGGGGAATGGAGTGAATGGGAATTGAACTTAAGAACTCTTATATAGAGTCTTGGACTGTTATTATTATTTCTTAATAATTAATAATAGGAATTTTAACTCCATATTATAGCATTACATACACACACATGTATATGCATATTTTTTCTTTAATTATAGTTTTCCGATTTAATTATAGTTTTCCAATTTAATTATAGTTTTCCAATTTAGTTATTACTACAATAACAATATTATTATTATTATTGTTATCACCATAATCATCATAATATATGTGTGTATTAATTTTGAACTCTAGTTTTCCAACTCATTTTTATCTTTTTATAATTTTATTTGCTGTAGGAACTTTGATGATTTTAATGAAGACAGTGAAGATGATTTTGATGCGCTTTTAATGGAAATGGAAAAGGAAATGAGCATGGCTGATACAATGAAAGAGCTGGGTTATGGATGCACAGCTAATGCCTTGCAATGCAAGGAAATCTTATCTCTTTTCTTACCATTGACTGAAATTACTGTTGCAAGGATACTTGGAATGATTGTTCGTACCTACTCTGGTCTGGAGGATAATCAGAATATATTTTCAACATTTCGAGCTGCTCTTGGGAGTACCACTGTGTATGATTTACCATCACCAAGTTCTTGGAATGGTGATGTACTTATTGATGCAATCAAGGAGCTAGTGAGTTTACTTGTTTCTTTTATATATTCATCAATATTCATCAATTATAAGGTGTGTATTCTGTGTTTTGTTTGCTAATTCTTATTGATTTGCACAGGCGCCTGGGCTAAATTGGGGAACTGTTATGAAAAATCTAGATCATGAAGGGTTTTATGTCCTTAATGAAGCAGCTTTTGCCTTTCTTATGTCCATGTACAAATGTGCATGCCAGGTATGTATGTCAAATTTAACTGTGCCTTGGCATGTTCACTTTATTACGTGGATGTTTGGCTGCATATACAGTTTGCAGTGCCAGAAATTTGGGTCAGTGGGGAGAATGTACACTCAATAATAAGACCTAAAACATTTATATTATTATATTAAAATAGAAATACTATTAGAAGTGTAAAACTTAGTTATCATTATTCTTGATATGTGCTTTAAAATAAAATAAAATTAGGATTTCAAAATTTCAAGTTAAGCAAAGAAGTTTTTATGATTACTGACTTACCGTTTCTCCTTAATCAAATTTAAAAATTCAAAAAATTTGATAAATTAAAATTTTTTATTGAATAGACTAATAGTGTGATAAGCTGAAAAGGAAAGAACATGTTAGATTTATGGCAAAAAGGGTTTCTTTAGACAAGTGCAAATTGGACTTTAACTTGTAGATTTATTATTAATCATGCTGTTGTTTTGTTATTTTTTAAACTAATGTGTGGGTGCGGTTTTGTCTTTACTTACTAATATTCACTCCTGGTTGTTTAGAATGAGTGGGTGACTACCATGTTCTAGATGCTAGTTTTGTAGTTTAATTTGCATTTGTGGCTTAGGATCCCTTCCCTCTACAAGCTGTCTGTGGCTCTATCTGGAAAAATTCTGAGGGGCAGTTATCATTTCTTAGTCATGCTGTAGTGGCTCCTCCAGAAGTATTTACCTTTGCTCATTCTGGGAGGCAAATGGTATGTTTCTTTAATTTAGTATCTTTTTTTTTTGTTTTTTTGTTTTGGGTTTGTTTGGCTGATCTGAACTGCCATCACTTTATGAGCAGGCCTATGTTGATGCCGTGAATGACCATAAGTTTCAACATGGACATTCAAACCATGCTTGGTTGTGTCTTGATCTACTGGAAGTGTTGTGCCAGCTTGCTGAGAGGGGGCATGCAAATTCTGTTCGATCCATTCTTGAGCACCCTCTTAAGCACTGCCCTGAACTCTTACTTCTTGGCTTGTCACACATCAATGTACTGATCTTAAAACACAATGTATCTTGTGAATCCTTTTCATTGTTTTCTGTATTGACATTGAATAGCAATCTTGTTATACCAAATGCAGACGGTGTATAATCTCCTTCAGCATGAAATTTCTTCAACAGTTTTCCCTATGATACTGAAAAATGCGCCAGGGATGGGTATGATTCATTATTTATGGCATGTCAATCCAAGCATTTTGGTGAGGGGTTTTGTGGATGCTATAACAATTGATACAGACAATATTAGCAGAGTTTTGGAGGCCTGCCAAGAATTAAAGGTTTGAGTTAATTTCAAATTGAAGAGTTTTAGGTACATTGTGTTTCTTATAATATAAAATTGTTTTCTTGTAATATAAATGTTCATTATTTTTCTTCTTTTAGATAATGAACAGTCACATCCTTTGGTTGGAGACTTTTCTTTCAAATGAAACTTAAACAATCTGTGCCTAACATTCCCCATTTGCCCTCTTCCCTCTCTTTTATCCTCCTTTGCCAACAACATGGAAGGAAAGATAATATATCTTGCATTGACCAAATTCCTTTTTAATGCAGATTCTTTCACCAGTATTGGATATGCTTCCTTCTAATCTTAGTATTAGACTTGCTGCTGTAGCCTCTATGAAAGGACTCATAGATCTTGAGAAATGGTTGAATACCAACTTAAGTACATATAAAGATAAGTTTTATGAGGTAGTTTCTCTTGTTAAATTGAGTTTCACTTTCACGTTCTCTAATTTCTGTATTATTCCTGTTTGTAATGTGAGAATCTTGACTGTTGGGCTGAAATTTGTCTTGCTACTTATAGGAATGCCTAAAGTTTCTAAAGGAGGTTCAGTTTGGCGCTCAAGATGTTTCAACTAACTGCTTTCATCCCCCTAACACACTGTTGAATATTTATTTGGAAGCTTCTTCCATGTTCATTAAGGTTTTGGGTTTAGCTGTTGGACTAATTAATTAACAATTGTGCCCTTCATTAGTGTTCATCTAATCCATTTGCTTGTTATGTCCAGCTGCTTCAGTCTCATACTGGGTTAATTTCCTCTCATTACTTATCTGAGGAATTGGAGAAGCTAAATATGACATACATGAATTCTAACTCAAGGCTTAAGACTGTTGGTGCTTCTAATTCGTCAACTTCAGATGCTCATGCTGATGACATTGAAGCAGAAGTAAACTCATATTTCCAACAAATGTTTCATGAGGAACGGTCGGTTGAGACAATTATTCAAATGCTTGCTCGTTTCAAAGAATCTTCTGATAAAAGGTTTTCTACTTTTCTAATGCTATTCCACCTGTTGTCAAATTACTACACTTAAATGCCTAATTCTGTCAAAATATTTTATTGGGTATAATTTCTATAATTTTCGTTTGCATGTTGTTATGAAAGTGCACTTCTCAAACTCTGTAAAGAAAAAAAAATTGAGTTAGCGTGTAATGCTTTCACATAATGCGGTTTGGGGTAGGAAGATGTGTATGTAATGTTAAATATATTTTGTACAGAGTTTTTCCTAGGGGATTGGGAAAGGATTTCTATTGCATGTACATGCTGGGAATGATCAGTGATTGATCAAAGCATACTCTATAATGCCTAACCTTTATTTTTGCTTGCAGGGAACAAGCAGTTTTTGAGTTTATGATTGCTAATCTTTTTGAGGAATATAAATTCTTCTCAAAATATCCTGACAAACAGCTTACCATTGCTGCAGTTCTCTTTGGTGAGCATTTCTGTATCTTCTTGGAGGTTCTATGATATTGTTGGGGTTCTTGCTATATATATATAAGCCAGTTGGGCATGGTTTTGCCTAAATTGGCATGGGTGGAGTTAGTCACCTTTATATCGTTGCCTGTTCAATGGAATTGAAGATAATTTGTATATCTGTTCTATAGTGCCATGGTAGATAATTAACATCCTGGTAGATGTTAACCTTTTGTTATGTATGCATGATTATTTTTAACATAATTTTTACTTCATTATATCATTGCCAGAAATGACCATTTCAGGAAATTGAATTCCTCTGTGAAAAGGGGACTTGAAGTTATTGTGCTTAGTTCATTGTTCCAAAATTTTCAGGATCCCTTATCAAGTGTCAGCTTGTAACTCATCTTACTCTTGGAATTGCCTTGCGGGCTGTCTTGGATGCTTTGCGGAAACCTGCTGATTCAAAAGTACTATTTTATTTGTTTCTTTAATTTAATTTTTAATGAGGTGGTTCAACTGTTTGTGTAGACTTGATTTTGCTGATGGCTCTCTATACACAGATGTTTTCTTTTGGCACTAAGGCTCTGGATCAGTTTCGGGAACGTTTGATTGAGTGGCCACAATACTGCAATCACATCTTACAAATATCTCATCTCCGTGTAAATCATTTGGATATTGTTCTATACATTGAACGGGCACTTGCAAGAATATCCTCTGCACATTCTGAATCTGACATAGGCAATAATGCTGTTGCTGATCCGTTTCCTGGAATTATCCAGTCTTCAACATCAAATGTAGAGGTGAATATATTATTGTTTTTATTTTTATTATTATTGGGCTTGGGTGGGGATTTGTCTCCTGTATCATTTAATGGTTTGAATGCATGAAGAATTTGACAAAGACATGGTGATATTTTGTGGGATCCTATAATTATCTCATGCACAAGTATAAAATCTTCCAGATGCTGCCTTGCTTCCATGTTTGTCCACAGAACCATATTTTTTTCATTAGAGAATGCCATGCCCTTTAATTACAGTGCAAGGGGGTAACTTGGGGTGGGGCAATTTGGATGCTGACTGAGTCAACTGGTAGTTTTGTAGTTTAGCTTGAAATTTATTATGTTGGATTAAGAAAATATCTTTTTTCCGTTGATTGAGACTATACCTGTGTTACTCCAGCCTGCCTTACTCCAAGAAGAATGGCTGAAATCCTTGGCTCCTTGCTATCTTTGTATTTGTAATTTGTTTGTTTCGATTGCTTAAATTCAAACTAAATCAATTGGGGTGTGCATTTATGGAGCAAAATCAATTCAGTCTGGCCATTTTGGTCACAACTTATGTGAACTGAAAGTACTTAATATCTTTAATGCAGAATTCCCCATTTACATTGGGTGGACCTATGAGCTCCCAATCATCAGGCATGCAATTAACACCTCCAGTTCAGCTCCCGCCTAGACAGCAGAGTACCTTAGATGAGAGGAAAATTTCAACTATTCCTAGCCACATGAAAACTTTGTCCTCCACAAGTCAAACAGTGGGTGTTCCTTCAAGTGATGCATCTAATATTCCAAAGGCCTGTGCTTATTTCTATATGTTTATTTATAGTTTGGTAGAGTTTGCCAATTTTAATATTCACTTTTGCGTTTTGCCATTTCCTAAAATACAGTCACAGAGTGCACTCAATTCTGCAGCAGCGCACACTTCATCCCCCGGTTTTACTCGCCCAAATCGAACAAACTCAACTAGTACACATTACTTATTCTAAACTCATTACTGTTTTACATTATACTATTATGGGTATCCGTAATTATATTTCTGCAAACATCTAGTTTGTAGCTTTTGGTGTTTAAGCTGATTCTTTTTTATAGGGTTTGGGTCAGCATTAAATATTGAAACACTTGTTGCTGCTGCTGAGAGAAGAGAAACACCTATAGAGGTAAGTGTTTGTCAATCTGTGTCAGTTTTGTCTAGCTATGGATTTCTATTGTTTAACCTTGAATAAAGGAATTCTTATCTCTTCCCAAGGTGAATTAGTATACTAATTGCTTATTTATTAGAAAGTCATTGCTACTCCACTAACCTGATGTCTCGTCATTGTAAGAAAGCCTTCATATAGAAAGGTGTTTTGTTTTGTGTATTGCTATGCCAATGCTGCTACTGTGTTCTGCTATAAATTGTGTATCTTGGCAGCAGTCAAGTGTGTGCATGTTGACTGTGATCTAACAATGTGAAGTTTGTAACTTTTTATAAAGTTGGAGTTGCAATTTATCCCTTTTTCCTTTAATGCTGACTAAACTAATATATGCATTCATTAATCTCTTTACAGGCTCCAGCTTCAGAAGTCCAGGATAAAGTCTCATTTATCATCAATAATTTGGCTATTCAAAATGTTGATACTAAAGCAAAAGAGTTTGCTGAAATTTTAAAAGAGCAGTATTACCCCTGGTTTGCTCAGTATATGGTGATGAAAAGGTGAGAAGTTAAATATTTGGTTCTTTACTTTACTTCATAATGCTATTATGTATAGATCATTGTAGCCATTTTGAGACTTTCTCACCTGTTTGTTGTTTTATTTGGTTTTCTGTTTAATCTCTGCTTGCGTAGAGCGAGTATTGAGCAAAATTTTCATGACTTATACTTGAAGTTCCTAGACAAGGTGAATTCAAAGGCTTTGTACAAGGAAGTTGTCCAAGCAACGTATGAAAACTGCAAGGTTCATTGTCTACTCATACTACAAGTTATGCCTATTAGAAAAGTTAAAACTATAGGTTATATCTTATTTGTTTATTTATTATTATCATTAATTTTCAGGTCCTGTTAGGGTCTGAACTTATAAAGTCAAGTTCAGAAGAGCGTTCATTGCTAAAAAATCTAGGAAGTTGGCTAGGGAAGATAACAATTGGCAGGAATCAAGTTTTACGTGCTAGGGAGATTGATCCCAAGTCTTTGATCATAGAGGTTGATTTTTTAAAATGTAGCTTTTGGAGTTCTTTTGACATTACATTTTGGTTCCCACTAATCTGGAGGCCTTCTTGTATTTAATGTGTTGAGCTATTGTTTTTCTTGCAGGCTTATGAAAAAGGGCTAATGATTGCAGTTATTCCTTTCACCTCAAAGGTTTCTGCAATATCCTTGTATTTGTTATTTATCTTGTGTTCTATGATATTTTATTTTATATTGTCATTGCTTGTTGCAGATATTGGAACCATGTCAAAGCAGTCTAGCATACCAACCCCCTAATCCATGGACCATGGGTATACTTGGATTACTTGCTGAGATCTATGCAATGCCAAACTTAAAAATGAACCTCAAGTTTGATATTGAGGTAAATATATATGCCTAGCTTTTTATTTTACACATATACTGTCTCTTGGATTGTCTTAATACTTGTTTTTCTCTTCGTTCTTTTTGAATTTCAGGTGCTGTTCAAAAACCTTGGTGTGGATTTGAAGGATGTTGCACCAACATCACTTCTTAAAGACAGGGTTAGAGAAGTAGAAGGAAATCCTGATTTCTCAAATAAAGATGCTGGGTCTTCTCAATCCCAGATTGTTACCGATGTCAAATCAGGACTTGTGTCTACTCTTAATCAGGTTGAACTACCACTTGAGGCTGCCACATCATCTCATCCTGGTAGTCACTCACGTATATTATCTCAGGTATATGCTTCTCTTTTTTGTACCACTATTTCACTTTAGCTATTACCATTAGCAATAACTTTTTACACATGGTGATTCAGTATGCTTCTCCACTCCATCTTCCTTCTGCAACACTTATGGAGGAAGAGAAGCTAGTAGCTTTAGTAGATCAGCATCAAATTCCTTCTGGTCAAGGTATCATACCAGGGCAGACACCATTTTCTGTTAGTCAGGTATTTTGGCAGCTGCATTTGTAATTAATTATTTAATTTTGTATTAAGTTTGTTTTGATAGAACTGGATATAAATTAATTAAATGTTCAACTGTTGCTGTAGCTTCCTACACCTACCTCTAATATTGAACAGCAAGTTATCATCAATCCAAGACTTCGTGCTCTGGGCATGCATGTGCATTTTCAAAGGTCTGAAGCGCATACTGGAACTCAGCCATAATGGAATTACTTTATATGTTTGTCCTGTTAGTTATTACCTTGTTCTTAAGTATTTGTTATTTTCCTTGCTGCAGTGTGCTTCCCATTGCCATGGATAGAGCTATAAAAGAGATAGTTACCAGCATTGTGCACCGCAGTGTTTCTATAGCTACTCAGACAACGAAGGAACTTGTTTTGAAGGTTTTAAGAAGAAACCCTTCATCTAATTACATCCCACCTTCCCTTTTCCCTAAATATACTGTGTCTTCACTTAAATTGCTGTAGAGGTCCTGTCTTCCTCTGCTGAATCCATGAATTAATTTATTGACAGGACTATGCCATGGAGTCAGATGAGACCCGTATACGTAATGCTGCACATCTGATGGTTGCTAGTTTAGCAGGAAGTCTAGCTCATGTGACATGCAAGGTAGAAAGAAAATATTTTTTCTTTGTTGTTTTTTATTTTTATTTTTTTGTGTGTGTGTACTATTTTAGTTATTGTTCTGCTTGATGGTTACCATGCATAATTTGGTTTCTGATAAGTATGATGAATGTTTTTATGACCTTTAGGAACCTTTACGTGGTTCAATATCGAGCCAGCTACGGAGTACACTTCAGGGATTAAGTATTTCTAGTGAGCTCCTTGAACAAGCTGTACAACTAGTGACTAATGACAACCTTGACCTTGGTTGTGCATTGATTGAGCAAGCTGCAACAGAGAAGGTCTTTTCTAGCTTGGGTTTCTTTTACTTTTAAAGATGTCACTCTTGGTTGTTGCTTGGTTTTTTTTTTTTTCCTCTATATTAGCATCTTGTCCAGTGTATTTGTGTTATAGGCGCTCCAAAATGAACAGGAAAGAGCTCTAGACATTGGACTCTGTATGCATAGATTTTGTAAAGTGTTACTCACCCATCATGTACTTCTGTCATATTTCTTTCTCTTTCCTTTTTTAGGTTTTTGTGCTCATGTTTGCTATGTTACTATGAACAATAACTAACTTTTAAAGTTATATAGAGTGAGAATTTAGCTTGTGTTCTAGGGTTCAAATTAGTGGTGAACTTAGATGCTTCATAAGATAACCTTTTTCATAGCTTGGAGGGTTCTTTTACACAAGTTGGACTAACATATGATCTGCTTTTATTTTGTGAGAGCTTAAACCTCACTGTGGTTAAACATACTGAATCTTAAGGTTTTAAATCCGTTACCCTGTGCTTTGTCTTTAATGTTGAGTTGTTGATCTCATATGTGGTTTATCATTCTACTGTATGCAGGCAATACAAACTATTGATGAAACCATTGCTCAACAGCTTGCTATAAGGAAGCATAGAGAGGGACCCACATTCTTTGATTCAGGTGTCTATACTCCAGGACACATGGGAGTTTTACCTGAAGCACTTCGTCCTAAACCTGGCCGTTTATCCCATTCTCAACAGCGAGTTTATGAGGCACATACGATGTCCTTAGCCTTATTTGCTTCTGTATTGACACTAATTAAGATCTATGTCAATTTACATTCAATTCTGTCTACAGGATTTTGTTCGCTTACCTCTGCAAAATCAATCGGGACAAAGCTCAAATACTTTGCCTGTTGGTCCTTCTCCTTCACCAAGTAGTAGTGGTCTGTCCCGGGCTTATGTGGCTGGCTCTGGGCAAATGAACCCTGCAATCTACTCGGCTGGCCTTGTTAATGCAGGAATTAGTTCTGTTCCACAGCCTCTGGATATTGTATCAGAAGAAATAGATGCAAGTTCATCTCAGCTTCATAGGTGGTTTTTTCTTTACAAACTTAATTTAGAATCTTTTTATTGGCTGTCTGTTGTTCTGTATGTGTCCTCCAAAGAACAATTTTGAATTTTTTTTATTGTTAATGCCTCTTTTTATCTGTTTATATTGTAGTGCTTCCTCACCTAACAATGGAATGGGTGATGGCGGTTTTGAAAATGACACTATTGCTCAATTATCTTCAGCATCTACAGCTGAATTGCAGCCTGTTGAACAGTCTAATGTTGTAAAGGTAGTTTAGGTTATTTTATGCATGGTGATCAGTGATCTTTTTAGTTTGGAGTCTTGCATGTAAATATGCAACTGCTTCTTGCAGGAGCCAGGTCTCTCTGTACAGCCACCAAATTCAACACCAACCTCTGAGCGTCATGGAAATAGTATTTCAGAGCCACTGTTGACCACAGGCGATGCTCTGGATAAATACCAGATTATTTCAGAGAAGGTTCATTACTTCTGTTTTATTTTATCTGCGTGTGTGTATTTTGCCCATAATGATAAATTACACTTTTGGATTATCAGATGGTATTCCTTATTCACCCCTGGTTCTGATCTTATTTTATCTGCGTGCGTGTTTTTTTTTTTTTTTGTTTTGTTTATCCCTAATGAATTCTAATTACTTGCACAATATATTGGAGGAAGACAGCTATTTTCATTTTGTTTTTGTCCTATGCTCCTATTGGGGGGTTTGTGCTGGTTGAGTTTTCGAGGTGGTAAAATAAGTCAACATAATCTATATAATTGTCTCAGTTTCTTTTATTATAATCTTTTTATGATGTAAATTTTAGCATAAATCAACAATTTCACCCATGCATAAACTTGACTATGAAGAATGTAAGAATAGGAAGGTGGTGGCTACTGATCTGACTATTATGGATATTTTATTTTATATTCGTTGCTTTTATCTAATTTGACCATTTATGTTATTTCTACAGCTTGAAAATCTGGTATCTACTGATGCTAAAGAAGCAGAAATTCAGGTATTCTCATTGTCTTTCTTTTTTTGTGGACTAATTCAGAATAAATTGAATTCTTTTAATTATAAAAAATGGAATTGCTTCAAATTACAGCATCCACATTGTTATTTTTATTATCATTTATTCTGCTTTTAGAAATTTCTTCTCCAAACTTCATCAGGATGTGATTGCATGTAATTATATGGCTCTTTTGACAGGGTATTATTGCGGAAGTTCCTGCAATAATTCTCAGGTGCATTAGTCGAGATGAGGCAGCCTTGGCAGTGGCTCAAAAGGTGTGTTATTCTCCTTCTGTAGGGTAGAATTGTATTCACCAGGTTTAATGTAGAGTAGAGTTAATATTTTGTACATGTGATTTGAGGTTTTCTCATCTTTTTTAAGGTGTTCAAGGGATTGTATGAGAATGCATCAAATACTGTGCGTGTAAATGCTCATCTTGCTATTCTGGCGGCTATCCGCGATGTCAGCAAGCTTGTTGTTAAGGAGTTGACTAGTTGGGTATGTTGCTGAAATATCTTTACTTTTTAATTTTTATATAGTCAACACTCATATATTCTTATCATGTTATAATGTTATATACTACTGTATAATGATGTACTACATTTTGAGGGTACTGGAGGAAGTATCATCTTCAAATCATATTTGATTGTTTCGTAATGTCATACCCTTGAATTTTCTATTTCTCTCCCCCTTTTGATTTATTATTAATATTAATTTTCGTTTGGGTGAGTAGTGGCAATATGGTAAAAGATTTGCAGTCTAGGCTCACCCTATCCTTGCCATTCATCACTGAATTTTAAAGTTCTGTTGATTAAAATTATATATGTTTTTTTGGCAGGTGACTTACTCTGATGAGGAGCGGAAGTTCAACAAAGATATTACTGTTGGTCTGATACGGAGTGAACTACTGAACCTAGCAGAGTACAATGTTCATATGGCAAAACTTATTGATGCAGGAAGAAATAGTATGTGGCCAATAACTTTTTACTGATATTTGCTTTTAGCATTTCTAATTGTTTGCTTACGATGTGCAGAGCCTGCAACTGAGTTTGCCATATCTCTCATACAAACTTTGGTGATGAGTGATTCCAGAGTCATATCTGAGCTACAAAATCTTCTGGATGCACTTGCAAAGGCAAGCTCTTACTCTTTATTATTTATTTATTTATTTATTTTTCCATACACAGCATTGGTCTTAATGAACTAGATTTTGAATATTTTAAAATCTGCAGCTTGCTGCTAGGCCTGGTTCTCCTGAGTCATTACGGCAGCTGGTTGAGATAGCTAAAAATCCTTCTGTTAATGCTTCTGCTTTGTCTGGTTTTATGAGCGGGAAGGAGGATAATATGAAACAACCTAAAGACAAAAAGGTTTTTCAAAATGGCTATTTTTACTCTGCTTAGTATATTACCAACTTTAAAAAACTGATGTCTTATGTTTATTTTGTGATAGGCTTCTGTGCTCCTTCAAGCTGGTAGAGATGACACAGGCTCTGATTCTGTTGAGCCTGACCCTGCTGGATTTCGTGAACAGGTATTTTTCTTACATATCTGCTTAGTTGTCTGATTCTACTTTCAGTTTTATAAGGGTTATAGAATAAAACTAGACAAGGAGTAGTTTCTGATAATTTTGTTTCAATTAGCATTTCCTTCTGTTGTTGCTCATCTCATGGTGCCATGTGTCACGCCCCACCTCCGGGACATGACCCTGCCATGGCATTTACTGTGACAATATGAAGCCTGACCCAACATACTCAAATCCTTCTTTAAAAAAAGCACTTATATAAACATTCTTTGGAATGTTCCAAGCCGAAACAAAACAAATTAATCATATCTAGGTTACCCAATGAGCAAGGCCAAACATTCACAATAACCTTTATAACCAAATAGCGCATTGTAGTAAACATCATTTCTTTAAAGTGCATCCATCTTTATATATATATATATATATATATATATATATATATATAGGCTAATATTCAAATGCATCCACATGTTTTTCAGAGGCCTTTCGAAAATGCACACAAGCTACTACACTAATGCACGCATAGCTTGTATGCATTGTTATGTGTTAAATGCGCAAATGTGTTGTGATTGAAATCAATAGTCGTTGCAAAGCATTTGTTTGTTTTTACATTTTTTGCAGGGTTACTTAGGCTGTTTAACTAGAAAAATAGTTCTTCTGCTATGATATATTGATATTTAAAAATGAAATGCCTTTCAGTGTCAACTAAAACTTGTTTAATTTTACTGATGGCTTGGCTGAGCTGTAAATCTGTGACAATGGAGGATTATGTGTAAATTGTTTGCTTGGGTTTACTGACTTTTATACAAGTGGGGGATGTAGTATATGCTTCATCTTTCTTGCCTGGCTCATGGAAGAGAGGTAGATTCAAAACTGTGAATGCTATAGCTGAACAATGCTGTGGTCAGTTATTATTAAGCAAAGACACAAGTCAAAATCATATCAAGAGCTCAGTTTTTACTTTTTCTTGGTTCTTCCTTTTTCATTCTTAGTGGGTAGTTGCTGTTTGGAAAATCATAATGAGTGCCTTTTAAATTAGTGGCTAACTTCAGATGGTTACTGAACCAATATTGGAAATGTGAAATGCTGAACATTATCAAAATCTAATGCATTGAAAAAATTGAAATTGGAAGTATATATTTTAGATCTATTAGTCTATAATGTTCTTCAGCCAGTGCAGTATGCCATTACTTTAGAATTTAGAAATACCCATCTCTCTTATAATATATTTATTTGGTGCAACTGCCTCTTTTCATTCTTGGCTCTTCTAGGTCTCCATGCTGTTTGCTGAATGGTATCGAATATGTGAACTTCCTGGAGCAAGTGAGTCTGCGTATGCACACTATGTTATACAATTACACCAGAGTGGCCTATTAAAAGGGGATGATGCATCAGATCGTTTTTTCCGCCTGCTCATGGTTAATTCTCAGTGTCTTTCTTTTTCATGATTCAAAGTGAGAAATATGATGCTTTTTAGATGCGCGCTAACTATGCTTTCTCCTCCAGGAACTTTCTGTATCACACTGCTTATCATCTGAGGTTATTAGTTCAGGTCCTTCTCAGTCACATTTAGTACCTCTGTCATTCCTTGCTATTGATATCTATGCCAAACTGGTGTATTCTGTTTTGAAGGTTAGTATTGTTTAATTCTCTCTCTTACTATTGTTAAGCTTTTCAATAGATATTATCTTTATTCGACCTGTTAGTAATTGTGTTTGATTAAACTTCTTGGGCTTTTCTTTTATTTTTAATTTTATTTATTTATTTATTTATTATTATTATTTTTATTTTTTGTAGTTTTATCCTGTGGATCAAGGAGTCAGTAAACTCTCTCTTTTGCCTAAGGTATGAAATCTGTATATGAAAGTTTAGTTGTTTTGGCTTAGATATTTAAAGTTCTTGATTTCCATGACAGGTCCTTGCTGTAACAGTAAAGTTCATCCAGAAAGATTCAGAAGAGAAGAAGATATCCTTTAATCCCAGACCATATTTCAGACTATTTATTAATTGGCTCTTGGATTTCGGTTCATTAGAACCAGTTTTTGATGGTGCAAACTTTCAGGTGGATTCTCAGGATCTCTTCATTGCTGATGCTGGTGGTTCCATAACTGTTGTATTCATTTATTGTTTTTGTATGTTGTTTTCAGGTTTTGACTGCTTTAGCAAATGCTTTCCATGCTCTTCAACCCCTCAAGGTTCCAGGATTCAGGTTTGTCTTCCATTATATAAGTACCATTGTTCTTTCAAATCCATATTAACTTCCAGGATAGAGATTTAGATACATTGTTGGGTTGATATTTTGTTACTTTTCTTTCTATAATAATTTTCACTACAAACACTTTATCTTTCATCCTTTTGCTTACTTGAGGATTTTCTTTCAGCTTTGCATGGCTTGAGCTTGTTAGTCATAGGAGTTTCATGCCAAAATTACTCACTGCAGCAAATGCTCAGAAAGGGTGGCCTTATTTTCAGCGGTTATTGGTGGATCTTTTCCAGTTCATGGAGCCATTTCTGAGGAATGCTGAACTTGGAGAAGCGGTTTGTCTTTGTTGAATGGATTTATTTAAAAGTTATTTCACATTTTATTGCTTTCATACAGTTTCGTCTTAACATCCTCATCTCTTTTCTTCATAAACTTTATTGTAGGTTCATTTCCTATATAAGGGGACACTCAGGGTGTTGTTGGTTCTTCTGCATGACTATCCAGAGTTCCTTTGTGACTATCATTTCAGCTTCTGTGATGTTATCCCTCCGAGCTGCATACAGATGCGAAATATTATTCTTAGTGCATTCCCTCGCAACATGAGGCTACCTGATCCTTCCACTCCCAACTTAAAGGTGATGATTCGACAAAAAATCCTCGCAAACAATTGCTCTAATCATTCTGAGTTTGGAAAATAAACCTCTTTTGTTTGCTTTTAGATTGATCTACTGGCAGAGATCAGTCAATCCCCACGCATTCTTTCCGAGGTTGATGCTGCTCTTAAAACAAAGCAGATAAAGAGTGATATAGATGAATACTTGAAGGTAGATCTAAAAGAGAATAATTTCATCATTCTTCAATTTGGATGTACTTTTCAAATGAGGGGAATACTGCTTGAGTTTCTCCTCTATAAAGTCACTTTTGCAATCACTCAAACCTTTTCTTTGTCTGTATTTATATGAAAACTATCTTCATTGTTCTCATGAATTGTGTTCTTGCATTGATCAATATACAGACAAGGCAACAGGGGTCTCTGTTTCTTAGTGAGTTGAAACAAAAAGTGTTACTCTCTCCAACTGAGTCTGCCCGTGCTGGGACTCGTTATAATGTCCCTCTCATAAACTCGCTTGTACTTTATGTTGGGATGCTGGTATGTACATATGATACATGCTACAGTTTCTGGAAATTCTTATAGCTATATCATGTTTAATCTTTTCTTTTCATCGGATAATTGTTGAATCACGTTCCTGTAGGCTATACAGCAGCTGCAGGCAAGAACAGCTGCTCATTCACAGTCGATGGCAAGTAGTGGTGTTTCATATCCTGTTTATTTGGTGGGTGCTGCTCTGGATATATTTCAGTCATTTATAATGGACTTGGATACTGAGGGGCGTTACCTCTTCTTGAACGCTGTTGCTAACCAATTGCGTTATCCAAACAACCACACGCATTACTTCTCCTTCATTCTCCTCTACCTCTTTTCAGAATCAAATCAGGTGTGTTTTTTTTCCTTGAGAATTTAATGGTGAAATGTTTCTTCTGATTTGATCTTCTGTGTGTTTGATGATGAATTGAATTGCAATTGAATCTGCTAGGTTCACCTTAGCATATGTAGGCATTCTATTATCATAGAAAGTTCTAAAATCAGTCCCTGTTCTTAATTTGTGAATTTTATATATTGGTGCATCAAGCAGGAAGTAATCCAAGAACAGATCACGAGAGTTCTATTGGAGCGCCTAATTGTTAACCGACCTCATCCATGGGGACTTCTTATCACTTTCATCGAGCTCATAAAGGTAATGCTTGTGATATTGTGCCAAGTAAAATTAATTCACTCAAAATTTTGATGTCCTCTATTGATTTTGTCTGTAACATATGGGCAATTAGGGGTAATCCCAACCAAGATGGCAAGAGATCCACACTTGTAACCACATGGTCACAAGTTCGAATCCTTGCCCCCACCGGTTAGCTATGGGTAATCTTGACTGGTTTACTTCCTTATGGTCCTTTGCCGGCTAGTCAGTCACACTCAAAAGGGTTGTGGGGTTACCATCGTGTCATCCAATTAGGCTATGGGTTGATTCATTCACCAATTTATTGAATTCATTAAATGGTTGGTCTGAACTGTAAATGTGTCCATATAAACATACACATTGATATGAATTCCATAGCAATTAGCTTATCTTCACGGGCTCTTAATGCTCTTATTTTTTGTTTTGACAGAATCCTCGATATAACTTCTGGAGCAGATCATTTACTAGGTGTGCACCTGAAATCGAGAAACTGTTTGAATCAGTTTCGAGGTCATGTGGGGGCCCTAAGCCAGTAGATGACAGTGTGGTTTCTGGTGGGATTCCTGACAACATGCACTAATTCCATGAACAACAGACAGTCTTTTGCTACTTTGCTACTTCAATTTCGTATCTGATTGATTGCATTTGTAACTTTTGTTTTGCAGCTAGTTGGTGTGTAGTGTAGATAAGTTGTGTACTTATTCCGAACTTGAAATGATTTTTAATACATTGTTGTAACATTAGATTATAATTTTATTGACATCTTTTTACTATTATTAGGACAGTGCTACATAATAATAATAATAATAATAATAATAACAACAATGACAAAATAAGGATAATCAATGACTCTAAAAAAAGGAGAAAAGTTTTTAAACTGTAGTATAAATTTGTGCACTTTATAGTACATACTTGGGCACTTTCAAATATTAGTTTAGAAAAAATTCGGTGACATTTTTGTAAATATCAAACTAATATTAGTATAAAATTTATGCACTTTGTAGTATAAATTTGTGTACCTCAAAAAAATTACCAAAATGTCATAATATATTTTTTAAAATTTCTTATATATATGGGTTCCTGTGCGATTGGCTTTCTCCAGTGTAGTTGTGCGGTTGCTTAGGTGCGTGGTTTGTGTGCTTTAAGGTGCGTTAGTTTTGCGCAAAAACTTTAGTTGCGTGATTTGTTTTAAAGTGCTTTGTTTGTGCGCTTAAGGTGCGTAGTTTGTGCACTAAAGGTGCACTATTTAAAACTTTAGGTGTGTGGTTCGTGTTCTTTGCTTAAGGTGCGTGCTGTGTACTAAGGCGCTTTGTTTGTGTGATTAAGGTGCGTAGTTTCTGTACTGAAAGTGCACCATTTAAAAACTTTAGGTGTGGTTTGTGTTCTTAGCTTAAGGTGTGTGGTTTGTGTAGTTAATGTGTGTCATTTTAATGCTTAAGGTACGTAACCGCATAATTGCACCGGAAGCTATTCCCGCACCTGAATATATATATAAACAAGGAATTTCAAACAATCAACATCTCCGTTCCCCAAATAGTATCCCCATCTCCATCCTTGGTGGGGCAAGGATCGGGAATGGAAAATTGCCATCCTTATCAAAGTAGATGATGAATGTTGGTAAATTTTGGGCATTCTTTCAATGAAATAATAAAAAAATGCTAGGAGAGTCACGGTTTTGAAACTTTGTAATTTGTATCACTTGAGACTTTGTACTCGTACTCATGTTTGTTGGGATCTGTCACTGAATTTGTTAACATTGAATTGTACAGAAATGGGTACTTCTACAACCCCGGCTGCCAACCAACGTCACAAGAGGACAGAAAGGGGTGCTCCAGTGCTCCAATTTTGCCCTCCCAATGTTGTGCTTGTCATGGCCAAATTATACCGTGGACCATGAATAAATGGTTATTTTTAATACTCCCTCCGTCCCATTTTATGTGTCTGGTTCGGTTAACGATGCTTGACTGAGTTTATTTTTAATTCAATTTTTCATAATATTAAGTTTATTATTAGTATATAAAATTTATATATTTAGAAACTACACTCAAAGTACTATTAAACACAAAAAATCAAATTTAAAAATGAGTAAAAAATACTAAAGAAAATAAACAAAGAAGAAAGAGTTGGTTTGACCAATGAATAGTAAGTAGGGCAGATAAAATGGGACAGAGGGAGTATATTAAAGATACATTACATGTGTACTAAATGATACCAAATAATGAATTTTCAATACTTAAATAATGTAGATTCAAAAAATAATTTTTTATTGTATTAAAAATATATCTTTAGTATATTAAAAATTTACATGGTAACAGTAGTCTATTTACAAAGTAAATCATGATCCATGGTATAGTGATGGCTTGTCATGAACATTGGCTTTATAGCATTTAGAGCATTTACATAGGTGAATTTTATGTGGTCTTTGAAGAGGCTTAAGCTTAAGTGAAATAGAGAGAAAAAAAATAGTGCTGCAAGAGAGATTAGTTTTTGTCTCTCATTATGGATCACAACAAAAAAAACCTATAACCAAGCACCAACACCGCCCAATGGGCATGTGCTCAATTGGTGACCACCCTCATTTAATTGTTTTCTTCTGATTTTTCAATTTTTTTTTCTTCCACTCTTTTCAACTAGTTAACATTTAAAAATGTGTAAAAATTATACTAATGGAGATGCTCTTTATCTTCATGTTATGGGCAACTTGTACTTGGGTCGGCAAAGAAGCTTAAATGACATTTGGGCAGATGTGGCTTTACCAATATTTACATTTCTATACTATCCCTTGATGTCCAAAAGGACCTAAACCGTAGATGATGCATTAAAGAGCAGACTGAAATATAGATGATTCATATGTCTTGTACAAGCTAAGTGAAGGATAAATGTAGGTCTGTCTCTTAGCACTGGGAAGGAAAAATATTTTCGAAAAAGAGGCGCACGTCTCCTTCATTCATTACATCAAAGCCTAACATCTTCTCCACTGCATCCTGCATTTGAACTCCAGACAAGTGCATGTGTTTTCAAATTATATAAATAAAAGATTAATCGAACAAAAAAAAAAAAGAAATACTATTACTGGATATCACCTTATAGTGCTGATCCTGAACCAATATATTCTCGCTACAGAGCCGCTCAACATGCCATTCATTTTGGAGAGCATCCAAAACAAGCACTGCTCGCTTCACAACTTCCTCGGGTATTCCTAGATTTATAACATTACGATAGTTTACTGGAGGATAAAGTTGTATTGAAATTTGAGGTTGAACTCGTAGATTCTAAACTATTAGCTAGGACTGGTGGTATATTCTAAGTTGGTGTTCCAGGTCAGCAGGAATACTGCAAATATATCTGGCTTAGGTGGCCTGGAGGTTGTTTTTCACCCAATGCAAGGCTCCTATATCTGGGGAGGGACACAACTTGCCTCTGAATACAGAGAGTGAACTTATAAGATGAGTAGACTCTACTTTTATCACTAAACTCAGTCCGTTACCATATTGATTGGGCACCAGATCTATATCATGAAGGTTCTGTTTGGTAAAATTTATTTTAGAGCTTATAGTTTATTTAAACTACAAATAAACTATAAGTTCTGTTTGATAAAAGCATAGAAGCTTAAAATAATAGCTCATTTTGAATGCTACGTGTTTCAAAATAAGCTAGTAGTTACTAGCTTTTAAGCTAGTTATGCCAAAGATTACAAATGCATTATTGAGTTTGAAGGGATTTTTCTAAAACTACCTGCAAGCTGTGCACAGTGTAACCCTGCATCAAATTGAAGTATTTAGTGATAGTATAAGACCTCTAACTACAAACAACTTTCAATACAAAACTGCTATTAGACACTTACCAAAGCTAAGAAGTGCCCGACCAGGAACCAGCCTACCAGACATTGGACATGTAGGGTCATTTTCATATATATATATATATGATCTTGGCAAAAATCATAAATGACAAATGAAGCTTTGTATTGTATGTAAAACTAATGATGTAGTCTGCATCTTTAACTAAATCACTTGGTGCAGGAATGAATATGATACAACATAATCATATTATTACGGTCTAATCTTCTCACAATTGAACAGAGTAGCAGAGATATACTGTGAATGGAAGTTAGATAGCAGGGAAATGCCAAGATGACACTAGAAATGATATCAACAAATTCATCGACATGAACTCTTTTGGATACTCCATAATTCATAGATATCATTTGAGAACAGAAAGTAAAACTAGAATACCTGTACAAGAATACAACTTCTTCAAGATCTGCAGAATTTTTCTCTGGACTTAACACACTCATGGTGTAATATTTGATCCTTTCTGACTGAAATTTAAACAAAAAAATGGCCTGAGATGTTGTTACAACCTAGAAATTGGAAAAAACTTGATATCTGATGCGATCAGCAAGTTGTAACATCCTACCTCCAATAAGCATCCACTGTCAAATATCTCAGTCAAGTGAGTACAAACCAGAACCTGCTATTCAATTTGAGACTTCCGATTATATAAACTTTTTGGCAAAGACTTAAGTCAACAGATAAGCTGAACAAGAGGAACTTGTGAGTTCAGGCTTTCTAGTAAGTATACAATGCCTTGTATCACTTTATGGCTTCTCAATGAAAGTAGGTTAGGACATGGTAATTTAAGAGTGATGAGAGATACTACAAAGTAACAAAGAGATGAGCTTTTCCCAGAAAATGTAAAAAAGCAACATTGACAGTATAAATAGTGACAAAAAATCAACTCGTGTTTTTTAGCAAAGATTTCTGCAACTACTTAGATGCATAGAAATGCTGGTCTTATGTAGTTGAGTTAGATATTGGCATGGTCAGATGTATCCCAGTATTTGCATAGAGGCTGCTTTTCTGACTCATACCAGTGACATTCACAGGTTATGATTGAGCTATCTTACCATTAATCTAAGGTTATCCCTTCATGGTACAATTTTAAATGACAGACAAGAATATATACAGTAATCAGAATATAACAAAATGAGAAAGGAATTCCAGACCTTTGGAGGGTCATAACATGAGACAAAATGATTTATAACTCCACCAAGGAGACCAATGCCATCTGACATGAGGAATAAGATATGTTATACCTCTATATAACAGTAGAAAACTAAGGGCAGTACTTTTTTCCAAATTGTTCGGAATCGTCCAAGTCAAATGGTTAATATTTGCAAAGTTTTTTTTTGAGGTATAAACTGAAGGAACTATAATACAAGTTTATAGCAAATTATATCCAAATAAAGCATGCACATAAATCAGTGAGGTCAGACTTATTTTGAAATGAAGTATAGAGAGATTCATGGGGTCAAGCTGCTACTCAAACCAACCTTCAGTAAGAGTGCCTTTACCAAATTCATCCAACAAGCATAAGGATCGAGAGGTTGCATGCCTGGTAATGTTCACGTATATATGTGTATAAGAATTAAGATAATGCACAGATGAGTAATAAAGGTAAATTATTAGGTAGGCTATGGTGCACCTAGCTTGTTAGGTGCACTATATAAATGAAGTTCAGATTGTATGAAGTAAAATTATTATGTCTGCTATGGCAATAATGTTTTGATCCTAGTATATTTATAATGATGTTAACGTTATCATAACCTAGACATATTATAGTACTCCGTATAATCTAAACATTCCAACGTGGCATACATAGCTCATATGCCATGCCTAACTAATAGCTACTGGAGCAATATATATTGGCAGAAACTCACCAATAGCGTCAACTTTAAGCATTTTATCCATTTCTTTATCCTTTTTCTTTGGATCACATTAGGACTGTATTTAAAGCCAGTTTTTCACTTGATTCTTTAAAAAAAGAGCATTCAGCATGTCCCTATTCAGCATTTATTACTTAACTTCTTTGTAGAATCCTTAGACTTTAAGAGTATATTTGTCTGCATACCTTAACATCATTCCCACTTGATGCAGATCAATCATAAATGTCGACTGTTCAGCAGTCATAAACTTGGTTCCCATTGCACAAAATATCCTGTCATTTAGAATTTGCTACTTGTAGTGCCACATGATGACAGACATTACCAAAAATATTATATTTCACAAAATTCATTAATCTTCTTAACAAAATCAATTAATTGGTATTTAGAGAAGGAATTGACTATTTGGTTTCATAAATATGCACATATAATTACATTAAAAAGTAACAAATAAATTAGTTTATAGACGATGGGAAAATATCAGTACCTGTCAGTCAATCCCACTGTGGCTGCCTCAGCGGGCACAAAACTTCCAATGTGAGAAAGAAAAACTATTAAAGCAACCTAAGAAAGTGTTTAACATATTAGAACAATAATTAGACACCAAAATATCATAGAAAGGTAAGACAGAGACACCACCCACCTGCTTTACATAGATACTTTTACCAGAATAATTGGGACCTGTGATAATATTAACCTTTCCTGAAAATTCTACAACCAGCAGCATGACATGTGATGCTTACAGGAAATGCATTGTTCTAATAGATCAATCTCAGAGGAAACATTTCAAGTACCTTCATCTAAAATCTTTGTATCATTGGGAATGAATGTATCCACTGTCATTTCCTGCAAAAGATGTCTGACAAAAGGACTATTTTCATGGCCTCTTATATGGGTGTCAAATGGTCCAAACTAATTTGAAACTGCTACTACATTGTGAGAACAAGGTACTCTAAATTCAACTTAAGAAATCTCACCTTCCATTATGTATATCAAGAATATTTTCTGCAGTCAAGGTTGGCCTTGCATAATTGTTTTGACGAGCAACCAATGTTAATGACAAGAGACTAGAGGGAAGGCAATATACTGTCAGAAAATTAAACTAAACAAAAATATGGTATTTCACTCAGAAAATCAAGGAAACATAAATACCATTATTGAAATTCTCACCAATCAAGCTCAGCTACAAAATTAACAGCATTGTGGATGGGCACTACAAACTGCAGGATGTGTGACACAAGGTCCCTTGTAATTGCTCTCTCCATATCTACATACAACTTAGATGAAAAAGAAAAAGGTACGGAACCAGAACAAGTTTGAATTATTATATATTACTCCACGTCAACTTGAATCTATAAAAAAATTAAGCACCATTCACCTTATATACTCATACAATCATATTAAGTTTTGCTCTTTTGGTAAGAAATCAAGTCCTCAACCTCTTATTCAACAAATATTCATAAATCTAAAGCCATTAGGATCACCATATGGAAATTTTCATCAGAGTGTCCACTAAGGCATACCCAGGATTTTATGGTATATATCTCCAAGAAGGGTATCCAATTCTCGTGTTTTTGAGGTGCGGTAAAAGAACTTCTTGGTATCTCCATCCTCATCAAGAAACTATGAAATCAACCAACAGCATTGGTGCAAATAAGAATGTTACAACTGCAGAATGTGTAATCAGTAGTAGAAATTGGCCAAGTGACATACAGCAAACTCAAAATCAGGAAGTTTCTCTTGCATTTCTTCATCGAGTTTTTCATTGAAAATGCACAACAAGTAGCCTGTATGTTAACAAAACAGAAAAGAAAGGAAGCATAAAATGTTACAACAAAATCTTCATTGAAGTACAATACTTTTTGTCAATACATCAATAATGGATTTGTAAACAAAAAGCATCACTGAAAATAAAGAAACATATTTAAATGAGCCCACCATGCTGGAATGCCACAGCGTAGTCACAAAACTAGACTTGGTATGTGATATAGTTTCAGTTTCCTTTTAAATACTTTGGGAGGGGAAGGGGGTAAATCTAATTCTAGTTACTACTAGTTCTGACAGTTTATACAGATTTATAGGTGGCCCAAGATACTTTTATATACTTCTGAAGGCCTGTATATACTCTGCTATTTTATATGTAAGCTGTCATTTTTTTATGAACTAATCATTACCACTCATCTGATTCTATGGGTAGGTACCAGTGTATCACAAAAAGTTATGTCCACTATATTTCCTTTGTCAAAAAAGAAGTGTCACCACAATCAGTATTGATGGTTACTAATGACAAAGAACTCCCAATCAAGTGAATGACATGCAATTCAAATAGAAATTGCAGACAGGCAATAGCAAAATGATCACTGGTAGAAGGCACACCTATTTGATGTATATAGACAATACAAGGGAGACCATTTTCCCCAACCATGTGAGGGAGTCTTGCAAGTTCCAATGATGACACCTGTGGAACAGTCTATATCAAATCCTGTCTATACAAAATTCCTCTGCAGTCTAACTGAAAACATAAAAGCAAGGACCTCTTCCAGAAAGTCTGGCAATCCTTCATATATTTGCCTCAGCTCATCCAACTGCAACAGAGTGAACAAAATGACTACAACAAAAAAACTAAAATGTAGAGTAATTAGCAAAATTCCACCTCATTACAGAAGCCATCTTTCACAATCGTCTCATAACCCTTCTCTTTACTTCTGTTTACATCAAGAACACCAATCACCTGCACAATGTATCAAGATTCACAAGTCAACAATCATATAGTTACAACTAGTCATCCATAAACCATAACTTTCAAGTAAATGAAAAATATAAAGCTAGTAAAAGAAAATGGTAGAAGCATAACAATGAAGAGGATAGACAGAGACACATTGAAGGAAAGAGCTAAAGCAAGGCAAAGATGAAAAATGTATGTGAGGGTAATAGCATAATGAGCAAGTGACTACAAACAAGAATTAAACTTCAAAGGTAGAGCTTTGAGATCATTTCCAATCAAAAGTTCCAAAACAATACTCCTTAATATATATTTATTATGAAGAGCATGGATATTGACGCAACAAAGACAAGCGTGAAAGCTAGATAATGACAAACCTAACCATCATAACAAAATTTAGCAAATGATTAGAACACTAGAATAAAACTTCTAAGGTAAACTTATGATGAGAGTTTGATACATGCTGAGGAAGTCTTATTTTATTATATTACATAGTTTAGATATTAATAAATTACTAAATAGTTATTTAGAAAGTAGAAACTAATAAGTAGTTATTTAGAAATTACTAAATAGTTATTTAACTTATTATTTTTAGTCTTTGAGTTAATTTAGGTAGTTGGAAGATTCAGCAGATTACTTAGCTTATTTAGCCATTCTATGAGTTGTATTTTACCCTATAAAAAGGGGAACCAATTCTAATGAAAGGAAGCCAGAAAATTTAATCCCAAAAAGGGTCTAAGGGAGTTTTGGGTCTCAAGCAAACCCAGTGTCTTCTTCTTTTCCTTTCACAACTATTATTCTTTCTTTCTTTTTCCTTATGATTTCTTGCCCATGACGGGAGCACATAACATTGGTTCCGTTGCCGGCGTCATGGGTGTCACTCGGTCTGAGTTTGAAAGCTCAAAGAATCAGTGAATGAATTGAAACTCTTAGTAAAAGAGCTATCCAGGCATCGCCTTGGAGAATTGGATGAATACCCCAATGACCTAAAGCAATGTATTACAAAATTTCTCAATGTCCAGACACCCAAAATCAATATGCCTATTTCCTTGGGAATTCAGGAAACTGATGGGAGTGTTACATCGCTCAACATGGATGATTCATCATTCCCAATCATTGTTGATCACCCACATGGAGAAACAATGTCAACGCAGGCCAATGTTTCAGATGATCAGCCTCGTATCGATTCAACAGAGAAGACTGTTGATTTTACAGAAATTGAGGTTGTGCCCTTTCCAAAAACTATCCATTGCGTGGGAGGGTTATTTCACCACTCTACAGCCCCATCTGATTTCATGGTGGTGTCATATGCTATGGGCCAGTCTTCATCTTTGGAGTCTCATTCATCATCCGATACAATGGTTCCAACTAACTCATACAAAGGATGTTCAAGATTAGGGTCCTCACCACTATTGGCTCGTTAGTTGATCCTTAGAATGCTGACTGTAGCTTTCCCGTTTGCAATTCTTTTGGTGAGGCCATTTGATCGTGGGAAGTGTTGGCTATATGATGCACAAAGTTATCAAGCTCGTGGGCGAGCTTGATGTCCAAGAGGGGTGTAATGATACATGCTGAGGAAGTCTTATTTTATTATATTACATAGTTTAGATATTAATAAATTACTAAATAGTTATTTAGAAAGTAGAAACTAATAAGTAGTTATTTAGAAATTACTAAATAGTTATTTAACTTATTATTTTTAGTCTTTGAATTAATTTAGGTAGTTGGAAGATTCAGCAGATTACTTAGCTTATTTAGCCATTCTATGAGTTGTATTTTACCCTATAAAAAGGGGAACCAATTCTAATGAAAGGAAGCCAGAAAATTTAATCCCAAAAAGGGTCTAAGGGAGTTTTGGGTCTCAAGCAAACCCAGTGTCTTCTTCTTTTCCTTTCACAACTATTATTCTTTCTTTCTTTTTCCTTATGATTTCTTGCCCATGACGGGAGCACATAACAGAGTTCTAATCAAAACTTCTCAAGCAATGTTCTTTAATAATATATAAGAAGTACTTGTTTCAACTTTCAAAAATCAGATATCAGTTGCTCATCCCACTTCAAAAATTCTTGTGAGGATTAATACAGGAAAAGCACATTCTGCACTTTAATACTTCATAGAGTCAAGTTTACATATGTATATGGAAATCTCTGTAACACATGCATCTGAAGTAACACTGAAGTTCTAATATGAATTCATGACTACAGTGAAGAGAAAACTGCTCCAAGGTGCCTTGAATGTCATGCAAATGATGCAATAATAAAAGAATAAAGGAAAAATAGCTAACCAGTTCACAAATAAATGCCAGATCACTTGAAAGGTGATCACCAGCCTGCAAAAAGTTAGAACTCTGTGAACTAACAAACTAAAGAAGTTATACAATGAAGGAAAAGTTGAGACATAAGCTAATACCTTCTTAACAATACCTAAGTTCAAATACTTCAACTGTTCTCGGAGATCTTCAGAAATGCCCACTTCAAAGATTTTGTTGATATGCAAGAGTGAGCAAATGCTCTGGAGAAACTAAAACGTCAGATGTTGAAAATGCAATGTATGGAAGGAACAAATGGTAGATCATTTAAGCTGAAGAAAATCAGAAAATTGTTGGTCTACCTTCAGAAATGCAGCCCAGTCTGTACTTGTACATGTACAACTTGGGGAGTTGAATTTCTTCCAGTGGCATGAGAGAGAGAGAGAGAGAGAGAGAGAGAGAGAGATAGAGAGAGAGAGAGCTAAAGTAAGATCTTCATGGAAAACGTAGAAAAATTACCAGTAGAGATAGGATTTAACTTGTAGCAAGAATGATAATGGAACACTAATAGGATTTCCAAAACTGGTTAATCAAATTCCATTGCCAACAATTTAAGACATACTTGGAAACAATAGAACATCTTTTTTTATAAACTTCAACTGAACATATGCAAGTGAAGTAATATAAATCTTTTAGAATGTAAATAAGGTAAGGTAACATGATTTCTCCAATTCAAGGATAAGATAATGACATGTTAGAACTACTCATCATTAAGGAGCAAACTATACATATGGAATACAACATTTATACAAGGAATATATACAGAAGAATATTTCTATCAAACCTTGAGTATATAGGGAACATCTTTCACAGACTTCAATGTTTCACGTAAGGAAACAGATAGTTCTTCAGCAAACAAGAGGAAGGATATCTTCATCAAATAAAGGAAAACGTGCACCTTGAAGAATAAAACATAGGGCAAACTAGAAAATTATAAACAGCATTTTATGGACACTGATAGTTCATCACTAAGCAATGTAATGAAAATTCTAAGAAACCCTATTTCAACCATATCTCACTAAAACCACTGAAGTCAATATGATCCAGCCTTACAAGTCAATGGGTTGGGTCCATAACAAAACCAAATTGAATTTCAGTTAAGACAAGAATACAGCATCAAGCCGAGCATTTAAGTCATCAAGATCCAGTATGGGCCTCAGAAACCAGTTCCTGATAAAAACAAAATTGTTAGGAGGAACACCTCAGGTACATATAAATTAAGAAGTGATATCAAACTTTCTCAACCAGTTACCTTAAGAGACGTCTGCCCATTGGTGTAACACACTGAAAAAAGTAAATAGAAATAAATGTAATGTTTTTCTTCCTGTAGCTCAGCAATCACAAGAATGAAATAACTGCAAATAAAAATCAGCTTCCTCAACCTTATTCATCATCCCAAATACAGAGAACCTGTAATAAAAATAAAAATAAAAATAAAGCACACACACACTCTTTTAGTTTGCATTTTCAAACAAAACGTACAAAGCATAACATAAGAATTGAGATTTACCCCTCTTTTGCTCTTCCAATCCCCATATGGCTAGGATGTTTGTCAATTTGGAATATTTGCAATGCCTCAAGAGCAGCAGAATCAACTTTCAAAAATTTGTTTCTAGATGTGAGTGTTACGGCACACAACTTAAAAACATAGTTGACCAGAACATATGTAGAATATGAAGGATAGCTAATTTTTTACACCCATGCAAAAGATACAATGAAATTTCACTGACTGAGTCAACTGCAATAGATGCATTTTCAAATTCATTCTGTTCATGAACATCTATTATCCTTTCATCCTCCAATATTGCAAGAAGCCCTCCACTTGCACGCACTTGAACATCACTGCTAATGTCCATCATAGAACTCAGCTACAGTAGTCCAAATGAAGAAAGCACATGTAAGCTCATGTTATACCAACAGGTCAGCTACAGTGGTCCAAATGAAGAAAGCACATGTAAGCTCATGTTAAACCAACAGGTTCCCACTTCAATAGATTGTGTCTTTGGTTCAAACAGTACCAAACAGAATAAAACTACTATGCAACATGAATAGTGTTAAGAGTCCCACATTGATAAAATAAGAGAGAATATATGAATTTATAAGGCCATGGGTTAAACTAGCTAATTGGTTGGATTCAATCTTTTAGTGTGGTTTGGCCCACGTGCATTATAGCCCAATTGAAATCTGGTCAGTCTACTTTGTGTTCACCTAGTTAGGGCCATGGGTTAGACTAACTAATTGGTTGGGTTCAATCTTTTTAGTGTGGGAATATATGGATTTGTGGTTTGGACCATGTGCATTATAGCCCGATTGAGTGATCCTAGCCCAATCTAAGATTATAACAGAGAAGACAACAAGGAGATATCCACCGGCAAGCAGACCGCTCTCATGGTTCAAAGGTATATGGTGATTATGGTCCGGCAAGCAGACCGCTCTCATGGTTCAAAAGTATATGGTGATTATGGTATTGATTCAAAAAGTGCATTATAGCAGCAAAACACCTACCATCTTGAGAATGTACAATGTGATTTCTCTTTTATGAAAATGCTTCATTCGCATGCACAGACTATTTTTGTTCTTTCAACTACTTGGGTCAAAGAAAAAAGTAATAAAATTGGTAGCATACAACTTTCAATGCATGGATTAGTCATTTTAAATTATTAACCAGATGACTATTTCCTGATATGCAATGGTTAATCACTTCACGTCATACCTCCATACATCTTTAAAGTCACTGACTATCAAGTTGTAATTTATTGTAACAAAATTACCCACTCCATCTCATTTAGGAGTCATCCCTGACTTCAAAGATTACAACAGAAGCAAATAAAGAGCCTATAGATGATATCTAAGCATATTCAAGAATGTAATTAATTAACTCACAAAGGAAATTCTCTCTTTGATATTTAAGCTATCATCCATTCCTGTGACCTGAAGGTACATCAATCTGTGAACCCAAAAAAAAAAAATAAAAATAAAAAATCAACAGAGATATTTTGAAGTAGGAAAGACTAAGAAAAGGAGAGGATTTAATCCATTGAAACAT
This sequence comes from Ipomoea trifida, assembly GCA_003576665.1. Classification (NCBI taxonomy): domain Eukaryota; kingdom Viridiplantae; phylum Streptophyta; class Magnoliopsida; order Solanales; family Convolvulaceae; genus Ipomoea; species Ipomoea trifida. The sequence goes on along the minus strand of CP025652.1, from coordinate 18,723,040 downwards.
ACCACAGGAGTATCAAAAATTCCAAATTAAGTATAAGACCCTTTTAGTTTCACTACTCAGTTCATACATAGGTCATAGAGAGTGAAGGAAAGAGAGAGCACAACAAATCCAAATGGTTCAATCAATGTAATTTGTAATTTGGTTTTCTTTGGGCAGATTTTCAAAAGTAACTTTAATTATCCATTGCCAAATCAGCAAAAGCAATTCTTCCCTCACTAGGAGGATGGATTAGAACCAAATGACTGCAACTACAAGTATATGATGATACAGACATATCCTTAGAGAAGTACATTAGAATAGCCGAATAGCAAGAGTCATAGTAGTATGCACATAGGTGCATCTTTCTAGTGATGTCTCCACACCTGTGCCATGCTTGCTCATAGCTGAATAATGAACTTTTTACCAGCTTTACAGTGGCAGCCTCACTTGTATTGTCTGTAGCACCATAAACGAATAAATAATTTTTGTGCAAAAGTTGGATTTTGAATAGTCATTCACATATGCAGCAACTTACCGCATCTCTGTAAGGCAGCCAAGAAAGACTCCTCACTTTTTGTACTGGTGTAGATGACTCCAGGCTGGACTTGGTATTTTACTGAACCAGAGACAGACTCAATGAAAAAAACTGCCAAAGACACATCAAACTGCAAGCAAAACATGTTGCAAGAGCATTTTTCTCAACTGAATGTTTTAGTAACTAGTTGCTTCATAATGAAAGCCAAAACATTGAGTAAAAGTAGGCCTTATATGCAAACAAGGATGCCAATTTGGTACTGTATGTCAGCTTTCATCAGATATATAGCACTCAATATTCTATGAGGAAGCAGAATTTAGCACTTCCAATGAAGTAAAAGTCCATACTCATATCAAGCAAGGGAAAGTCTTTACTCCCATCTTCCCAAATTTCCATTACATAGAGTTGGCGTATGCTGGAGTCATAATAGGAAACTCCAATTCTGCAAATAAATTCAATTCATCAAGAATTATTGGTCAGAAAATAAAATACTGGTCCATAACAAGCATTTGACTAAAACTTTTTAAGACAACAATTGAAACAGAAGAAAGAAAACATTTTTTTCTGATATGTTTCACATGAAGACAATGTGGAGACAAAATAGAGGTATAATGGGGAGCATAGTAAAATTTTCCTTTACACAATCCACTCATAAAATGAAATTCTGAAAATGATGGACTCGCCTATGACCATGCATGATACATGCCATATAGACCTGCAGCCACAGTGAAATTTTATTATTATTGTTGTTGTTATTATATTAAGGAAATTCTGTAAATCCAAAAAAAAAAAAAAAAAAAAGAAGCTAAACATCATAGACTATTCTCCTTTAATTCTACTACACTTCTATTCATCATAGAGTCAGCTTAAGATGGAATAGGGGTTTCTCTTTAGTGTAGTATCAAGTATGTGGGATCTGAATCATCTGATGCAATAACTTAGCAAATGATACAATGCTAGTTGTATTAGAAGCTCCAAAATATCCTCTCAGAACCATAATTGAACAAGATTAAATTCAACTCCAATTTAATTTCGACTTGATTCATATTCCGAAGATGCAATCCATTACTTCCAACAACAATGAAAGAAAATTATATGCATACATGCATATACATATACATATAGACGCGCACATATATACTCTGCAGCTGGATACATATTGAGATACAAACAAATATGCATATATTTCGTCGGTGCGGATAATATGTACCTCCAACGTGTTTTCAGTCTCTAAGGAATCCGGAGATGGCTCGCGAAAACCTTGTATCATTATCAAATTAAAATTTGAGAAAGCAGCAACATTATATGTGATATCGTCCGTGTAACAACTAAGAAGCACAATCATTTTTCAGTATCAGGTGTTTCGTGATGGTGGTACCTTGAGCAGAGGAATCGGCCGCGCTTGCCTCCGCACAACAGAAGGGATTCCGAGCTCCGGACACTGACGATGCTTCCATTAGTAGCTTGAGGGAAGAGAGAGGGAGAGAGGGGAGAGTCTGAGGAGTGTCGTCAATCGTCAATCGTCAATGGAGAAAGATGGAGTTCAGTTTAAATGTCTTTTCCCCGCAAATTATATGGTGTAATTGTGTTGAACGAATTCTGTAGTTATGTTGAAAAGATAATGTAATTGTGTTGAAAAGAAACTGTAGGTGCACGGAAAAGAGGTCATTCATCCGTTCAACAAACTGCAGTATCTTTTCAACACAATTGCAGTATCCGTTCAACACAATTGCAATTTCAGATGGATGACACGGCCTCCTTTTGGTCAGTTAATAACTAAGTACATATATTCTTTCAAAAAAAAAAAAACTAAGTACATATATCTCATTTAGATCTTGAGTATTAATATTTTTAAATTAAATGTATGATTATATAATTTGTTTCACATTTCTTAACTATTACGTAGTAATATTTTCAAATTAGGTGCATGACTATATAATTTGTATCCCATTTGATCTTACCGTTTAATTTTTTGGCAAGTTTCTGGCCCATTATTACTAGAATTTCAACGAGAAAAATAATTTTTCAGGCAATAATTGATCGAAAATACCTTTTTAATTAGAACATATATTTTTTCTCGTTGAAATTCTGACAATACTTCACCAAAAAATTAGACGGCAGAACTAAATGTGATACAAATTATATAGTCATGCACCTAATTTGAAAATATTAATCTCTGAATGAATTAATTGTAATTATTAAAAAAAATCCAACAAACCATGTTTATTTGTAATTATACTTAACATAATAATTATTATTCAATTATACTAATATCTGTGTAATTAATTTTCTTAATTACTATAATAATTATTAGGCAATTATACTGGCTGAAAATATTGTAATATCTATATATTGAATAATGGCTAGAAATATAATAAGCATCCAAATACTCTTGATTTCCGTTCATGTTTTCTACCATGTATACGGAAATAAAAAATTAAACAAAATATGCACCCTCTATATGGAAGTTTGTCAAAATAAAAAACCAATTATATCATACATAATATTACCAATTATATTATTATGTTATTACCTAATTAATATGTATTTTCCACACGATATTATGCAATTACGTTAATACGTGAATATAAAAATAATATACCAATTAATAGATATTAGTTAATTTCTATTTTACATTTTTTTACCAAATAAGTTTTATTAATTATTTGACCAATAAAATATTTAATTAATTAACTACAAAAGTTTGGGCAGGAAAATGAAATAGGAGGGTTTTACTTTTACATATAGTAAGTATTAATATGTCTTTTCTACATGGTATTATTAGAAGGTAAAATTAGAAAGCATTTGTAAGAATAAAAGAAAGAAACATATTATATAACTTCTAAATGCAAATAATTTCACCAACACAATTTAAATTTGTTGTTATCACTTAAATTAACAATTAAAAATATAAGGTCAATTTGAAACAAATTGAATATTATTTTTATAAGTATAACAAAGAAAGTATAAGGTATAAATTACTGGTGCAATGTATTACACCAATATAGAATTTATTTTTGTTTTAGTACTACTATTATTGGTTGTTATATAATTTAGTATATATATTCGTCTTTTGTTGTTCAATCTCTCCCAAATTTATCTATTATTATTATTACTAGCAGTTGGCCCGTGCGATGCACGGACTAAATATTAGGAATATTGTTGCGTTATAGTGAGATAAATATTATTATAATTACTTTAAGTTCTTTATGATAGACCTAATTTAAATATAATAAATAGATAAATAGATACATGAATTTAAAATTTAAATTAAAAATCAAAACTTATTATTATTAATTAATAAAAAATAAATTGAATATTACACATTATTAATAATTTCATAATAAACAACGTTAGAACCTGAAGTACTAACGGTAATTGAGTCACTACACATTAATGGTATTTGAGTCACTACACATTAATATTTTCAATCCAATTAGATTGTTAGTCCTAGAAGCATCAACGTACAATTGATCCTAATATACCAACCGTGCAATGCATTAGAAAAATATTAGACAATTTAATAATATTATTGTTAAGTCAAAATGTACAACTTAATATTAACATAAGTTCAATTCATGTATTACAAATACATTAAAATATATTCGATATAGATATTACAAAAAGTCTAAAAATTAAAACTAACTTTAGATAGGCCCACATACCATTTCCATGTATAAAATACTTTTTTTTTTTTCAAAAAAATTGAGATTTCTCAAATCATCTTCAATTTATTGTATAAAAATTTGATTGGTAGTCAATATAGCTAAATTTTTTACAGTACGTTTATTTTAGTAAGGAAAATAATAATTAGATAAAATATTATACTCAAAAAAAATTATTCAAAAACTATTCTGTATTTGAATAATGTGTTATAAAATTTATTACAAAATTTAATAATTTAATAATAACAACAATAGTAATAATGTACAGTTCTGGCCCAATTTGTGTAAGCAGCCCTATTTCCACCTACAGCCCAACCCAAGTATAGATAACCGCCAACCCGTTTCCCCCATTTCATTCCGTCTTCGTCCTCTCTCTTCCAGAATCATCTCTTCCCGTCCGCTGTTCTTCCTCCCCATCTGCTGCGCCGGAAAAAACATCAAAGATACTAAATCAGAATAAACTCTCCACCTTCGACGCCAGGCATCACCTATGAGACAAAACATAAACCACTCTGTTTCTACCTCCGCAATTCCAAGCTGGCAAAACCCTCAATCAAGCCCAGATACAGAATCCCGTCCTCCATTCGCTAGTTCCCGGCAGCAACCCTCGTCATTATAGCAATACAGACGCAATCTATAGCATGCAGTTAGATATGGAGTATGGAAGAGATAAAATATGGAAGAGATGGATCTGAGCAAGTCCTAAGATAAGTAGAGTTTTAACAATGATCTATTTTAATCTAACTCTAATTCCTACATTTTACATAATTTCATTTACTTAAATTCATTTTCTCTGCCCTGTGTAGTTTAGGAGAGTCAAGGGAACCATATATTTTTTAAATTCTACAAACGTAAAAACGCAGAAGTGAAATACTCTTAAATTCCATTTTCATTGATTTTACATCAAATTGCAGAAAGTTCCAACGGCATATGTAATTTATACTGGACTTTTAGGCAATTCGTATGTTTATTTTATGCGATGAGGATAATTTTGAGAGGATACTTGTAGATCTATTTGTTATAGAATGTTGTCAGGTTAAGGTAATTGCATTGTTAGGATGTCTGCGAGCAGAAATCTGGCTGGATTATAATAGAGGATACTACCAATTCCGATATTGTTGAATTATTGATGGCATGCAAAACTATTAAGAATATGTAATTTTTTCTGGTTTGATTCCGCCATAATTAATCATTGATTCATTCATCTCTCTTTGTTTTGAGATCTGTCCAGATTGGATTTTGAGAACTGGGTTTCTCCCGAGAGGACTCTTGACTCCATGTTCATCCTTGTTTCAGTAGTATGGACATACAGGTTATTCTTTTATATTCAAATATCTTGATCGATTCAAGTGCTATTTTTTTTTTTTGACTATTTACTGAGAATTGCAACATGATATATCTGTTTAACTCAGATTTCATTGTGAATAAATCTAAGGTAAGTGATTTCACCTACACTTTTTTTTTTTTTATTAATCATTGTTATTGTAGATTACTTCTTAGTGGTGATTGATTGATTAAACATGTCCTTCTTGGTATGTTTATTACTCATTGTTATTGTAGATTACTTCTTAGTGGTGATTGATTAAACATGTCCTTCTTGGTATGTTTATTTTTTTTCTTCTACGACTGTATTAAAAAGAAATGAATTCTGTGTCTTTACAATTTACATAAATAATTTATAAGGCTACTACAGCTATTAGATTTTCATCTTGCCTAGTCTAAGTTCAACCTATTTACATGGTACATACACTTTAGGATTAACTATGGAAAATAGTTAAGACTGAGTGTAAACTATATATTACATTCATCTAAATTGTACCATTTATGTTGACATTCATGATTAGGATTAGTTTTCTAATGTACTCCTTAAGGCAGTATCCTTGAGTCTCCATTGATTTCCAGTATTGCTGATGTAACAGGTCTTCATCCTTCGAAGTTTCAAACCTGAAAAAGAAAAAAAAAATACAAAATTTACAAATCTATTCTTAAGTTAAACACTAAAAATCCAAACTTAATTAACTGAATGGATATGTCTTGAATTCTGATTCTCCCTTGCCTATGGTTAAGTTGAAATGTCTCTCTTAAAACCTTGTAGATCCACATAGTTGTCTCTATTACATTGCATGTGCATCCACTTCTGATTTTGTCTTACCTGCAAATGATTTCTTGAACAAAAGATAAACTACAGCAGTAGTTCATTGGATATACTAAATATTCCATGCATTAGACTTTAGTAAAAAAAAAAAAAAAGTAATTTAAATACTTGAGTCCAAAATTAGAATTGTTTTTCACTGCTCATTCCAGTGCACCCATTTCTTCACTAAACTTGTACTCCAGCTCCTCTGCCATAAATACTCAAACAAAAAGAAGAGTGCTGTCTATAAAGAAATCATGGAAAAATAAAGATTTTACCTGGAAGCTTTTAGAATACATCAGTAATTGTACTGATAACCATTTTCCCACTGCTTCAAAAATAATGAATGAAAAAAAAATTATATAGAGGGCATATCAAATTTGAGGAAAAAGTCTTGCACTGTGTGTGTATTTTGATACCTTGTTTGAACCTAATACTCCATTACTTTTACCAACTATGCAGTTTTCATTTTTACAGGTTTCTATTATTTTTCAAGAGAAAGTGAAAGAGGATGCAAAGCATTACCAAATCTGCAGCCCACTTTGCAGTAGCAACCATTATCACATAACAGCTTTTTGTAAAAGTGCACATCCTGTTAGCAAAGCTTCCTTGAAAGCTCAAGAAATGCAAGACAACAACTGCTTCTGCACACCCTCATTCATGCTTTTCGTTTCAGCCTCTCCTCTAAATACATGAACATGTTTCAACCCCTCCGAATCTATCTCCTGATGGCTGTGATATGAGAGACTTATTTATAATGTTGAAGTAGGTGTAGATGTTAATGTAGATACAGATTTTAAATTTCAAATTCATCTCCAATCAATTAATGTTAGTCTTGTAGATTGTGAAAGTCATTTGTAATGTTAGTCTTGTACTTATTGGAATTTGTAAGCATGCTTTGTTTATTACAGTAAATGTGAACACAATAAATGCATTCACACTTTCTAATCTCTTTTGTACTGATAATTCTACAAATTTATCAAAACTACGTAGTTTTGACTGAGCGGGAAACTGAAATTTGTTAATTTTTCAGAAAGTTGTTGCTTTTATATATATATAGATATAGATTATTCTATAATATCATAATAAAAATAAATGATATATGGACAGAGGATAGTTTTTGCCTAAACTGAATTTAGAAGTTGTCTAAATAAAAAGAATAACTTTGGAGTAAACAAGAAGCACCAGTGGTCTAGTGGTAGAATAGTACCCTGCCACGGTACAGACCCGGGTTCGATTCCCGGCTGGTGCATGCACCTTTTGAAACGATGATTCCAAATGCTTGTTTGTGATGAATGGGTCGCCAGTAGCCACAGTTTGTCCGATGTTAACACTGCACTTTTGAAACGATGATTACACAATACACATGCTTATTTGTGGTGATTGGGTCGCCACAGGATGAATAACTGACATTTTTCTAAACAAATAATATAAAAGGATCACTATATACAATAATTAACACATTAATTAGAGTAAATAAATAATTCAAAACTTTTATATAATAAAAGAGTTAATTCCCAAAATGGTCCTCCGACTATGGCCTTTTCTCAATTTAGTGACTCGACTTTCAATTGCACCTAATGTGGTCCTCCAACTATTGAAAATCAAGCCAAAATGGTATTCCGTTAGTTGGTCGTAAAAAATGAGGGCAAAAATGGAATTTTGACTTCTTCATCCACCTATTTCATCTCTGCAAATCGCGAAGTAGTCTCAAGCCACCGGATCGGAACAACACCACCTAGCTCCCAACCTGAACAGAGAAGGTCGGAAGGTCGGAGCCTCCGATTGCGAGATCCGCGAAGAGGCTGAAGCACCCAGCACGTCATCTTCCTTGCTCTGCATTTTTTTTATTTTTTTAAGCAACTGCATATTTTTGTTTTTATTAGAAAACAAACAAATAAAACTGTTCATGCATAACTTTTGCCTTTCTCCCTTAACTTTATGGAAAAGCAAATTCGATCGAAATCATGGAAAGAAAACATAACCAGTTTGTAATTTTGTTCACTTTATGTTCATACATAAAACTGTTCATACTTTATGTTCATGCATAGAACAAAACTACTAGATCAACAGGGTTCATAGAATTCAAGCATACATGGATCGGATACAGTGAAACTCCGATTCGATCCGACAGAAGAAGCCTAGACATATAGTAATAGGTATAGTATAAGCGGCGGCGGCCACGGCCGAGTATATTAGCTAGGATGGGGTGGAATAGATTGTTGGATAGCCTTCCTGAGTCTTCTAGTTGTTGTAGCAAGGACAAGTTTGCTTGTTGCCGTAAGTCCCCAGAGGAACGCAGAGGCAGGTGGCGCAACATTTCTGGCAGAAGAACATCCACTGCTTCTTATGCGACGTCGCCGAGCAACGGTGGCTTACAATCTTTTGGCCGAAGCCTGTTGTAACCTTGGGCGATACTGGAAAAAGTAATCAAGACTAAGAAGAGTGAGAGGAGAAGAAAGGAAGTGGTTGAGTGGACTCGTGCTGCCGCCATTTCCTTCGTCTAGAAGCTAGATGGATATATTTGACTGTGAATTGAAGCTTTCTTGCTCTGCATTTTCATTTGCGATTTGCGGTGGGGAGTCATCTTCTCCGTCTGTGCGTTGGAGGCAGTCGACAGGAACCAGTAAAGGACGGCTGGCTGTTCCAGCCGCCGGAGATGGTGATGCGCCTTCGCTGGTTGGTAGTATGCTTTCTGGACTCGCGACATCGCTTTTGGAGAAGGCGACGAAGAGTTCAATGGCTTCTGGTCAAATAGCAGCAACTGAGTCAGATCGGAATGGGTGGAAAGTGGATGAAAGAATTGAAATTCCAATTTTACCCTCGTTTTTTACGTTCATTTCACGGAAAAACTAACGGAAGACCATTTTGGCTTAATTTTCAATAGTTGGAGGACCACATTGGGTGCAATTGATAGTCGAGTCACTAAATTGAGAAAAGGCCATAGTCGGAGGACCATTTTAGGAATTAACTCTATAATAAAATGTAAAGGTTATTACAAATAATTTAAATTTGAGTCGTAGTATTACCATTTCTAAGCATATTAATAGGTGTTCTTGGAGAGTAAACCATAAATTCACTGTAGTACCGTACAATGCTTCACTACCAGCCGGTCACTGCAATTATTTATACCTGAAAAGAAAATTTACAAATTACATTTTATTTAAATAAAATAGTTAAGTACGCTATTAAGATAACACATTTGCTTACAATTAAACTGAGATTAGCTGGACTAAATGCTAGTGCACCAACAGTTGGTTCTAACAACGACCGAGCATTATCGAACAACCTACTTGGTTGGAGCAACGATTCTTGTATATTATTCTGATTGCACAATGACTCGTTTTCTTAAAAAATAAAATGTCCGAGTTAAATCAATTGTCAAGGAATGACTCGTAATATAAATAAATAACGAAGAATCCATTCAGTAATAAACATTTCATTTTATATGTTAACTAGTGTTTTACCCGTGCGTTGCACGGAATTTTATTATTACTATTATGAACTTAAATAAAAAAAAAATTGAAACATACAAATATATTAAAATGTAAAATATAATAATATAGTTGAATTTTTATATATTTGGTCAAGTATATATTATCGTAGCATAAAAAATTAAAATTTTGTATATGATTAATATAATCTCTATTCATGTAAATATTTATATAAATTTATAGAGGAAAATTTACATAATTAGATTGAATTATTCCTAATTTTATTTCATATATATTATAATTCTAATCATATGAATAATAACTAAGAAAATTATACTTAGAAATTAAAAAATGTAAATTTTAAATTCTGTATATGTGATTTTAAACTCTAATCAGACGCACTTTCTTATATGATTGTGTAATATAGTGTATATACAAATAATATTTATTAATATGTATATATGCAGATTCTATAATATAATTTCTGTAATTATAATTTATATTGATATATTATGATTAAAATAATTAAATTTAGAAATTAAAAAATAACATTTTAATTTTGCATGATTAATATAATGCATAAGTATATGTATGTATGCATTTTTTAAAATATAAATATTTATGAATACACATTTTGTTAATTTTATAATTTTATTCTTAATTATATTTTATATTTTATTAATTATAATTAAGAAAATTACATTTACAAATTAAAAGAATTTAATTTTAAATTTATATGGATTAATGTAGTCCGATCCCTAAATATATTACATATTTAGACAAATTTTTAAATATTTTTAAATTTTTAATTAAGAGTATGAGTTTAGACATATTTTAAAATAAATTTTTAATAAGTAAATATTGTAGTAATTAACGTGTATAATTATGCCAGTAATCACAATTCTATTAAAAATGTGTATATATTTTCATATTGTACAAAATATTATAAATATAATACATGTCTACATAAATGGATAAAAATATAAATTGATAATTTTTTTTATTATATAGATATTGATAAATATTATATAATTTTTTTCCTTGCATGAAAACACATTCTTATTTTAAAATTTTACATTGATATATGAGTTTTGTTTCAAGATCTACTTTGGTGTTATTTTAAACTTTGAGTAGTGAGACCGTTTCATGGGTCTCAATCCGTAAGACGGGTAAGATCTTTGACATCGTTAATTAAAGATTCGACCTGTCTCATGGATTGAGACCATTAGACGGTCAAACACAAGTTTTTGCCTTAAACTATTGTCTGTTATCATAAATAGTAATAGATGTCTGGAAACCACTTAGTTTTGTTTCTAAATATTTTTCAACCCGTAAATGTAGCACAATCAAAACATCTCTAGATCATCATTTAATTAATAGGTCCACAATAGACTTTGTGGTTCAATTCAATATTTGTAGATCTATGATATGTTTTTAACTAATTTATTGAAAGTTTATTTCTTTTAGTTCTATTGTCTCTTATTCTTTTTCATTTTAAATTGATAGATCTCGATATGATGCATCATTCTTAAATATGTGAATTTCAATTAATTTAATAACATTATATTTAAATGTGAGGCATTTACCGAATAACATTATATTTTTTTTCAAACTCCACAAATGTAAGTTAGTTCAATTAGTTCATTTTTATGTTAGTTTTCTTCAATTATGTTATTAACGTAGATTAATTTGTTTTGGGCTCATAATATTTAAATAGTAACTATTATTTTAGATTTGTAAATTTTTATATTTTATAGTATTTTATAAAATTTGTTTACAACATTTGTACTACAAAATATTTAAATTAATACAATAATACTTATATTTGTTATTAGTAGAATGCTAAAATCATAATAATGATATATTTTACCTTTCACGTTTTTAAACTTTGAAAACCAACATTATTTATGTAGGAAGAAATTTATATATAGTAGTAATAATATTGTAGTTATTTTTAAAAGTTAGATGAAGTAAACAAATTGACATACAATAATTTTTTTTTTGGGTGAACTTTTGACATGCAACAATGATTCAATATTTATATATGTATTATAGTTATTATTTTCTCTTTTTAGCAATATATATATATATATATATATATATATAATATATATATATATATATATGTATATATATTTACTTTAAATTACAATTTTATCTTACTTTAATGGTAATAGAACTTATAAAAATGAAAATATATATTCTATTAAAATAAAAAAATTATAAATCAAAATAGATATGTCAAATTTAATTTATTCTAATAAGATAAATTGTAATTAAAGTAATATATATATATATATATATATATATATATATATATATATATATATATATATATATATATATATATATATATTATATATAATATTACCAATTTTGTAAATATACTATTTACCATCAAAATATAATTTTGTAAATATTTAGATCTAATTTCTAATAATGGCCACGGGATATTAAAATTATTTAATATCCTAATTTTATTGATTATATTGGATGCATTTATTGCCTTTTTAAAATCAACTCATTTTTAATTAACAGCTAATTTGTGCGAATAATAATAGGAAATTGTATGTTGCCAATTATATTTAAGGCAACATATTCGTAATTGGAGTGATTTTGCATCGATAAAATGGAATCAGTATTCAGGACTATAATGGCTCCCAATAAAAGGGTGAGTAAAAAAGGTATTAAGTGCATTAATGTGGACTAATAACTTATGTTAATAAATATTTGTTATCTTTTCTTCTCCAAATTATTATAAATTGTTATCTTGTTAGGACAAAAAATGAATTTGAGCTACAGCACATGTGGTCCGCTGGTCCAGTTAACACTCAAATTATTGTACCACTTTGAATTAATTTTTAATTTAATTTGGTCAATCAATTATGTGAATCATTGACTATACAACCTGTAATACTAATTTCGTCATTTATTTACTTTCCGTTATTTTAAGTTATTATTAAACCTTGTTTACTTATTCAAGTTAAAAATAAAAAAATTGAGACTACTATACATGTTTGACTGAGCATCCCATAAAATTAATAAGACGTGTGAATTACAATATATGCTTTATCTCAACTAAAAATTTAAATTGATAATTAAACAGCACATTTATAATTTTATATTATATGCTCAAGGAGCTCCACCTATAGATTAACATCACTTCATTAGTATTGAAATAGTGAGTCGTCCATAAACTCAATAATAAAATTCCACTACCTGTTTGACTGAACCACAATGAGCTAGGGAGTCTTAAATTGGCAGAAATTGGTTGCCATTAAAATTCATTCGATTAAAAATCTTAAATTGGAAGAAACAGAATTTGGTCACTTGTATAGATTTGATTGGGTGAAAAAATAAAAATAAAACGTGTGATATACTCTATGTAATTTATGGGTTAATCCGAAAAAAAAAAAAAAAAGACACACATTTTTACATTGGAGGGAATGGACCAATTCAACATGTACAATCCAAAGAAAGAAGAAACAAATTAAAATACAGTAATATGGAGAAACAGAGTTCATAGAAAAACCAGTTATGATGAAGATAAGGTATGCAATACGTTTCTATGTTGTTGAAGTATCTGAACTTTGATTTGCACGGGTTGATTCAACAATGTCCGCCATTGCAGAGCCGGCATCCTTTGTCTTGGCCGGAGTCTCTTATTTTCCATCGCCGGCATCATCCTCGCCCCAGCAACTAAAGGTGAACGATTTCCTCATCACGCGCCTACATCCATGGAATTCTTGAATCTTTCACGGTGGACTCTGTTAGCTCCATGAATTGCTCTCAGAATTCATCACAGGGAATACGAATTATGATTATAAGCAATAGTTTATATAGAAAATAAGGAAGAGAGAGATAGAGGTATTTTAAGGTTATTATTAAACCTCTTGTTTACTTATTCAAGTTAAAAATAAAAAAATTGAGACTACTATACATGTTTGACTGAGCATCCCATAAAATTAATAAGACGTGTGAATTACAATATATGCTTTATCTCAACTAAAAATTTAAATTGATAATTAAACAGCACATTTATAATTTTATATTATATGCTCAAGGAGCTCCACCTATAGATTAACATCACTTCATTAGTATTGAAATAGTGAGTCGTCCATAAACTCAATAATAAAATTCCACTACCTGTTTGACTGAACCACAATGAGCTAGGGAGTCTTAAATTGGCAGAAATTGGTTGCCCATTAAAATTCATTCGATTAAAAATCTTAAATTGGAAGAAACAGAATTTGGTCACTTGTATAGATTTGATTGGGTGAAAAAATAAAAATAAAACGTGTGATATACTCTATGTAATTTATGGGGTTAATCCGAAAAAAAAAAAAAAAAAGACACACATTTTTACATTGGAGGGAATGGACCAATTCAACATGTACAATCCAAAGAAAGAAGAAACAAATTAAAATACAGTAATATGGAGAAACAGAGTTCATAGAAAAACCAGTTATGATGAAGATAAGGTATGCAATACGTTTCTATGTTGTTGAAGTATCTGAACTTTGATTTGCACGGGTTGATTCAACAATGTCCGCCATTGCAGAGCCGGCATCCTTTGTCTTGGCCGGAGTCTCTTATTTTCCATCGCCGGCATCATCCTCGCCCCAGCAACTAAAGGTGAACGATTTCCTCATCACGCGCCTACATCCATGGAAATTCTTGAATCTTTCACGGTGGACTCTGTTAGCTCCATGAATTGCTCTCAGAATTCATCACAGGGAATACGAATTATGATTATAAGCAATAGTTTATATAGAAAATAAGGAAGAGAGAGATAGAGGTAAAAAAAAGGTAAGAAATTAAGAGGGATGGAGATGGGGAGTAGTTTAGGAAATTTGGCTGATTAGTAGGAGAAAAAAAAAAGGAAAAACATAATTATGCTACTGTTATAATTTATTACCATAAATTAATATATTAATATGTTATATTAATATGTTATAAATTAATTAATAATTAATAAATAAATAAATAAATAAATAAAATAACTGATTTTACCAAAATGCCACTAACTTTGGGCGGGAAAGTTTGGAAGGAGGATAATGTTTTTATATATAGTATAGATTTTAGGTATAGAGCATTGTCAAAGGCCGGAAATCCGTGCTTCAACAATCCAAAAGTCCTTTTGGAGACCCATGCTATTGTTGTCCGTCTCACTGACTCACCCACCACTATGCCACAATTGTATGGGTTATAATCCAAGAGATAAAGACGTCGTAGAGTTTCTTCTTAAAACTTCAAATCTTTAGCAGTATCTTGAGAAGATATAGTTTCTTAGAGTTTTTTTTTTTTTTTTTTTTTTTTTTTTTTTTTTTTTAATTTTATAAAACGTAGAGAGAGCGTTTCTTTCAAATCTTGAAGTTCATGATATCACATGTAGAACCAATTACTGTCCTACCCTCGAGGTATTAAATGAGAGATAGAGATATTCATGTAAAATAACATCATGTCGCGATAGTCTAAATATTTGGTCTAAAAATGATAGTCTAAATAAATACTACTTTTAATTTGAATTTTTCTAAGTGGTTCTTAATTCTCTTTTGAGTAACATTATCATTGTCTTCATCTTTACTATTTGTTCTCTTCCTTTTCGTTGGTAGTGTGTTATTTGCAATTCGAATATTGTTGGTAGCATAGATGACAACGTCATGCAATGAGATTATGATATAGGAGCTATGAACTTTCCTTTAGGTGTTCTGTTTGGGGTTCATTTGGTTCAACCATTATTGTTGAATGAGTTATTGTGGATAAAGAAATCCCTAGTTTAAGAAAAAAGATTAAATAAATTAATAAAAATTTGAAAATTTAAAATATTATGCATTCCAAAGACATTAAAAGGTAGTTTCTCGCTTCAATTTGCTGGGTAATGTGTTATTTGAGCACTTCATTGTCAACAAATTAAATCCCCCAAGTAATTAATATGATTGGTTTCAAACTATTCTTTTTTATTTTTTTCATGGTATTAAAGAAATACATATGTATCATTTTTTGGTGTAACTGCTAATTTATTTAATTAACTACTAAAATAGAGTGATTTCACTTCATCAATTTGTTGGGTTATTATTTGAGTACTCTCTTTATCAACCAATCCCCAAGTAGTTAATATAATTAGCTTCAAATTATTTTAAAATTTTTTTCATAGTATTAATAAAATACTTGGTAAATAAATATATAACATTATTTTGTACTATATAACTTTGATATTTAATTATAAGATATTGTAAAAATAAGATAATGGACAATGTAATGAATATCAATTGATAAATTTGAATGTAAAGAATCTTTGCATGAGAGAAAAACTAAAGACAATATAACTAATGGAATTATTTCTCTTATTTAATTTAATTTTTTGGTAATGAATAATTTTTTTCAAATAAAGGTATTGTAGACACATAATCTATACTATATATAAAAGTATTATCCTCCTCCCAAACTTTCCCGCCCAAACTTAGGAGCATTTTAGTCAAAATATTGATTTTATTAATTAATTAATTTATTGATTATTTATTAATTTATTTATTGATTATAAGGTAAATGGGACAATTATTTTGGGTAAATTATTGATTATATTAGTTAACCATATATATTTTCATAACCCGGTTATAAATTTGACAAGAATGCAGAGTTGGTAGGAGAATGGAGGTTGATGAGTGGGTGATCACCCTTACGTTTCCTTATGGAGAACGGCTCAACCGTGGAAATATCTCTCCTGCGATTTATGCTTTTCTTCCTACAAAAATGGTCACGAACTTCCCCTTCATTATTCAGGCAGACTTCTTGCTATCATTGTCTAGGGAAGCCATTCTTTTGAATAGCAAATGGAATAAGGGAATTCTCAACTATGTTTCTGTGGATAGTATATACGGTGAACTCTCCTCTCCTCCGCAGGTGAGAGACGAACAACGACGGTGGTGAGTTCTTCTTCCTCAGGCGAGTTCTCCTCCTCCGGTTATCTCTCTCTCCATGCCGGTTGAAGAACAAGATGATAAATGGGGTAACGTTTTCTTCTTTTTATTATTATTATTATTATTATTATTATTATTATTATTATTATTATTATTATTATTATTATTATTATTATTATTATTATTATTATTATTATTATTATTACGCACGAGTAATAAGAATATGGTATTTTAGTAATATGGTAATTATTATTATGATAGAATAATATTAATTTTAATTAGTTATTATTAATTATGATAGATAGATTGAAAATTGAACAAAAAAAAGAAATGAATTTATTTCGAAAATTAAATTATTATAATTATATTAATAAGTGGACACAAACACTTACCTGTCGTTAGAAATCTTCAAGAATTTCAAGCCTACTCTTGACTCTCTAAAATTTTCACCCCTTGAACACTTGATTCTCTAATTCTTGATGATTTATTTTTGTTTTTAAATGATTCGGGCCAAAGGAGAGGTAGGAAGAGAAAGAGAGAGAATATTTTTTTTTCCTTTTATAATCTCGGTCAAAATGAGAAGAAAGGAGAAGAAATATTTAGTTAATAAATTCCTAGCCAATCATAATTAAAACTAATAAGACTAATTGATAAATCATAACAATTAGAAATATTAGGATAGGATGATTTTGTGGAGTATATCCTAATATTTGACCACATGCTACAATGTACCTAGACTCCTTTAAATTCACATTCGTACTAATACATAATAAATAATATATATTATAATTATACAAAGCTCATCCATTTATATATGTATATAACGTATGTATATTAATTTATATATATTTACATATCTATATATAACGTACATACATAATATATATATCTTTGATTATAAATCTTCATCTTAGTAATCTTAATATTTATCCATATAATAGATATGCATATATATGTACCGTACAGTATATATATTATATTATATATATGTACATATCAAAATAGTGATGATAATAATCACTATTATAAATGTTTGCAAAAATAGTGATAATAATAATAACAATAATTTATATCTATACTCTATGCTATATATAAAAGCAATATCCTCCAAAATTTTCTCGCCCAAACGTATGGGCATTTTAGTAATATGGTATTTATTAGGATAGAATAATATTAATTATAATTGGTTATAATTCGTTATTAGTAATTACGGTAATTATTATGATAGAAATATTTCACAATAATATTTTACACAATCAATTAAAAATGGAATGGAAATTAGGTAAATTGGAAAATGAAAAGAATATTAATAATTGATTGAAAATTAAAAATAGAAAAGAGAACATAAATTATGTCAATTGAAAAAGTAAATGAATATTAATAATTGACTAAAAATTAAAAAAATATCCATAATTAATTAAAATGGAAAAGGAAATGGTCAAATCATTGCATTTTAAATTTTCACAATAATATTAAACAATAGAATTAATCAAATCACAATTAAATCGTAAATCATTCACAATTTTAAACAATGGAATGGAAATTAAAAATGAAATGGAAATATTTCAATAATAATATTCTACATCATCAATAGTAAAAGTAAATTAAAAATGGAAAGGAAATATTTTAATAATAATAGTCTACATCATTAATAGTAAAGACATATTTTAAAATTTAAACAATAGTAAAGGTAAATTAAAAATGGAATGAAAATATCAGTGCATCTATTATTTTAATTGACTAATTATCATAAAACAAAAAAAGAATAATCGACTGAAAATGAATCTAATATTACTAATTAACTGAATATATAAAAGGAAATGAATATTAATAATTGACTACAAATAAAAAATATCCATAATTGACTAAAATGAAAAAGGAAATGGTCAGATCATTGCATTTTAATCAAAAAAAGGAATGGAAATATTTCAATAACAGTTCTACATCATCAATAGTAAAGACATATTTTAAACAATATTAAAGGTAAATTAAAAATGGAGCGGTAATTAAAAATGAAACGAAAATATTTCAATAATAATATTCTACATCATCAATTAAAAATATAACGGAAATTAGATAAAAATATCACTACATCTCATATTTTAATTGACTGATATTCTATCATTATATATAAAAAGATCACTAATTAACTGATATTCTATCATTATATTTTTTTTTTATTGTTCTCTGTAATTTCTCATCTTTCTCTTTATTGCTTAGTAATGGAGTCAAATTGTGAGCATAAATATAATATGTGCAGTCCAACTATCAGCTTAGGCTTTTAGTTGAGATGGAGCACATGCTTTAATTTGGTATCAGAGCCATGCAAAAGATCATGAGTTCGAATCTCCGCGTCACCCTCAAAAAGAGACTTCCACGTGTTGCGCTCGGAAATCCACCGCACACGTTGAGGGCTCTGGTTGATGCGTTGTTATTAGGCTAAGGAATATCAACGTGTTGCAATCAACCAACAAACATTGGCATGCTTATTCCATGACTCAAAGGTACATATTGCATTTATACAATTTTTTTTACAGCATTAAATTTTAAAAATATTGGACTAATACTATAGTTTAAACTCATACTATAATTTAGACTCATACTCATATTATATTGGTTGAAGGCTTTATTTCAGAATACTGAATTTATGTTGTATGTTAGACAATCATACTTCAATATACATCACAAAATTTAATCACATAATGGATTTGCTATCCACAAAATATAATCACAAAATGAATTTGTTACTCATAGAATATAAATTTATATTATTTATTTATTAATATTGGATTAATACTATAGTTTAGACTTATACTATAATTTAGACTCATACTCATAATATATTAGTTAAATGACTTATTTTAGAATGCTGAATTTTTACTTTATGTTGTATGTTGTATATTGGACAATCAAACTTCAGTATGCATCATAGAATATAATCACATAATGGATTTGTTATCCACAGAATATAATCACATAATGAATTATTACTATTTTTTAGTATATTCATGATAGAAAAAATATAATATTTATAATATTTATTTATTAATTAATATTAATATTAATATTAATATTTATGGGTGATTCCCTCAGGGAATTTGTATCCATTTACAAATTTCTAAAGAATTTGTCGAACAATTCAACAAACTCTTGAAGAAAGGGAAAATCTATAATATTCACAATTTTGCTGTGCAAACCTCTCACATGAGGTTTAAATCGTGCGAGCAAAAGTGCATTATGAAAACGAATAATGACACTTTGATTAGCGTTACGGATTAAGATGATTCTGATTTTCCCAAAGGCATATATGTTTAAACTCAAGTTATAACACCGCATGCGTAGATCTACACATTAGCTATTAACTTGAGCAATTATTTGCTCAAACTCAAGCAATGATAACATCAAAAAATATAAATGATCCAAAACATATCTTCAATTGCACTATATAATATTTGATGATCTAATTTAAATAATTATATATTAATCCAAATATTTTTAATATATTATAACAAATCCATTCCGTGCATCGCACGGGCAAAAATACTAGTTCTAAATTAAAGAAATACATATGTATCATTTTTTGTTGAAGTTACTAATTTATTTCTACTATACTAATAAGAGCCAAAGAGAGTTAGGCCTAAAATGGGTAGAAAAAATGGCGGTCAAATTATTTAATCAAATGGATGGTTCAGATGAATTATTTAATCAAATAGATGGTTAAGATGATTCAGATTAATATTATTAATAGAGATTACCTAATTTAACCTTACTTTTATGATTATCCGTTAAGTTTTCTGTTAAATATTCTCTTCTCCGTTAATATTCCGTTAACTTTTAACTTACCCATTAATTTCTATAAGAAAGATCTTAGGTTCGAACCTCATCTCAATCAAATTTGTCATAATTAAGTTTCTCACTCTATTTACTCTTATTAAATTAAATAAATTAGTAGCTACAATAAAAAATGATAAATATATATTTAATTTAGAATTATGTGTCTACAATACCTTCATTATCAAAAAATTCAATAAAATAAGAGAAATAATTTCATTAGTTATATTGTCTTTATTTTCTCTCATGCAAAGATTCTTTACATTCAAATTTATCAATTGATATTCATTACATTGTCCATTATCTTATTTTTACAATATCTTGTAATTAAATATCAAAGTTATAGTACAAAATAATGTTATATATTTATTTACCAAGTATTTTATTAATACTATAAAAAATAAATTTTAAAATAATTTGAATCTAATTATATTAACTACTTGGGGATTGGTTGACAAAGAGAGTACTCAAATAACCCATCAAATTGAAGCGGAATCGCTCTATTTTACTCTTATTGAATTAAATAAATTAGTAGTTACACCAAAAATTGATACATATGTATTTCTTTAATACCATGAAAAAAATAAAAAAGAATAGTTTGAAACCAATCATATTGACTATTTGGGGGATTTGTTGACAATGAAAGTACTCAAATAACCCATTACCCAGCAAATTGAAGCGAGAAACTCCCTTTTAATATCTTTGGAATATATAATATTTTAAATTTTCAAATTTTTATTAATTTATTTAATCTTTTTTTTCGTAAACTATGGATTTCTTTATCCACAATAACTCATTCAACAATAATGGTTGAACCAAATGAACCCCAAGCAGAACACCTAAAGGAAAGTCCATAGCTCCTATATCATAATCTCATTGCATAACGTTGTCATCTATGCTACCAACAATAACCCAATTGCAAATAACACACTACCAACAAAAAGGAAGAGAACAAATAGTAAAGATGAAGACAATGACAATGTTACTCAAAAGAGAATTAAGAACACTTAGAAAAATTCAAATGAAAAATAGTATTTATTTAGACTATCAGTTTTAGACCAAATATTTAGACTATCAATTTTACAAGGTTACACACATTTATTTTAGTAATAATTATAATGAATTTTCTATATAATCTTGGATTCATATACTTTGAGTTAGATATTTAAATAAAAAAATTCGACATTCAATTACCCATATATAAACTTCTCATATATAATCTTGCATTGATTTACTTTCAAATATTTATTTAAATATAAATATTGGGCATTAACCCATACGCGCAATGTGCGTATAAAACTAGTTAATTTAATAAGAGTAAAATAGAGTGAGAAACTTAATTATGTCAAATTTGATTGAGATGAGGTTCGAACCTAAGACCTTTCTTATAGAAATTAATGGTTAAGTTAAAAGTTAACGGAATATTAACGGAGAAGAGAATATTTAACGGAAAACTTAACGGATAATCATAAAAGTAAGGTTAAATTAGGTAATCTCTATTAATAATATTAATCTGAATTATCTTAATCATATATTTGATTAAATAGTTCATCTGAACCATCCATTTGATTAAATAATTTAACCGCTATTTTTTCTACCTATTTTAGGCCTAACTCTCTTTGGCTCTTATTAGTATATATATATATATATATATATATATATATATATATATATATATATATATATATATATATATATATATATATATATATATATATATATATATATATATATATATAGTAGAAGATATAAGGTTAAATATAATAGCTATTAAATTAAGGAAAGCTTGGCCTGTAGAACCCACCGCTGTTAGGTAACTCTCTCAAGATTCCATGGTCACGCTTAAGCTATTGCACGTGTAGTAGCTCCTACTGCTCTGATCTGCTACTCCCACCAATAATAACAATACATTACTGCTCAGTCTCAGCGTATTAATTCTTGGCACAAATCTCCAAGACAGACTTCCCTAAACTTTAAATGCCGTCTTAAGACTTGACCCCAATTCAACACATTTTAATAATCCCTCTCCTGCTTCGGCCTACTGCCGGTGACTCCCCTCCCAGCTACCTATACTACTTATAAATTATTATTATTATTATTTAATCATAATATTAATTCAAGTCCGAGGAAAACATATACAAATAATAAGGGAAAGGTTGAGAACCACTCCGAACAATCAGACTTAGAAATGAACAATTGAGTTAACATATAGATTGCCTGATTCACTTACGGGATGTTTGGTTCACGGAATAGGCAGGGAATGGCATAGTATTCCAGTAATAGCCTATTCCGTTGTTTGGTAAACACTTGTATTCCCAGGAACATTATTCCTGGGAATGAGCTATTACCCTTGCAAGGGTAATAGCTATTACCAGCACCCCCTGGTATTAGCCTATTACTGATCTATCAGGAATAGGTATTTTATTTTATTTCCATTTTTACCCTTTTTTAAACATTAATTTTTTACGCTCATTTTTCTCTCTATCATCATACCCATCTTACTTCCGCCATTGCAATTTGAAATTTCTTCAAAGTATTCTTCTAAACTTTTTTTTTTACAATAATTTATTTATATATATATATATTTTTT
Organism: Ipomoea trifida; assembly: GCA_003576665.1. NCBI lineage: Eukaryota > Viridiplantae > Streptophyta > Magnoliopsida > Solanales > Convolvulaceae > Ipomoea > Ipomoea trifida. The sequence goes on along the minus strand of CP025652.1, from coordinate 18,699,952 downwards.
TAAAAAATAATTTATTTATATATATAAATATATATATATAAAAACTCCTGCTGCGGACTGCGGCACGGTGCCGCAGCCGCAGCAGTATATTACAAATATACTGCTGCGGCTGCGGCACAGCGCCGCCGCAGCCACAGCCGCAGCAGTGTATATATATATATATACTGCTGCGGCTGCGGCACCACGCCGCCGCAGCCGCAACAGGTTTTATATATATTGCTAGGGTTTATGTATATTGTTAGGATTTATACATTTAACCAACGCCAACAGTAAAAATTTGGGGATCAAAACATGAAAAAATTTAAAAAAAAAAGTAGAAGAATTCGAAATGGATTAACCTTATGATACCAGAATTAGGTTGTTGTGATGAACCAGAATTAGGTTGTTGTGATGAACGAAGACACTATAACGAGGGGCGAGAGCTTCTGAGCCTGAGATTGTGTGTGTGAGAAAAAGTATTCTAATTCCCCGTGAAGATCCGATGACTGTGGCAACGACCTAGTTTATATAGGTTTGTTATAATAATAATAATAATAATAATAATAATAATAATAATAATTTATAATAATAATAATAATAATTTATACAGGTTTGTTATAATAATAATAATTATAATAATTATAATAATTAATAATAATAATAATTTATAATAATAATTTATAATAAAAATAATAATAATCATTTATAATCTATACTATTAATAAAAACAATATCCTCAGTTTTAGCTTCCCGCCCAAAACAGACCTATAATATTTTGGTGTGCGTAATATTGTAAAATATGGTAATACAATTCCTATCCCTAATACAATTTTAAATTAAAATAGAATTCCTAATAACATATATTCTTCCCTACGTTCCTATTCGTAATACAATTCTAGACTAGAATTACTAATGGTAATAATTCAGTATATATATTTCTCTGCAATGCAATCTATCTATACTATTAATAAAAACAATATCCTCAGTTTTATCTTCCCGCCCAAAACAGACCTATAATATTTTGGTATGCGTAATATTGTAAAATATGGTAATACAATTCCTATCCCTAATACAATGGTAAATTAAAATAGAATTCCTAATAAAATATATTTTTCCCTACGTTCCTATTCGTAATACAATTATAAACTAGAATTACCAATGGTAATAATTCAGTATATATATTTCTCAGCAATGCAATCTATACTATTAATAAAAACAATATACTCAGTTTTAACTTCCCGCCCAAAACAGACATATTTTGGTGTGCGTAATATTGTAAAATATGGTAATACAATTCCTATTGAGGTCACTTATATTTTGATATTCAGTAAGTATAACTATATTAGAAAAAATTTACATGGAGTAATGGGATAATCAGTTGAGTAATTGTTGGTTGACCGTAGAGCGTTGTGTTGAAGAAGAAGATGATATATAGTGAAGATGATATTGCCCTTCATATATATCATCTTCTTCCTTCAACACGTTGATATTCTCTGGACAAATAACTGTTGGAAAAAAATTAGCATAAAATGGCATTTTACTGGAAATATAAATACTGAATTATTACCATTAGTAATTTAGTCTAGAATTATATTACGAATAGGAACGTAGGAAGAATATATTTTATTAGGAATCTATTTTAATTTACAATTGTATTAGGGATAGAAATTGTATTACCATATTTTACAATATTACGCAAACCATAATATTATAGGTCTGTTTTGGGCGGGAAGTTAAAACTGAGGATATTGTTTTTATTAATAGTATAGATTGCATTGCAGAGAAATATATATATGAATTATTACCATTAGTAATTCTAGTCTGAATTGTATTACGAATAGGAACGTAGGGAAGAATATATTTTATTAGGAATTCTATTTTAATTTACAATTGTATTAGGGATAGGAATTGTATTACCATATTTTACAATATTACGCAACCAAAATATTATAGGTCTGTTTTGGGCGGAAGTTAAAACTGAGGATATTTTTTTTATTAATAGTATAGATTGCATTGCAGAGAAATATATATACTGAATTATTACCATTAGTAATTCTAGTCTAGAATTGTATTACGAATAGGAACGTAGGAAGAAATATATTTTATTAGGAATTCTATTTTAATTTACAATTGTATTAGGGATAGGAATTGTATTACCATATTTTACAATATTACGCAAACCATAATATTATAGGTCTGTTTTGGGCGGGAAGTTAAAACTGAGGATATTGTTTTTATTATATAGTATAGATTGCATTGCAGAGAAATATATATACTGAATTATTACCATTAGTAATTCTAGTCTAGAATTGTATTACGAATAGGAACGTAGGAAGAAATATATTTTATTAGGAATTCTATTTAATTTACAATTGTATTAGGGATAGGAATTGTATTACCATATTTTACAATATTACGCAACCAAAATATTATAGGTCTGTTTTGGCGCGGGAAGTTAAAACTGAGGATATTGTTTTTATTAATAGTATAGATTGCATTGCAGAGAAATATATATACTGAATTATTACCATTAGTAATTCTAGTCTAGAATTGTATTACGAATAGGAACGTAGGGAAAATATATTTTATTAGGAATTCTATTTAATTTACAATTGTATTAGGGATAGGAATTGTATTACCATATTTTACAATATTACGCAACCAAAATATTATAGGTCTGTTTTGGGCGGGAAGTTAAAACTGAGGATATTGTTTTTATTAATAGTATAGATTGCATTGCAGAGAAATATATATACTGAATTATTACCATTAGTAATTCTAGTCTAGAATTGTATTACGAATAGGAACGTAGGGAAAAATATATTTTATTAGGAATTCTATTTTAATTTACAATTGTATTAGGGATAGGAATTGTATTACCATATTTTACAATATTACGCAACCAAAATATTATAGGTCTGTTTTGGGCGGGAAGTTAAAACTGAGGATATTTTTTTTATTAATAGTATAGATTGCATTGCAGAGAAATATATATACTGAATTATTACCATTAGTAATTCTAGTCTAGAATTGTATTACGAATAGGAACGTAGGGAAAAATATATTTTATTAGGAATTCTATTTTAATTTACAATTGTATTAGGGATAGGAATTGTATTACCATATTTTACAATATTACGCAACCAAAATATTATAGGTCTGTTTTGGGCGGGAAGTTAAAACTGAGGATATTGTTTTTATTAATAGTATAGATTGCATTGCAGAGAAATATATATACTGAATTATTACCATTAGTAATTCTAGTCTAGAATTGTATTACGAATAGGAACGTAGGGAAAAATATATTTTATTAGGAATTCTATTTTAATTTACAATTGTATTAGGGATAGGAATTGTATTACCATATTTTACAATATTACGCAACCAAAATATTATAGGTCTGTTTTGGGCGGAAGTTAAAACTGAGGATATTGTTTTTATTAATAGTATAGATTGCATTGCAGAGAAATATATATACTGAATTATTACCATTAGTAATTCTAGTCTAGAATTGTATTACGAATAGGAACGTAGGGAAGAATATATTTTATTAGGAATTCTATTTAATTTACAATTGTATTAGGGATAGGAATTGTATTACCATATTTTACAATATTACGCACACCAAAATATTATAGGTCTGATTTGGGCGGGAAGTTAAAACGATGAGGAAAATATATTTTATTAGGAATTCTATTTTAATTTACAATTGTATTAGGGATAGGAATTGTATTACCATATTTTACAATATTACGCAACCAAATATTATAGGTCTGTTTTGGGCGGGAAGTTAAAACTGAGGATATTTTTTTATTAATAGTATAGATTGCATTGCAGAGAAATATATATACTGAATTATTACCATTAGTAATTCTAGTCTAGAATTGTATTACGAATAGGAACGTAGGAAAATATATTTTATTAGGAATTCTATTTAATTTACAATTGTATTAGGGATAGGAATTGTATTACCATATTTTACAATATTACGCAACCAAATATTATAGGTCTGTTTTGGGCGGAAGTTAAAACTGAGGATATTGTTTTATTAATAGTATAGATTGCATTGCAGAGAAATATATATACTGAATTATTACCATTAGTAATTCTAGTCTAGAATTGTATTACGAATAGGAACGTAGGAAGAATATATTTTATTAGGAATTCTATTTTAATTTAAAATTGTATTAGGGATAGGAATTGTATTACCATATTTTACAATATTACGCAACCAAAATATTATAGGTCTGTTTTGGGCGGGAAGTTAAAACTGAGGATATTTTTTTATTAATAGTATAGATTGCATTGCAGAGAAATATATATACTGAATTATTACCATTAGTAATTCTAGTCTAGAATTGTATTACGAATAGGAACGTAGGAAGAATATATTTTATTAGGAATTCTATTTAATTTACAATTGTATTAGGGATAGGAATTGTATTACCATATTTTACAATATTACGCAACCAAAATATTATAGGTCTGTTTTGGGCGGAAGTTAAAACTGAGGATATTGTTTTTATTAATAGTATAGATTGCATTGCAGAGAAATATATATACTGAATTATTACCATTAGTAATTCTAGTCTAGAATTGTATTACGAATAGGAACGTAGGAAGAATATATTTTATTAGGAATTCGTATTAGGGATAGGAATTGTATTACCATATTTTACAATATTACGTAGGGGGAAGTGAGGTATTAGGAATTCTATTTTAATTTACAATTGTATTAGGGATAGGAATTGTATTACCATATTTTACAATATTACGCAACCAAATATTATAGGTCTGTTTTGGGCGGAAGTTAAAACTGAGGATATTTTTTTATTAATAGTATAGATTGCATTGCAGAGAAATATATATACTGAATTATTACCATTAGTAATTCTAGTCTAGAATTGTATTACGAATAGGAACGTAGGGAAGAATATATTTTATTAGGAATTCTATTTAATTTACAATTGTATTAGGGATAGGAATTGTATTACCATATTTTACAATATTACGCAAACCAAAATATTATAGGTCTGTTTTGGGCGGAAGTTAAAACTGAGGATATTGTTTTTATTAATAGTATAGATTGCATTGCAGAGAAAATATATATACTGAATTATTACCATTAGTAATTCTAGTCTAGAATTGTATTACGAATAGGAACGTAGGGAAAATATATTTTATTAGGAATTCTATTTTAATTTACAATTGTATTAGGGATAGGAATTGTATTACCATATTTTACAATATTACGCAACCAAAATATTATAGGTCTGTTTTGGGCGGGAAGTTAAAACTGAGGATATTTTTTTTATTAATAGTATAGATTGCATTGCAGAGAAATATATATACTGAATTATTACCATTAGTAATTCTAGTCTAGAATTGTATTACGAATAGGAACGTAGGGAAGATATATTTTATTAGGAATTCTATTTAATTTACAATTGTATTAGGGATAGGAATTGTATTACCATATTTTACAATATTACGCAACCAAATATTATAGGTCTGTTTTGGGCGGAAGTTAAAACTGAGGATATTGTTTTTATTAATAGTATAGATTGCATTGCAGAGAAATATATATACTGAATTATTACCATTAGTAATTCTAGTCTAGAATTGTATTACGAATAGGAACGTAGGGAAGAATATATTTTATTAGGAATTCTATTTTAATTTACAATTGTATTAGGGA
>CP025652.1:18643406-18693028 GCA_003576665.1 Ipomoea trifida | reverse complement strand
TAATACAATTCCTATCCCTAATACAATTTTAAATTAAAATAGAATTCCTAATAAAATATATTTTTCCCTACGTTCCTTTTCGTAATACAATTTTCGACTACAATTACTAATGGTAATAATTCATTATATATATTTCTCTGCAATGCAATCTATACTATTAATAAAAACAATATACTCAGTTTTAACTTCCCGCCCAAAACAGACCTATAATATTATGGTTTGCGTAATATTGTAAAATATGGTAATACAATTCTTATCCCTAATACAATTGTAAGTTAAAATAGAATTCCTAATAAAATATATTTAATAAAAAAAAATATCCTCAGTTTTAACTTCCCGCCCAAAACAGACCTATAATATTTTGGTGTGCGTAATATTCTAAAATATGGTAATACAATTCCTATCCCTAATACAATTTTAAATCAAAATAGAATTCCTAATAAAATATATTCTTCCCTACGTTTCTATTCGTAATACAATTCTAGACTAGAATTACTAATGTTAATAATTCAGTATATATATTTCTCTGCAATGCAATCTATACTATTAATAAAAACAATATCCTCAGTTTTAGCTTCCCGCCCAAAACAGACCTATAATATTTTGGTATGTGTAATATTGTAAAATATGGTAATACAATTCCTATCTCTAATACAATGGTAAATTAAAATAGAATTCCTAATAAAATATATTTTTCCCTACGTCCTTATTCGTAATACAATTATAAACTAGAATTACTAATGGTAATAATTCAGTATATATATTTCTCAGCAATGCAATCTATACTATTAATAAAAACAATATCCTCAGTTTTAGCTTCCCGCCCAAAACAGACCTATAATATTTTGGTGTGCGTAATATTGTAAAATATGGTAATACAATTCCTATCCCTAATACAATTTCAAGTTAAAATAGAATTCCTAATAAAATATATATTTTTCCCTAGGTTCCTATTCGTAATACAATTCTAAACTAGAATTACTAATGGTAATAATTCAGTATATATATTTCTCTGCAATGCAATCCATACTATTAATAAAAAAAATATTATTCAGTTTTAACTTCCCGCCCAAAACAGACCTATAATATTTTGGTGTGCGTAATATTGTAAAATATGCTAATACAATTCCTATCCCTAATACAATTTTAAATTAAAATAGAATTCCTAATAAAATATATTTTTCCCTACGTTTCAATTCGTAATACAATTCTCGACTAGAATTACTAATGGTAATAATTCAGTATATATATTTCTCTGCAATGCAATCTATACTATTAATTAAAACAATATACTCAGTTTTAACTTCCCGCCCAAAACAGACCTATAATATTTGGTTGCGTAATATTGTAAAATATGGTAATACAATTCCTATCCCTAACAATTGTAAATTAAAATAGAATTCCTAATAAAATATATTTTCCTACGTTCCTATTCGTAAACAATTCTAGACTAGAATTACTAATGGTAATAATTCAGTATATATATTTCTCTGCAATGCAATCTATACTATTAATAAAAACAATATCCTCAGTTTTAACTTCCCGCCCAAAACAGACCTATAATATTTTGGTGTGCGTAATATTGTAAAATATGGTAATACAATTCCTATCCCTAATACAATTGTAAATTAAAATAGAATTCCTAATAAAATATATATTCTTCCCTACGTTCCTATTCGTAATACAATTCTAGACTAGAATTACTAATGGTAATAATTCAGTATATATATTTCTCTGCAATGCAATCTATACTATTAATAAAACAATATCCTCAGTTTTAACTTCCCGCCCAAAACAGACCTATAATATTTTGGTTGCGTAATATTGTAAAATATGGTAATACAATTCCTATCCCTAATACAATTGTAAATTAAAATAGAATTCCTAATAAAATATATTTTCCCTACGTTCTATTCGTAATACAATTCTAGACTAGAATTACTAATGGTAATAATTCAGTATATATATTTCTCTGCAATGCAATCTATACTATTAATAAAACAATATCCTCAGTTTTAACTTCCCGCCAAAACAGACCTATAATATTTTGGTTGCGTAATATTGTAAAATATGGTAATACAATTCCTATCCCTAATACAATTGTAAATTAAATAGAATTCCTAATAAAATATATATTTTCCCTACGTTCCTATTCGTAATACAATTCTAGACTAGAATTACTAATGGTAATAATTCAGTATATATATTTCTCTGCAATGCAATCTATACTATATTAATAAAAAAATATCCTCAGTTTTAACTTCCGCCCAAAACAGCTATAATATTATGGTTTGCGTAATATTGTAAAATATGGTAATACAATTCCTATCCCTAATACAATTGTAAATTAAAATAGAATTCCTAATAAAATATATTTCTTCCTACGTTCCTATTCGTAATACAATTCTAGACTAGAATTACTAATGGTAATAATTCAGTATATATATTTCTCTGCAATGCAATCTATACTATTAATAAAAAAAATATCCTCAGTTTTAACTTCCGCCCAAAACAGACCTATAATATTTTGGTTCGTAATATTGTAAAATAGGTAATACAATTCCTATCCCTAATACAATTGTAAATTAAAATAGAATTCTAATAAAATATTTTCTTCCCTACGTTCCTATTCGTAATACAATTTACTAGAATTACTAATGGTAATAATTCAATATATATATTTCTCTGCAATGCAATCTATACTATTAATAAAAACAATATCCTCAGTTTTAACTTCAAAACAGACCTATAATATTATGGTTTGCGTAATATTGTAAAATATGGTAATACAATTTCTATCCTAATACAATTGGAGAATAAAATATATTCTTTTACGTTCCTACGTAATAAATTCTAGACTAGAATTACTAATGGTATAATTATATATTTCCAGTAAAATGCCATTTTATGCTAATTTTTTTCCAACAGTTATTTGTCCAGAGAATATCAACGTGTTGAAGGAAGAAGATGATATATAGTGAAGGGCAATATCATCTTCACTATATATCATCTTCTTCCTTCAACACAACGCTCTACGGTCAACCAACAATTACTCAACTGATTATCCCATTACTCTCATGTAATTTTTTTTCTAATATAGTTATACTTACTGAATATCAAAATATAAGTGCACCTCAAGATCTTGCAATAACTAACCGACAAGTAATTAAATTAATGAATATGATGCAATAATGTAAATTATCTACCTATTGCATTTATACACTTATTTTAGAACACTGAATTTTTGTGATATTTGTTGCATGCAAGGAAGACTCATACTATAATTGCATTTATACATTTATTCATACTCATATTCGATGTTATAATTTATATAATTGTATATCGATTCAAATATTTCTTAAAATATTATAACAAATTAATTCCGTGCAACGCACGGGTGAAAATACTAGTAATAATAATAATAATAATAATAACAATTTTGTACAAGGGCATTTATGTCTTTTAAATATATATTCCATTTCTATTCCTTCCGCGAACCAAACGATGGAATACAATTCCCAAGTCTATTCCTTCCGCGAACCAAACACTGGAATACAATTCATATTCTATTCCTTACCTATTTCATTCCTTATGGAATCGTATTCCTATTCCCTTAAAATTCATTCCGTGAACCAAACGTGCTGTTATCGTTTTGTAAACGTAATAAAATTTGAAAAAAAGTCACACAATAGAGCGAGTTATAAATTATAACATACTGCTTTTGTAGCCATTTATATATACTGCAACTGCTTTTCTCTATCTTTTTTTCACTTCAACATTATCAACAGATTTATTGGGCAGGGTGGGAGGAGAGAATTAGGAGAAAAAATTATAATTCGATGAAAGAATGAATAAGGTGGAATAAAGTAGGAATTCAAATGATATTGTTTGGAAAGGAAGACTAGAGTTATTAGAAATGAGAAGTAAATAAATGATATAAAAACTAAAATGTCATTATATAATAATAATAATAATAATAATAATAATAATCCAGGGTAAAAGTGTCAAAATTTTTTATTTTTTTTTATTTTTATCTTTTTTCTTTCCATGCTATGCTGAATTGGAATTCGGAGGAAGGTGAAGTATGAATTCCAATTTAACAAAAAAAATTGAGATATTCGGTAAAATTACATTGTAGAGAAATTCTAATTACAACGTACCAAACATCCTATTAGTCTTGTACTTTTAATTTTATAATACAAATTAAACTTTTAAAATACATGTGTTGGCATGCATAAATAATTAAATATAGATATATATAATTATCACTTGACAAGAAAAAGAAATATATATATGTCACGGTCAGTGCGACTGCAACACTATGTATACAAATATACACCACTCAATGTTAAAAGATGTACAACACAAATATGCACCATTAGGTACGCATCACCAAAAAACACACCACTAGGTATGCAAATATACACCACACAGTGTAATGAAATGCACCATTAGAGGCAGGGGAGTTATGGTGCATTATTTTGGACGTGTAGTGTTTTTTTTGGTGTTTTAGTGTATTTTTCATTGTGGTGCATTTTCTAACATTGAGTGGTGTATATTTGTATACATAGTGGTGTATTCTGCATCGACCGCACGGAAAGGCATGACCACATTTGAATAGAAATATATATATATATATATATATATATATATATATATATGTCTGTGCGTGTATATGTATATGTATGTATGCATGTATGTATGTCCAACTAATTAAGTGATTATAGTAGCTACGGGGACACAGTATTATAACATGCAAGTGTTTGGAAGTGAGCATATGGCAATATAATAAGAGATAGATGCAACATTTATTTTAAGCTGAAAAGTAGCTGTGGCTGTCTGTACTACAAGGAGGCAAATATCTCGTAATTTGATACCAGGGGCAACCCCTCTTTCCTCCCCATCTTCCATATCTCCTATTTCCCTTTCTTTACTCACTTTCAAAACCACAGTCCCACACCAACCATAATATAAGATTTTGAAATTCAACCATTGTGTGTGTGTATATATATATATATATATATATATATATATATATAGCATCTCTCCCGTGCGAATGTGCATACGGATTCGAACCATTAGATGAGCTCAGATCAACGGTTTTAAATCAATAAAAATAAGAAAAAAACGTACAAAGTATAACTTTATAGTGTACTAAATGCTAGTCTGTGGTACATTTAGTAGGGGTTTATGGTGCATTGGACTCAAAGCACCATCAAGCATATATAAACAACTTCAATGCGGTGATCTATGTGTGAGACTGTCTCACCATGAGACGGGTCGGGTCAAGATGTAAATGTAACACTTATATGCACAAATGTCATACTTATATGCTCAAATGCAATACTAATCAGGAATAAATTTTTTTGTTACTTATAAGGGTAAATGTAATACTTTTAAGGAAAAATACAATACTTTTACATTTTAATTTAAAAGTACTACGTATTACATTTTTTCTCAAAAGTATTATATTTGCCCTTATAAGTAAAGATCACTTGTCAACATTACTTATTATGAAAAATGTATTACTTTTTCTCTTATAAGTAACAAAAACTGTATTCTTGATTAGTGTTATATTTGAACATATAAGTATGACATGTGCACATATAAGTATGACATTTGCATGATGTTTTGACCCGACCCAACCCGTCTCACGAATAAGGATCCGTGAGACGGTCTCACACAAGTGTAACCCATTTTTTTTAAAATAAAATAAAATTAAGCTGATGCACCTTAAACTTATAATATAATCACCTTAAGCTGGATTAACATAAAAATAGCTTTGTTGAGAAAATCTTATAAAGGATATGTTTGTATTTTGGAACTCAAAAAAAAAAAAAAAAAAGTACCTTAAGAAGAAATTAAAACCATGCACCTAAAGCCTCAAGCCAACGCATTTTAAGTTTCAACAACTTACATACCTTAAGCATACAAACCACGCACCTTAAGAAGGAAAATCACATACCTTAAGAAGAAAAACCACACACCTAAAGTTTTAGACCGACCCACTTGAGTTTCAACAACTAACGCACCTTAAGCTCAAAACCACGAACCTTAAGCACGTTAAGAATGAAAATCATGCACCTTAAAAAGGAAAACCACGCAACTAAAGCTTTAGACCAACACACTTAAGTTTCAACAACTAACGCACCTTAAGCTCAAAATCATGCACTTTAAGCACGAAAAGCACACCCCTTAAGAAGGAAAATCACACACCTTAAAAAGAAAAAACACGCACCTTAAGTTTGATTCATATGGAAAATGACCAAATTGTCAACGCATTTTTTTTAAAAATTATTAATCACGAACGTTGATTTTGTCAAGATGAATGACTCTCCTCTCATCGCACAACCGCAACTGAGCAGCTCAACCGCATTTGAACAGTATTATATATATATATATATATATGCCTTATTGTTGTACAATTTTTATAGCATACAGCATAAAAAAAATTAACAGAAAAAATGGACATAAACAAGGAATATAACCTGGATTATTTAAACTTATTATGGTTTTAGATGGGTGTGTATGAGCTAATTAAAGATTGGGGGGGGGGGGGGATGATTTATGACTAGATTAGCAGGCCAATACAGCCAGGCCAATTCAAATAGTTAAACATATATACAATAATAAATCGGTGATCACCATTCACCACCAGGCACCAGAGAGCTTGGCCTATATAAATAAATTCCTTCAAATCAAAATTATATTCTAGCTAGCTATCTGCCTATCTCTCATTCCTTCAACTCCACCAGAAAATGGCCTCTCCTGAAAACTCAATTTCTCCAAGAAAGCTTAGGGATGATCTCTACATGTACACATACCAACAAGATTCAAACACCCCACTAGTGATCTCAGTCCTTGCTTCTTTAATCGAGAGGATCCTAGCCAGGAATGAAAGAATCGGCAAGAGTTTCACCAATAATTGGGGTCTCCCAAACCCAAAGGATGCGAGAACAAGGGTGTTTGAGTGGCATGAAACCCCAGACATGAGCATCCAATCATATCTGGAGAGGATTTTCAGGTACACCAGAGCTGGGCCATCAGTCTATGTGGTTTCCTATGTCTACATAGACAGGTTCTCCCACCTCTATCCCGAGTTCAGAATCACTGCCACAAATGTTCACAGGCTCCTCATCACCACCATCATGTTGGCTTCTAAATATGTTGAAGACATGTAAGCTAATTGTAGTGTTTCTATAAACTCTTTCTTTTATAACCCACCATAACTCTAGCATACACAATACTGATTGTTGGGCGGAAATCAATAAAGGGTTTAAGTCCATCGATTGGTGACTAGCAGGATTGTTGGGCGGAGGCAGGTGAAGGGCCAAGTCCAACATCTTGCTTCTTGAAAATGTGATGGCAGTCTATAATGAAATAAAGTTATGTATTCGTTATTGGCTGTAGCTTTTGGCATAGTGGTAAGCGTTTGATCTTAACAAGTGGTATAAGAGCCAAGTTATGGGGTTCGAGTCTCGAGTCCCCGTTTGAGCAAAAATACAAGTGCGGTGAGGGGAATTGTTGGGCGGAGGTAGCTATTAGTTATAGTTTTTGGTGTAATGATAAGCGTTTGATACTAACATTGTTTAATTATTAATTTTGACAGGAGTTACTGGTGTTTGATCCTAACAGTGTTTAATTATTAATTTTGACAGGAGTTACAGAAATGCTTACTTTGCAAGAGTGGGTGGCTTGACAACCAAGGAGATGAACAGATTGGAGATTGAATTTTTGTTCCTTATGGGATTCAAAATGCATGTGAACCTAAGTGTGTTCCACAGCTATTGCTGCCATTTGGAAAGAGAAGTGAGCATCGGAGGAGGGTATCAAATTGAGAGGACTTTAAGATGTGCTGAACAAATCAAATCCAAACAAACACACCATAATACACGATATGCCGACACCACACATCGTCTATTGTTGTAATATTTTACATAGCTTGTACATTCTACTATTTTATACAAGTTATAAATGTTACATTTTACACAAATTACAAGAGTGTCTCTAAGCTTTTTGGTAAATCTGAAAACAATGGGGTAGTTAAATATAAGGGTAATTGCACTTTTCTTCCATAAGTTATAGGATAATTGTAAAATCCGTCCTTGAGTGTTGGTTATGCTCACTTTTCGTCTCTAAATTATACTAAAATTGTAAATTTGGGTACATAATGTTTTATTAGTAAAGAAACGAAAAGTGCAACGTCAATGATAACTTAGGGACGAAAAGTGTAATTTTTCTCTTTATATATATATATATATATATATATATATATATATATATAAACACTATATCTAAAGCTATAACTAGTCGTAAAGATGTAACTTTATTTTTTTTTACTTGCATAGCATTCAACGCCACATTTCGATGGCAGGATGCCAGCTCCTCTTAGCACTTGCCAGCATGCTCTCAATGGAATTCAAACCCGTGACCTGCTTTGATATAAATTGTCATGATCGAGAGCGCACACATATATATGGCTAAGCTTTTGTTAGTTTTTCTTATTTCAATTCAATATTTCTAAAATAAATAAATTTAAAATATTATTCTTATTAGTATGTTGTAATTTGAATTATAGTGATAAGGAGAAAATAATGATATTTTTATATAACGGTAAAATTCACTTTTAAAAGTAAAAAAAGTTTAAAAAAGTATGGTAAGAAGCTAAGAATATAGATGGTCTTATCATCATCAAGTAAAAAAGCATAGCTGATGCTTTTTCTATTAATTTTAAATGTTCAATGGAAATGATCAATAATGAAAACAGGAATAATATCTCATGATTAAATGTACAAATTGATATATGAATCATTTGAGGGAGGTGGGGGGTAGAGAGAGAGAATATATACTTAATTAAGATGGAAATGGGTCTTTCTTTTAAAGGTTGTGAAATTATAATAACATTAACGTATGATTGCAATGCCATCCCAACAGAAGACAAGTTGTGAACAAAGAATGGCTGATATCAGATTATGGAGCAATTACATTATTAGTCTAAATAAACAATATAATGGGCAATGGCTTTCTTTTTCTTTTTTTTTTTTCTTTCTTCTAAAAAAAAAGTTTTGTTTTCTTTCGTGGACTATTATATATGATTGCTAAAGTATATTTAATGATCAATCCTACTTCTAGTATTATTGACTCTATTACAATGTAGTATCTGTTCATAACTACTTTCTCAACCTAATACAAAGAGTTAACAGTTGCCTTCCATTGAGGCTCGAACCCACTCCCATCATCCATCATAACTACTTTCAAGAGTCAACAGTTGCCTCCACTGAGGCTTGAACCCACTCCCATCATCCATCATAACTACTTTTCCCATTGAGGCTTGAACTCACTCCCATCATCCATCATACTACTTTCTCAACAGTTGCCTCCACGGAGGCTTGAACCCACCCCCATCATGAGTTAACAGTCCACTGAGGCTTGAACCCACTCCCATCATCCATCATAACTACTTTCTCAACCTAATGAAGCACAGAGAGTAACTACTTTCTCAACCTAAAGCACAAAGAGTTAACAATTGACTCCACTGAGGCTCGAATCCACACCCATCATCCATTATAACATGGACACTATATTAACAATTTTTTTTTTTCTTTCCCAACAACATCAAATCCATCATGTTTCTATCATTCATGTACATTTAACGTTATAATCAACTTAATGGACGGACAGGTAATCAAATCAAATAATCTGGTCGGTATGCATGCAATGGATTATTAGGCTACAATATAATATTATTGCCCAATAAACCAATGCATAGACTTCAGTCAATGTATTTTTTTCAGCCTAATGTGAAACAAACAAATGCAATTAATAAGGTGGATATTATTTGTCTTTGGATTATAGTATAGATAATACAAAGTTGGAAAACATGCCAACAAAATTGTCGGTAGTTTGCTAGACGTATGTAAAGTTCGGAGAAATCCCTAATCTTCAAAATACGTAGCTTAGTGCGTTTTACATTTCATATATGATATTTGGGTTACTGTATATGAACAAAATTTATCAAGTACACTCACCAAAAAAAAAAACTTCTAAAGGAAGTGTAGAAAAAATTATATTAATTGTGTTCGATACATTTTACACTTTTGACTTTAAGGTACGATTAGTTAACTATGAGTGTTCTTGACATGTGTCCCCTACAATCGAGGGGCAGGTCCGCAGGTTCACAATGATAGCGTTCGGGCTACAAAGACTACAAGTGTGAGGGAAAGCGGCTAGCTACTCTTTCTCCGAGGTCATCCCCTCTAGATTTGATCTAAAAAACTATAAGTGCTCAGCTGGAAGTGAAACTCTCTAAGACCATAAATACTCAGTATTTTTATGTTGGTGTCTACAGTAAAGTCAATTTCATACCGTTTATTAATAGGAATAAAATTTTACATAAGCTTTGCGTCTATCAATAATTAAAATAATTAA
This sequence comes from Ipomoea trifida, assembly GCA_003576665.1. Taxonomy (NCBI): domain Eukaryota; kingdom Viridiplantae; phylum Streptophyta; class Magnoliopsida; order Solanales; family Convolvulaceae; genus Ipomoea; species Ipomoea trifida. The sequence continues at coordinate 18,682,600 of CP025652.1, read as the reverse complement.
GTTACTTAAATTATTAATCAATTGAGTTTGGTGAGAGTAAAGGAAGGTGTGATGATGAATGATTAGTATTTATTAAAAAAGAAAGAGGTTATGTAAGTGGTTCAATGAATTTTGTTTTCATGATTAGGCAGTGCCGTTTGTTTGGTGCTACTTTTAAATGGTTTCAGCGCTATTTCGTTCCCACCACAACTCAGCCTGTCACCCCTCGGTTTCTCACCTAATTTAGTTCGGTTTATGTTTTACATTTTTTTTTTGATAATTATATATAATAATTAGTAAGATTATTTCCTCTTAAATTTATCTTGTACTGTGGCATTATTCAATTGATATATATATATATATATATATATATATATATATATATATATATGGCTCACATGGCTTTCGTCGGACCTCTTTATTGGATGAAAATGTGTAAGGAAAACCACTACAAAGGGTCAAGGAAATGACCAAAGCATGAAAAGACCAAAAATATTCATGTTTTGGACGGCCCTCTGACGAAAATTTTAACAATGGACTAAAAGTGGCAAGGACTAAATAAGATTGACCGCAATGTGACAAAAATTAATGAAGTGGACTAAAATTGGCAATGCCCCAATAACAGTAGGACCAAAAATGGAAATGACTCTTAATTATTCAAGGATGGTTTGATAAGTTTTCGTGTTTTGAATGTTTGAGTTTTATTTTTCAGCATTTGCTGCCATTCTTTAGGAATTTAATTGCTGAGGTTTTTACGTTTTTTTCATTGGCAGGTCCGGTCCTGGGCAAGGGCAGGCTGAACCCTTGCCTTGAAAGGGGCCCACCACCTTTTATATATACATTATAGGTTTTAGGTATAAGTATTTAATATACATTATAGTCAAATAAATTTGATTTAGCTTAGTTGGTGGGACTTATAGTTGTTAATGCAGAAGTTACAGGTTGAACTCTTTCGCTACTCTTTAGAAGATGAATTTAGGGATATTAATTATATAGTATTCAAATTATAACGTATGGAATTCATTTCTATTTTTAATTGTATTTTTTGAGTTGTAACTATGTGATTTTTTTATCTTTTTATAATTATAGTGAGATTTATAATATATATTGATTTGTGATTCATATCAAATTATGAATCTATTTCTATTCGAGTAATTTACTACTTATATTTAGAAAATGTGTTATATATTTTGTGAACTTTATAATGATTTATGTATATATGTAATACACTAATTTTTCACGCGTATTGCGCGAATGAGATATTGTCAATGTTTATTTTTAAATAAGTATTCAAAGCATATCAATACAAGATTATATAAGAGATGTTCATACATATGTAATTGAATGTTGAATTTGTTTATTTAAATCGGTAATTCAAAGTATATGAATGAAAGATAATATATGCGAGATTGATTATAATTGTCATTAAAATAAATGTTTGCGATTTTATAAAGAAGTTAGTTTAAATACTTAGTCTAAAAATGATAATCTAAATAAATACTCCGCCGTCCCATTTTATGTGTCTGGTTCGATTAACGAGGCTTGACTTAAGTTAGTGTTAATCCAATTTTTCATAATATTAAGTTTCGTATTAATATACAAAATTTATATATTTAAAAATTACACTAAAATACTATTAAACACATTAAATTAAATTTAAAAATAAGTAAGAAAAAATACTAAAGAAAATAAACAAAGAACAAATAGTTAATTTGGTCAATGAATAGTTAATTCGGGTAGCATTGTCATTGTATTCATCTTTAGTACTTCTTTTAAAAAAAAATATTCGTAATGTGTCATGTGCAATTTAGTTACTGGTGGTATATGAATGTGATCTTAGTTGTATTATGAACTCCTGATCTTATAAGCGCTTGTTGATATTTGGCAATGATAGTTCTTTCCCTACATGTTTCATGTGTTGTGAGATGTACATTCTCATGTGAAAGTATTGAACAAAATAATATTTATTATATCTGTAGAAGGCTAATGACTAATATCTTTTGTTCTAGTTTCACAAGTTATTACTTGATAGTAACAACAATGACTTTGGAGATAGTTAAATAATTTGTCATTTTGTACATAAATATTTTTAAACAATGGTTACATCCAATATACCAATTATTTTTGTTGTCAAGATTGATGCTGATTTTGTTTTTAATCCAAGCTGGTAGTGTAGAAAATGAAATGAACTGTAAATTTATATTAGTTCTAATATATTTAAAAGATGCACAATAAGTATTTTACATACAAGATTAATGAATGCTGAAACTGTAGCTATTTTTGAAATTTCTTCATTTTCTGTATTTGAAAGATTGATTCCAACAATGTTATAGTTTGAGCATCTTTTCAATGCATCAAGTGTGTCACAATGTTCTATTGCCCGGCCCTATATTGACATTTTTAATTATGAGTTTTAAATATGGCTACGTAAGATGTAGGGCATACCAATCATTTATGTGTTCTGCTCAAGGTACTTTTGGTTCAACCATTATGGTTGAATGAATTCTAGGGGATAGAAATTCCTAGTTTATTTAAGAATAAAATTAGATAAGCTAGTAAAAATTTATACATTTTAAATCATATTAATAAAGAAATGCAATTACCTTTAAAGTGAACAACTGTGATGCAGTCCAAACATATTACGGGATAGTTTCCCGCTTCAATTTATTGTGTTATTTGAATGTATTCTTTGTCAACAAATCCTCCCCAAGTAGTTAATATGATTGGTTTCACATTTTTTCTATGTTATTAATAGAATACTTGGTAAATAAATATATCACATTATTTTGTATTATAACTTTGATATTTAATTACAAGATAGTGTAAAAGGACGACAATAAATAATGTAGTGAATATGATTAATTAATGAATTCGAAGGTAAAAGAATCTTTGCATTGTAGAAAATAAAGACAATATAACTAATGAAATTATATCTCTTTTTTAATTTTTTGGTAATGAATAAATGTTTTTTGAATAAAGGCATTGTAGACATCGAATTCTTTAATTGCATATGTATTTTTTTTGTAGCTACTAATTTATTTAATTTAATAAAAGTAGTAGAGTGGAGTACTTACTTTTCAATATTATACTCTAACATGCCAATTAGTCATGACCACGGTTCGGTTCCAGTTCCGAAATCGATCAAACCGGAAGCAAACCTTCTATCACGACTCCTTCGAACCAATTTTTTTTTTAATTTGTTTGTAATTTTTTTTATTTTTAAAATTGTCCAAATTCAACAATTAATATTTTAAAAAAAAAGGCTCCATTCTAAAATGTTTTTAAAATAGTTATATTAAATGTTTAAACTTCAAAGTTAAACTATATTAAAAAAATTGTTATAGTTGATTTTTAAAATGTTATTTAAAGTTTAAACTTTAATAAAAAAAATAATTAAACTCTAACCAAATATAAATAATAATTTTGTTTTTCCAGTTTGGAACCGGAACCGTCCGATTCAGAAATCGAAACCGACAGTTTCAGTTCCAGATATTATGGAACCGGAACCGAAATCTTATCATGGGTTCCGGTTCGGTTCGAATTGAAGGTTCTAACTGAATCGTGATCATCCTTAATGCCAATGTCCTTGTGGTCAAGTGACATGTAGTGACTCTTCCAAAAGGGAGGTCATGAGATTGAGCCTCAGTGAAGGCGATATTGACTCTTTGTGCTTCAACAAGAAAGTATAGACACACTCTAAACATATTTTGATTCCCTGAGTTTACAAATTAAACTTATAAAGTCCACAATTTGAAGGATTTACAAATACCTAAATAATTTACTTTACACATGATTTGCTCATTAAAAAGTCCAAAGTTCGTAGTTTAAAACTTTACATAATAATTCTCTGCAAAAGTTACAAGGATTTCTTCACTTGAAAATTTAAATTTACAATACAAAATGCAAATTCTAGATTTCACAAGTTGTAGGGGTTTTGTTCTCTAGTTCCATCTTCAACAAAAAGAAAACAAAAATTAGAATAAAATAACAAATCTATTAATCACTATTTAAATTTATAAGAATCATAATTCATAAATATTTATCTTCTTTAAGAATAAGTAGGAATTAAGAAACTAAGAACTTGTCAACTTGGAACATTATAATTCAAGAATTTGCATTCTGCAAAGTGCCAAAATGCAAACACAAATGAGAATTTTAAAAATGTTTTAACAGTTAAATTGAAAATAAGGAAATCTTTACCACTTTATCAGCTGCAATTTATGCAAAGCTTCTTTGGCAGATTCAGTTTCACAGTCAATTCTCAAAACATACTATCACAACACATTAAAGATTGAATTATAAAGTATAACACTTAACAAGAAACTAGGAAAATGTAAACTTTTAAGTGTAAACACTTACCCACGGCAAATATGCAATTTCAAACTTTCAACTTCTATGTTTCAAATTTCATTAGCTTCCCAAAAACATTCTTAAAACAAATAAAAATTAAATTTAAAAATGTGTTAACATTTAAAATGGAAATTAGAAGAAGAAAAAAAAAAAAAAACTAATCAGTTACCACTTTATCAGTTGCAATTCACGTAAACAATGTTTGGCAGATTTAGAGTTTCATTGTCAATTGTCAAAACATATTGTCACAACACATTAAAGAGTGAATATAAAAGTATAACACTTAACAAGAAATTAGGAAAATGTAAACTTTGAAGTGTAAACACTTACTAGATTCACATTCTTTGGCACTAGGCAGATTCACATTTTCACAACAGGATCTCAAAAATACACTGTTAACATACTATTACACCTTTCAAGAGACTAACAATGCAACAAAACCATAACCTCAAAAAATATCATTAGATATAATACATAAATAAAAAAAAACAATAATCTAGGAAGTTGCAACCATTTTACTTATCATCAACATTTGGGTCCAAGTCATTGACAACCACATCTATGACATAAAATACAAATATATGTGTAAGAAATTTAAAAAATAACAGATAATTTCACAAATAATGTATATGAAGTTTAGAAGAAATAAAATACATTATTACCTCTCTCTATGTTCTCAAGAATATCACAATCTTCCTCAACACGAACTAGTTTTTTGTTATGTGACTTATGTCCAATCCAATCTTGGGCACAAACTAATGCTTCCACCATTTTGGTGTTAAACTACTCCTAAAGTCATCTAGTACCCTTCCACCAGTACTAAAGGTAGATTGAGATGCAACTAAAGAAATTGGGACAACTAGAACACCCCATTGCCATTTCAGTCATTATAGGAAACCTTGGTTGATTAACTTTCCACCAATGAAGAATATCAAAAGATTGTTCATCTTCTGTATCTTTCCCTAAATATTTGTCTAATTCTATTTTTTTCAATTATAGAACCAGATTGTCTTTTGAATCTTTTAAATTTGCTCATTACAGATGCAATCACCAATTACAACACTTGCAACTGAAGAAATTGAACCCAGATTTTCAAAACTAGATTTTAGAACATGAGATGGCTACTGCCAACTTATTAAACAATTTATAGGTTGCAACTTTAATCATGTCTAACGTTTTTCCTTATTCTTCCCCATGCATTTCTGTTAACACAAATGTTAGGAAACCTAACTTCTTTGTTAGATCAAGAATTACTGCAATGAAAATTTGTTTATTCATCTATTCAAGCAACCCCAATACTTGTCAATTTTTTATTATTATCCTACTTGTCATCAAACTGAGTTCAAATCATTGCAACATTTTCACTGTTGCAAGATATTATCGATTGCACTAATTTCAGGTAGAAGTGTATTACTAGTTAACATATTAAATCCCTGAAACCCTAACTGTCATTTCATAGAATAATTTTAAAAACTTTATCATTTTTCTCACAACTTCCTAATCAATGTCATTCAGTACACTAACTCATACAACACTCAATTCCTTTTCAAACTGAGGATCTTGCCTCTCATATCTCTTAAACGCCATCTGAAAATTTTCAGCAACATCTAGCATCATATAAGTGTTATTCCACCTAGTTGTCACGTCTAAACAAAGAGCTCTATTACATTCAATTTTCTCCTCTCAGCACAGTCCATAAACTTTTTAATCCTAGTGGGGATTGCCTCAAATATCTAATTGCAGCTCTAACAGCATTTACAGACTGAGATATGTCTTTTAAACCTTCATGAACTACTAAATTCAATATGTGGGCAACACATCTCATATGTAAATGTTTAGAATAAAAAATGCTAGTACCCCAATTCCTTAATATATATTTTAAGGATCGAATTGCAGTATCATTGACACTAGCATTATCCAATGTAACAAAAAACACTTTGTCAATCCCCCACTCAATGAGGCACTTCTCAATTGTTTCAACAATATCAGCGCCTCTATGAGATTCAAAGAGATTAAAATTTAAGACACTTTTTTTAACAAATCCCATTGTTCATTTTATCCAGTGTGCTGTGATACATATATATATGAAATTCTTTGATTAGATGTCCATGTATCAGTTGTATGATAGACTCTTTGTTTGATTATTCTCTTCATATTTTCTTTTGTTTTAGTATAAATTTCCAAGCAATCTCTAGTTATTGTTCTTCTTGATGGCAGCGCAAATATTAGGGTAAACAATTACTGATGAAGTGTTTGAAATCAGATTTCTTGATCACACTAAATGACATTTCGTTTGTTATTATCATTGCATTTATTGATGTTTTTGCATTGCTGTGGTCAAATTTCTAGTTGCTTGGTTGACCTAAAACATATTCACCCTTATCATTTACCAAGAGATTGTTAATTTGGAATTGAGATTGACCTGGATTTTTTATGTTACGGTTCTATTTGCATGTGACTAGTGTTGCAAAAATCCCTCCTAGGCGCTAGGCACCGGTCGACCGCCTAACGTATCACCTTAAATGGTGGTCTAGGTGGCTGGCTAGCTAGGTGGTCTAGGTGGCTGGCTAGCTAGGTGGTCTAGGTGGCTGGCTGGCTAGGCGGCTAGGCGACCCAATAGGTCGCCTAAGCTTCGCCTAGGCCGCTTAGGCACTGACTGCCTAGGGCTCCAAGGCGCCGACTAGACCTCCTAGGCACCGACTAGTCGGTTGATTAACTATTGTTCTTTTTTATTAATGGGTTATATCACTCAAAACAATATCGTTTTGAGCGAAATAACACTAAATTGTACAAATTGTGGATATTTTTAGGTTAGTATTAACTATTAAAATATTATATGCTTTATAATTATTAGTCTTTAAAAAATTAAGAATACCTAAACAAATAAAAAAAAAAAAAAAAAAACATGGGCGCCTAGGCGCCGATTAATCACAGTCACATGCAAACAGAACCCTAACATAAAAAATCCAGGTCAAACTCAATTCCAAATTAACAAGTTCCTGGTAAATGATAAGGGTTAATATGTTTTAGGTCAACCAAGCAACTGGAAATTTGACCACAGTAATGCAAGAACATCAATAGCTGCAATGATAATAACAGATAAAATGTCATTTAGTGTGGTCAAGAAATCTAGTAAGCACTTTGTCAGTAATTGTTTACCCCCAACATTTGCGCTGCCATCAAGAAGAACAATAACTAGAGATTGCTTGGAAATTTATACTGAAACAAAAGAAAATATGAAGAGAATAATCAAACAAAGTAAACAAAGAGTCTATCTTACAACTGATACATGGAAATCTAATCAAAGAATTTCATATATGTGTATCACAACACACTAGATAAATGAACAATGGGATTTGTAAAAAAGTGTCTTAAATTTTAATCTCATTGAATCTCATAGAGATGCTGATATTGCTGAAGCAATTGAGAAGTGCCTTATTGAGTGGGGGATTGACAAATTGTTCTGTATTACATTGGACAATGCTAGTGCGAATGATACTGCAAATCGATCCTTAAAATCTGTATTAAGGAATTGTGGTACTAGCATTTCTGATTCTAAACATTTACATATGAGGTGTGTTGCCCACATATTGAATTTAGTAGTTCAGGAAGGTTTAAAAGACATATCTCAGTTTGTAAATGCTGTTAGAGCTGCAATTTGATATGTTAGGCAATCCCCCGCTAGGCTTAAAAAGTTTATGGAATGTGCTGAGAGGGAGAAGATTGAATGTAATAGAGCTCTTTGTTTAGATGTGCCAACTAGGTGGAGTAGTACTTATATGATGATGCTATATGTTGCCGAAAAATTTCAAAAGGCGTTTGAGATAGGGGTGTAAACGAATCGAATCGAGTCAAATACTTCAGTATTCAATTCGAATTCGATTATTTTGATGAGTATTCGAATTCGAATTCGAATTCGTTTAGTGTTCGAATCCTAAACTCCGATTCGTATTCGATTCGGCCAATTTATTCGAATATATTCGATTCGACTCGAATATTCGAATTCGAAATGACTATCTTAATTTTTTTTCTAAATTTTTTAATAAATTAGATAAAATATAACAAAAATTTCGATTATTGGGAAGACTGAAGGGTGAAGCACTTAAGCGGCTGCTCTCACTTTTATTTTAGCTTAGGGTTTATGTCTTTACTAATTTAGTTTCTTTATATATATATATATATATTCGAATATTCGAATACTATTCGAATCGAATCTATCCTGATTTGTATTTGGATTTGAATAACATTCGAATTAAAATTTGTATTCGAATTCGAATATAACTATTCGAATTCGAATCACGAATCGAATCAAAATTATTTGATTTGTTTACACCCCTAGTTTGAGAGATATGAAAGGCAAGATCCTCAGTTTGAAAAGGAATTGAGTGTTGTATCAGTTAGTGTACCGAATGACACTGATTGGGAAGTTGTGAGAAAATGATAAAGTTTTTAAAATTCTCCTATGAAATGAAAGCTAGGGTTTAAAGGAGTTCATATGCTACGGCTAATACACTTCTACCTTAAATAAGTGCAATTGATGATATCTTGCTAGAGTGGAAAAGTTGCAATGATATTGAACTTAGTTTGATGGCAAATAGGATGATAAAAAAAATTTGATAAGTATTGGGTACTACCTAGCGTATCACCTTAACTATAGTATGCAGTGTTGCAAAAATCTCGCTTAGGAGCCGATTAATCGCCGCCTAGGCGCTGGCCGACCGCCTAGCGTATCACCTTAATCGGTGGTCAAGGCGACCGCCTAAGCGCCGCTTAGGCACTGACCGTCTAGGCCTCCTAGGCGCCGACTAGACCTCCTAGGCACCGACTAGGCCGCCTAATTGACTGATTAGCTATTGTTCTTTTTTAAAAAATTGGTTATTTTACTCAAAACAACATCGTTTGAGCGAAATAACCCTATATTGTTCAAAGGAATAGGCCTATTACCGGGAATGCTATTCCATTCCATTCCTATTCCGCGAACCAAACGTGCCATTAAAGTATTATATAGTTTATAATTATTAGTCTTTAAAAAATTAAAAATACTTAAACAAATATTTAAAAAATAAAAATAAAATAAAAAATACACGCACACCTAAGATTAATCCTCGCCTAGGCGACCTAGGCACTCCCTGAGCGCCCGAGGAGCGCCTATCGATATTTTCAACCATGATAGTATGTTTTAATTTGTTTTAAAGTCGCAGGCTCACAGCCTGCAAAGCCTGGCGCAAAGGCCATGGAGGCTGGAGCCTGGCCTTTGCGCCAGGCCAACTGGCAAAGTGGCAAGTAGGCCACTGGCCATTTTATTTTTATGGAGCCAAACTGTCAAAGTTGTTGGCTTTGGCAGTTTGGCTTTTGAAATAATTAAAACATGAATTTTGATTTTTTTTTTAAATTTCACGGTTTTGGAACTCGGTGGTTCTGGTTCTAGATTTTCTAGAACCAAAACCGGAACCTTTGAGTTCTGGTTCTTAACCGGAACCAGAATCGGTTGTACGGTTCTAGTTCCAGTTCGGTGCCAACATTGCACAGTTCGGTTCGAATTGGACGGTTCGAACCGAACCGCAGTCATGGCTATCAATTGGGTATCAATCATCATATGTCTTGTGCTCATACACAATCAAAGCCCGTTTGGTTACCAATGGTTTAATCAGGTTGCGGGTAAGGATTTCTTTGACATCTTTAGTCCGGTGGTGAAGCCGACTACAGTTTGGTTTTTATTGGCTCTTGCATTTTAGTCTGATTGGGTGATTCACTAGCTGGATGTTCATAGCATTATTTTGAATGACAACTTGTTTGAGACAGTGTATATCCGTCAGCCGCCTGGCTACACTGACACGGACTATCTGGGGCATGTGTGCTTGCTGCAACGATCTCTATATGGCCTGAAATAGGCACTGCGAACCTTGTTTACTAGGCTGCATGATTTCTTGATTCCTGTTGGCTTTCGTGCTTCTAAAACCGATGTCTCCTTATTTATTTATACTCAGGCTAATTCTCGTGTGTATCTGTTGGTGTATGTTGATGACACATTAGTTATGGGCAGTGATCGGCAACTAGCTGATGTGCTTTGTTGAAGTTGTCTGCTGTTTTTAAGATTCGAGATTTGGAGTCCCCGAGTTTCTTTCTTGGGATTGAGACCGTAGCTCGTGATGGTGGTCTTGTTATTTCACAGAAGAGGTATGTGTGACATTCTTACGCGTGCTAGTATGTTGGACTATAAGCCTCTCGCCACATCGGTTCCTGTTGCACGTTCTATTGTTCATTCCGATGAGCTGTTTGCTAATTCGACCAGGTATAGGAGTTTGGCGGGTGCTCTTCAGTATTTGATAATCATGCGAATGGACCTCTCTTATGCGGTGAATGTACTCTGATAGCATATGCACTCGCCTATGGAAGCTCATTGAGCTCAGCTGAAGCATGTTTTACGGTATGTGAAAGGCACCCTGGACTATGGATTACGTATGCGGAAAAGTGTTTCCTTAGCTCTACATGCCTTTTCGGATTCTGATTAGGCTGGTTGTTCCGTTGATCGTAAGTCCACGAGCGGCTTTGCTGTGTTTCTCAGATCGAACTTGATTTCTTGGGTTTGTAAGAAGCTACAGATTGTTGCTAGGTCATCCATGGAGGTTGAGTTTAAGACGATGGTTGATGTCTCTGCTGAGGAGACTTGGATTATGTTTCTGTTGACGTGTTGAAGTTGCCCACTCCTAGGTTGTGGTGTGACAATCTAGGGGCAACCTACATGAGTACTAATCCGGTGTTTCATGCTCAGACCAAGAACGTTGGGATTGACTATCATTTGTGCGGTATAAAGTTACTATGGGGGAGCTTCATGTTAACTTCATATCTACTAAGGACCAGATTGCTGATATTTTCACTAAACCTTTGGCTGCTCCCCGATTTGTGTTCATTCGCGACAAGCTTCATGTTATCAGTCGAGAACCTTGCGCTTGACGGGGAGTGTTAGGACTCTACAGTCCTAGTTGTAGTATATCTCTATTTGCTTATTGTTCTCTGTATTTATTTTGTATTCTGTATTTCTGTTTCAGCTCTGAATATATACAAAAATATCGTTCTCATCCTCCATGTCCAAGATCAATTTCTACTACTCCAACACCTTCAGAGGGTAACCCATGGCTTTCAGATACAGAAGGGATGGTATTAGTCTCTTGATTTAAAGAACAGTCTTGCAGAGACTCCAGAACCTGAATAGAATTAAATATAAGCACCCTACCCCTGCCCCTACCACCGCCTCTACCTCTACCTTCTCCCCTATTTCTACCCCCAATCTCAACAAACACCACTTCCCCCATCTGAACATTCTGACATCTTGCAATCTACTGCTGCACCCCCCCCCCCAACAAATGCTTCAATAGCCTTAAATCCAGAGGACTCACTTCACCATTTAAACCAATTCCACTCTATACACTTCCTGCCAAAGGATCCACAAAGTTAGCATTGTATCTTATACATTGTTCCTTAAGATCACATTGCTGAACCTGCACCATATCCTGTTGTATCTCCATACAATCCTGACCAGAATTCTGGAAATCAAATTGAACATGACTATGCACTTTACCCCAATGTTCTGACCACCACCTAAAGACTCATAGGATTCTTCCCATTAAACAAAATCTGCTCTCTCATCAAAATGTTCAAGCAGTGACATTCTTGGGGAAAAAAACCGAAGAGACATGCCTGGAATCAATCAGACCTACCTCCATTGTACCCTTAAAAATGAATGTAGTAGCAAAGAATTTTCTAATTTATTCCAAAGAAGGCTTCACCCTAGGCAACTTCCCCATCAATAATTGACTTTCAATCACATTCATCTCAGCAATCTCCTCTTCTCCAAACCAAATAGCAGCCATTCCCCTATGAATCTCAGGAGTTTTCTCAGATATATTTGGTTGTGGCAAACCACTAAAAATCCCCATACTCCCTCTCCTGGAATCCCTAGCAAAGAAACTAGCAAATTCCTCCTAGCAGCATTACCACTCACCCCCCCCCCCCCCATATACATTTCCTCTCAAAGCATTAGCCCTATCAGCACCCCTCCTTCCAGTATTATAGCATTAATATCTACACTAGCACTAACATTGACATTAGCAGAATTGGAATTAGCATTACCATTAGCGTCACACACTGAGTTCACATTAGCATTAGCATTAGTGTTGATATTAGCATTAGTATAAGAAACTATTAGAATTACTATTAACAGTATTAGTATCCTTTCCTGCAACAAAGTTCACAAAACTGACATTATTAGCAGTAATCAACTTAGTATTTTCAGTATTAAGCATCACATTACCTGACAACACTATCGGCATATATCAGCAAAAGTGAGGGCACAATCCATCAAAACCCTACCTATCGGAGACGCGATCGTTCGATTCCCTACAACTTCTTGATCCTCTTGCGACCGCATAGACGCCGAGCTTACAGAGGTCAAATTCAAACTCACTCCATTATTAATCACCACAATTTGAGCATCCGAAGCATCCGGAATTGAGACCACTGTCGGACCACCAAGCGCGCCACCACTAAGGTCGCCGGCCCATGCCGAACCTTCTTGATCACCTCTAAGAGGATGCATTCAACGTTCAGATCAGTAGAATTTAACAAAATCGAACAACAAAAGCCAAACTTCAAGAGTGACGTAAAGAGAGCAGTGAGAAGAGGGAATTAGTAGGGGGTGTTGCTATCTGTACAGTCCAGGTAAATAATTTTGGAATTCTAAAAAGTTACAAATTTCAATAATATAAATATTATTTTAATAAAATTAAATTAAATAATTATTTAAAATTAAAAAAAAAATTAAAAGGGGTTGTTCTGTTTTTGTTTTTTTTTTAAATATTTTTATTTTTAAATTTTTAAATAGTTATTCAATTTACTTTTAAAATATATTTTTTTGTTTAATAATAATGTATGCAGTTTTCATAAAATTTTAAAATTTTAATTGTTCTTTTTCCAAGTTCTTGGATTAATTTAGAGATTTTTTGAGCTCAGTGAATTAATTGTTGTTTTCTAAATAGTTCAATGACATATTTGTACATTTTCTCAAAATATGATTACACGTGGCAATCCAAATCAGCAGCAACCGGAAAGTAACCTACTAAAAATGTTAATTGAAATTCTTTTTTTTTTTCAAGTTCGTGGCTTAATTGCTATTTCCCAAATAATTTGATGGCCTATTTGTACCTTTTTTATTATTATTATAAACTCATATTTTTAAAATCATAACCCTAAATTTTATTTGAACCCAAGATTCAACAAATAATCCATATATTCCCAACTCAACTCTCCTAACCTGTATTCTTCCACCCATCTAAAATATTCCTCAATAGTTTTGGAAACCAAATCTCCACCTTCATCTAACCTAGCGATCTCTCTAGGTATAATTGTATAAATAGGAACTATTCACCCATTTTGCCTCTTTAATCCCCTCTTCATTTTCTCTCCACCTTCTCTTTCATTTCTCCTCTCAAGAGACCTTCTCTTTCATTTCTCCTCTCAAGAGAGGTGAAAGACCAAGAAATCTCCTACCTCCCAACCCTAAAGTTTGTAAGTTTCCTTCTTTCTCCATGTTTTCCTCTTTATTTCTTTATTCTTCATCACTTCTCCATTTTATTTGCAAGAGTTAAAACCCAAAATAGTCCCTCGACTATAGCGAAATTCACAAATTGGTCATTGACTATTGATTTAATCCAATTAAATCCTCAACTTTTCAATTTTTACCCAATTAAGTCATCTGTTTATTTGGTCGTATGTTTGTCGTGAACACTGAGGACATATATGTAATTTCACATGCTTCCCTCACAAGCTCCAAATCAGTTGCGACGGATCTTTCTTGGACCAAATTTGAGTCTAGCCCCAAACTAACCATTATTTGAGTTTTATATTGTTGTTCTCGTCAACGGCGAAATCGTAATTCTTATCAGCATTTACCACAAAGAAGCTTATGCCAAAACCAAAGCTCGTAGCATCGGGAATGGCCAAGCCTTGGTGTTAAAGAGAGAGCACGTCTACGACAAGAAACTGTACACGACAAAAGCAAACTTTGACGGCAAAGAGAGGCGCATCTCTATCGATTGTTGGGTCGCCGGAGATGACCCGAGCCTTATTTTCTCCTTGGACGACCAAAGGGTGCTGTTGCAAATCAAGCACCTCAGGTGGAAATTCATAGGCAACAAAAAGAATGGAAGTGTAGGGTTTCCTAATTCAAGTCTCTTGGGACGTCAACAGCTGACTATTTGATGACGACGAAGATGGGTACGGTCAGTTCACCTTCAAATTTGAGAAGTAGAGCATCAGAGATGGTGGTGGCAGTTTCTGTGGCAAGAAGGTCAACGGGTGTGAATTTGGATTTGAAGGATGCTGATGAAAAAAGGGTTGTTGAGGAGCTCGAGAAGCTCGTCATCATCATCGTCGGCGACGTCGAGCTGTATATCTGTGATGAAATGAGAAAACACTGAAGAAAATGAGTTAAAGGATCTGCATCATGAGGGAATCTTGTGAAATTACATATATATCCTTTGAGATCACGGCAAGCAAACAACCAAATAGACGAAGGACTTAATTGGGTAAAAATTAAAAAGTTAAGGATTTAATTGGATTCAATCAATAGTCGATGACCAATTTGTGAATTTCGTTATAGTCAAGGGACCATTTTGGGTATTAACTATATTTTCAATGTTCTTATGGTTATGTATATATTGATATGTTGTATTGTGGTTGTATGTGCGGTTTTTTGGGTTTAAGGTGGAGGAGAAGTTTGGACTTGGCTAGATGACCTCACTTACTTTGGGTCTAGTCTGGCCTGACCTATCTAGTAAAATGTCAAACTTAAGCTTATTTTAAAACATATTTAGTTAAATAGGCCTAGGCCTATATGTATAATACATGGCCTTCGCCTTAGTTATAAGGCGTTCTCGAAACATAGCTTTCTAAGTTGAATCCGAAATCCCAAGTCTACAAGTTTGGCTTTTATATATATATATATATATATATATATATATATATATATATATATATATAACCCCAAGTATATATACGTATATTATCAAACTCTAAACCCCAAAATTCCCAATTCTAAAGTATTTGGTATTCCACTTCAAGACTTCTAGTATTGAGTCGTCCACACAGTGACGACGATGCACGGTTCTCTGAATCTCTAGCTAGACCTCAACAACATCTGGCGAGTGACGACAACATGTATTTATTGTTGACTCTTGAGTTACTGTGTACTTGTGTAGGAAAATGGTTAGTAACTAACTGATTGACTGTGTTCTATCTCGTTTGTCAACGGTGGCTACTTGTTGTTGCGGGCTTTAGCCTATAGTTGTTGTTGCGACCTGCGACAGTGATTATGGCTTGGGGTTCCTACTGTGGGTTGTGGCGGCTGTTGTGGGTTGTGATGAAATGTTTATTATTTTACTATATTCTAGAAACTCTACTATTAATATGTTATAATAGATTAATATCTAATGTACTCTAATGTTAATATGTTATAATAGATTCATATCTAATGTTAGACATTACGTTGTTTATGTTTGCTTGTTAATTGTTAAATGTTTATGAGATTATATAGGATAACAACCAACAATACAATTTAATCTATTTCTGAACAAGTTACCAAGAATGTTACAACTTCTACTCCATCAAATTCTTCAAGTCACCCAATTGAAAGTAGCAACTCTATTAGTGAAGTAGTCACTAGATAGGGTGATGACGATTCAATCATTAAAAAAATAAGCGATGAAAAACTTCAGTGGTATGGAATGATTTTGAAGAAATTCAACTTTCTGATGGTGTGAAGAAAGCAATGTGGTTGTATTGTTAGGAAAAGTTATCTACTGGTGGGAGGGGTGCAAACACTAGCCTTTTTAAGAGCCACTTTGAGATTTGCTTACAGCGGATGTTTCATATCTCTCGGGAAAAAAAAATCAAACAATGATACCATTTCTCCCACCTATAGGTAATCCTTTTATTGTTCCCGACACTAGTTAGTGAACCAAGAGGTAATCCTTTTATTGTTACTGGCACTAAATATTTCAATGAAAAGATGAGAGAGATCATTGCTAGTGCAATCATAGTGCATGAGTGAACATTTAGCATGGCAGAGGATGGCGTTTTGAGGTGGGCCTTGAATATGCAAATCCCAATAAAAATATCTTCCTCTATACAATAGCAAAAACTTTTCTGCCACGTCATCTTCCCGCCTAAATGAAACTGTGTCGTTTTGATGGGTTAATTTATTTGTTAAGATGGCTGATTAATTGTATCAGTTGGTGACTGTTCAATTTTGTATTAAATTATGCCGTATTAGTTTTAATTTTGAATGATGT
The DNA here is from genome assembly GCA_003576665.1 of Ipomoea trifida. Classification (NCBI taxonomy): domain Eukaryota; kingdom Viridiplantae; phylum Streptophyta; class Magnoliopsida; order Solanales; family Convolvulaceae; genus Ipomoea; species Ipomoea trifida. Next base: position 18,665,924 of record CP025652.1, on the reverse strand, counting down.
TATTGGAATATGTATGTAATATGTAAAGTCCCAATATTCATTTATCTGAACGATGCATCCTCATTTATTTCTCTGATTTACTTAAGGCATGTCAATTATATGTGCGGATGTATATAGTAACTAACATAAGATACTTTTCATCTACAATCTACAATTAATATAGAATACACACAGACTTAAAATAAATGAAGTGTGAAAAACTTTTCGAATCTCCAATGTAATAACTATGAAATAAATATTAAATAACATAACCCTAAATGTTTCATATTCAATCTATAAATAATGGTTTTAAAATCAGTTTAAAACCACTTGATATCCTTCCTTTCGGTACAGCTTTGACATACTTACTGCAAACATGCCATCCCAATACATTTTGGCCTCTCAAATTACTCCTCTGCACACTAGGAGAGCAGTCAGAGTTCGCCTTGTGCGAACATATGAAGTTCCTGAATTGCGAGGTGGCATTACAAGCAAAAGCAAAGAGTGCTTATTCCATGACGAAGAGGTAAATTAAAAGTTTACAACATGTTATTTCATTTACATTATGTATGATGTATGATTTGCACTTTATATTTCTAGACTATTCACAGTTCATAAACACTGAGTTGTATTTTCATTTCCATTATGTAAGTTCATAAACACTGAGTTGTATTTTCATTTCCATTATGTATGATGTATGATTTGCACTTTATATTTCTAGACTATTCACAGTTCATAAACACTGAGTTCAATTATATGTAGGGTACATACATACATGCAACGATTCCTAAGGAAGATGTTTTCAAGTATCGCAGTTTATTGATTGAAGGCAAAGTGTACTCAGTCAAAAATTTCTTAGTGGTTACAAACTACTATACCTACAAAACATCTCACCACAAATATATCATCAAGTTCAATTATAAAACATCTGTCAAGGAAAGTAAGAACAGAAACTTCCCTAATTTCATGTTTCGCCTTAAATCATTTGAATCTTTGTCGGACTCAACAACAGTCAATGATAAGGAGCTATTTGGTACCTTCATACTCCATACTTTTTTTTTTTTAAATCTTCTACTCCATACCTGTGTTTACATTCCCGTTATGGATTTATTGACATTTATTTTACATTTTTTAACAAGACATTATGGGAAGAGTTGTTGAAATGTATTCTCCAGTCGAGAAAGTAATTGCCGGCAAACAATCCTTATTGATGGATTTTTTACTTGCAGACACACAGTAAGTATTTCTAAAACCTGCTGTTCCTAAACTAATTAATTCTGACATTTCACTATCATATAGATTAATTTACTACTTCATTTGCTGCCTACCTTATTCTGTCTATTTTTGAGAGTTTAAATCTATGTTCAATAGGGATAGACATCTCAAGTGTACCATATGGGATGATCACGTTGCAGCCATGGTCCCATTTTTTAATTCAATTCAAGAAGAGCCCTTTATTGTTTTGATTCAAATGTGTAGGGCAAAAGTTGTCAGTGGTATGTAATCCTACTCGACTCTATATACAGTTATTTTCTGTGTATACAATTATTTTACCTATACTACACTAATTTTTTCTAGGTGAGGTTAGAATAACAAGCTCCTATGATGCGACCAAGATGTGGATTAATCACAGTTCACCTGAGTTTACAGACTTTAGGGCTAAGTCAGATCCCTAACCTGTCTAATACTTATTTCACTGTCTAACAGTTAAGTAAATTATTTCATGTAATCCATATTAAAACAGGTTGGGTAGTCAAAGCACACCTATGAGGAGTATCAGCACTACTTCTATTCTTTCTCAGAAAACAGTGCTTAATGATTTCATAACTGGAACTGTTGTGATAAGCACACTAGCTGATCTATATATGCAGACTGAGGTGCATAATTCTTGAACTGTCTTACTTTCTAAATTTCATTACAACATTACAAACTCTAATGCATTTATGCTTATATCAGGGTGGAGATTTTTACGTACCTGCAATTATTACTGGCATTGAGACAAGTGGTGAATGGTACTATATTTCTTGCAAATCAGCTGGCTGCAATAAAAAGCTCAAGTCAGATGATAAGGGATTGCTTTTTTGTGAAAAGTGTAAACGCAAGTGGCAGAAGGGTGTAGTTAGGTACAAGGTGGTAGTTAGGGTGGCTGATGCACATAGTGATGCTCCCTTCCTTATGTGGGACAGGAAGTGTTCTGAATTACTTGGTATGCCAGCAGCTGAACTGATAGCAAATTATAATGAGGTAGTGGGGATTACACTTACTTTATTGTATTAGTTCACAGTATCTGCTCAAACACTGTTTTCAACTACTAATATAAATAAAAATTTCCTATAGGAAAATGGTGAAGTTCCCACAGAATTGGAAACAATGATTGGAAAGGCAATGGTCTTCAAAATTAATATTAAAAAAGATAACAAGCACATATATGGTTCTGCTTTTACTGTTATGAGGGTCCTACGTGATGATGGCATTGTTACTGCTTACTGTTCATCACTTGCTCCTGATCAAGAAAGGGACCTTATATCAAAAATTATTGAAGAATGTTCAGATGATGATTCAGATATGGTAATGATGTGATTAGTGCATCCTTCTATTTATCTAGGTCATTTCCATATGAATTTTCTTAGTATACTAACTATCAGTTTTTTACACTTATAGGAAGCATCTCAAGGAGATGAAGTCAACAGTCCTAATACTGCATGTAAAGAGATTCAACACGAAGGAGACAATCAATTCAGTCCTTTAACTAAACGTTGCCTACTGGACCAGTTTTCATCTACACACAACTTGAAGAAAGGAAAACTTGACTCTATCAAGAAGGAAAAAATTAATTAGTTGCCTCACTTTTTCTTTTAAGACCTACTATTTAAGTGTTTTTATGTTTTCTGGACATTTATGTTGAACATTCACTTTAATGAAGTTTTTCCCTATTCCATTTTACTTTCTCTACTGCATTCTATGTACTATTATCCTAACATGTTTTTCAGGTACAACAACTAAAGCACATTCTGTCAAGTCAAATAAAGGGAGGCTGCATCATCATCTATTTTCCTATTCAAAATGTAAACTATGTTTTGTAGAGAAAAAAAAAACTTATTTACAATGCATGTATATTAAAGCAATTTTCATTTTAACATTTTTGTATAATGTAAACACTTATGATACTTAATTTAATGCTCATCATTTAATACCCACAAATGTATTGAAAAAAAAAGGATACATATACTAAATATACTTCCAAAACAGACACAATTTTTTTTTATTATTTTTTTTTTGGGAAATTCAACAATTGATTCTGAAAACATTAGTCTAAAGCATAGAGTAGAGCATAGATTAAGTATGGAGTTAAGTTATCTGGGAAACACTAACCAGGTAATAGAGAAGAATAAAATGAAATTGAGAAATACACAGTACTTTAGATTTTAAGAAAAAAAATTAAACCATTTTCAATTTATACAAATACTGTACACAAAATATAGAAGTAGTACCCATAACCAACATTAAACTATAAGCACAGATTTATTATTGTTCTTTTTTTTTTTTGTGAGAATCAACAATTGATCCTTACAACATTTGTCTAAAGCATAGAGTAAAGTATAGACTAAATATCAAGTTAAGTGATCTTGAAATCACTAACCAGGTATTACAGAAGAATAAAAATGAAATTGAGAAATACATAACACGTTATATTTTAAGAAAAAAATTAAAACATTTACAATTTATACATGTACACAAAATATAGAAGTATGACCCAGAACCAACATTAAATTATAACCACACATAAATCAATATAGAAATAGGATCCATAACCAACATTTTTCAATACTATGTACAATATAAATCAATTATTGATCAGGTAATTTTTTTTAAGTATACTCTTTTTTAATCAAGATAAACAATTAATCAAGTATACTTTTTTTTATTGTGTAAACTTCAACCCAGTCAAAACAAATATAATCAAAGTTATTACATAGAACAATATGAACTGCTTTATATTAAGATAAACCGTCTGAAGTTTATACAATTACTGTATTTCCTAATAATTACTACAAATAATAAGTTGTAAACAAACATTTCCTCATTCAACTGTTTTCATTATAACCACCCGAGCTTTACAAAACAGTGTAAAAACTGCACTCACTACATTCTTTCTATAAATATTGCATAGGCATGAAAAAACAAACTATACTATTACATACACATAGAACACGAATTCATATGATTTTTCTGTGGCATCAGAATTTGTTTATCATCATATGCCATAACCTGCAATGCAAATGTTAGTATTCCTGTATGATATAAATTCAACATATGTACATGAGTTATATGTATGTATTCATAACAATTGAATAATTAATACACATTTATTGATGAATTATTCTGGCTGCTTTAATTCCTTTTCCAAGGAATACAAAAAACCCAAAAGTCATGTAAGGTTTTAATATATGCTATTTTACAGATAAATCTTATATATACCCTATCATTAGCCATTTTTTCTTTCCCCTCTAAATAAGCATATATGCAGAACACATCTCTACAATTCGAATCAAATCAAGATGAGGAAAATAACTACCTCAACTGTCATAGGAGCAAAGAGGAAACAACAGTCAACAATAAGAGGTTAGATTTCTACACCCTTAGATTATTAAAAACCATTACCTACTGCGTACTCATGAACTGTCCACGAAGACTGTGAAATAGTATATCAATTTTTAGGTCCTTGCATTTCTCCTAAAAAGGCAATAAAATCCATTAGACTCAAATTAAGTTACTGCATTCTAAAAAAATGATATGAAGGAAATTCGGATAACACATCTCTACAATTCGAATCAAATCAAGATGAGGAAAATAACTACCTCAACTGTCATAGGAGCAAAGAGGAAACAACAGTCAACAATAAGAGGTTAGATTTCTACACCCTTAGATTATTAAAAACCATTACCTACTGCGTACTCATGAACTGTCCACGAAGACTGTGAAATAGTATATCAATTTTTAGGTCATTGCATTTCTCCTAAAAAGGCAATAAAATCCATTAGACTCAAATTAAGTTACTGCATTCTAAAAAAATGATATGAAGGAAATTCGGATTTCCAGGAACACGTTCATATATACATATTTTTAATTTTAATTTCATATATTTAGGTATTACATTTCAATTTTATTGTTAAGAACATCAAAATTTAAGAAACCCTAGCAGAAACGAAACTAATACCTAATTGAAGAGAAGATCTACTAACAATATGAGTGAATCTGATACTTATCTCTTGAGGAGTAATGAAATTTCGTCGTTTATCGAGTGAACGCGGCATTGAGAACATAGATTTTACATAATCTTCCGAATCAATAACCTCTAGATCGTAGAGAGAAGGACGTGGTATCAAAGATCAGATAATTTTACACAACACTTCATAAAGAATAGGTGATTTTAGCGTAGGTCGTGGTGGAAATCAGAGAAAGCTTTCGATCGTAGAGAGAGGGACGAGCACAGCAAAGCAGGAGGAAGACTAAACGGCGATTAGGGTTGGGGAGAGATGGCTGAGACCCCCTATTTATATTTGGGCTAATGGGTTTCGGGTTTGGGCTTCTATGTTGGGTTAGAGTTGTATTAATGATATGGGCTTAATATTTGCTGATACATTTTTGCTTCTACCATATATTAATTTGTTGTGATTATTATAGATTCATTATATTGTAAGATTTTATATTTTATATGTAACATAACATTGAAATGTTAAACATTTTGAGGTTGTATTCATATTATGTATAATTTGATTATTTGTAAGTTTAGGTTATATAAGATATAGTAGTATAATATGATAATATTTATAAATTGTATTACATAATGCGGCCTAATCTCACTTTATTTTCCGTATTAGTAGTTTTTATTTTATTAAATGCATTATATATTTTTTCAGTTGAAGAAAATAATTGTGTCAAAGACGGCAACATCCAACATGAACATGTTCAATCAATATGTAATCCTAAAGCAAGACGTGTACTACCATCAACCCATTCCAATTCATTACGTACACCATTAAGTTGCATTACTCAAGGTAACAGTTTTTATTTTCAATTAGAAATGTTTGAACCAACATAAATCAATCCTAAACTGTCATGGAAACATATTTGGTTCATTAATAACGCTAAATTGGTATACATCTTTGTTTTTATTGTACAGATGAAAACAATGTTGTAAATTTTGCAAATTTGCATCCAATGGGTACTATTACTAATGGTAAAAATAGCATTCCTATTTTTTTTATTGTCCTATACTTTATACCATAATTACCCATTGTAAATATATATAAAATTGTGGAATTCGTTAACAGGTATACTACGTACTCCTTTTTTCACTATTCATTCCAATAGTGAGAATACCTCTACGCAAGATCTTCACTCATGCATTGCTACGGCCACCAAAAGTACCATAGATGGTAGTCTCTATCGCTTTAATACATTATACTAATATGTTTGATTATCAAGTTGTTTTTTGCACTAAAATTTTAAAATTATTTTTATTAAACATTTAGGTTTGTTTTAAATTCCTTAACCATCCATCTAATTTTTTTTTTTTTTGGGAATAATGTAGCAACGATTACACATCATCTCAATAAAAGCAATGACGTGACAATGGATCATAGCACCATTAATACTCAACATAACTCAGCTGCCCGAGATCTACTTATGGATTTTGATGGTGTGGACAATACAATTGGTACCAATGATAAGACTTTGTTGGAACCTGGTAAGTATTTTGCTAAAGTATAAATTCTCAAAAGTTCTCACATGATCTTATTTAATTTAATCATTATATTAATCCCACTTCTAACATGTAGTTCAATATGCGGATTACGGAGATGCACAATACCTCTGTGATAGTTGTGGAGCTATATTTTGGTATGATGAACGAATGAACAAGACAGTTGTACGGGGTAAGCCAAAGTTCTCCATATGTTGCAATCAAGGAAAGATCAAAGTGCCAAATAAATCGACCCCGCCTGCAGCTATAGGAAATTTATTTTTTAATGGTGACGACAAGAGTAAGCATTTTCTTAAACACATTAGGTCATACAACAACATGTTTTGTTTCACCTCAATGGGTGGCCGAGTTGATAGATCGATTAACCGTGGCGGTGGACCACCTACTTTCCGGCTTAACGGTCAAAATTACCATCTCATTGGGAGTTTACTACCGGACGATGGAAATCGACCAAATTTTGCTCAATTGTACATTTATGATACACAAAATGAGATCTCAAATCGCATTGAATCTATAAGGTAGAAATTATAATTGATGCTTTTTATTTCATAAATATTAATTGTACATGATTAAACATTTACAAATTTATTGTATTCTTTGTTGTGCCAATATAATAATAGGCCAAATAGAGAAGATACTACAATGCACACCGAGATTGTTGCTAATATACAGGATGAATTGGACAAACACAATGTCTTGGTGAAGTCATTTAGGATGGCAAGGGATTTTATAGACCAAAATCAACCGACAAATGTTAAAATGAAGTTGATTGGGAAAAGACACAAGGATGCTCGCGCATACAACTTACCTTTGGTTTCTGAGGTTGCTGCGCTCATTGTCGGTGATATTGATCCAAGCATGGGGCCACGTGACATATTGGTTGAGACAAAAGGTGGCGGTTTGAAGCGAATTAATGAACTAAATCCCGCCTATCTACCATTACAATACCCATTGTTGTTTCCTTACGGCGAGGATGGGTATAGAGAAGATATACCTTTCAATGTAGTATCTGGTGTGGGAAACAATTGTAGGAAAAGAGTTAGCCCTAGGGAGTATTTTGCTTACCACTTGCACGAAAGGAGAATGGAGACTGCCACACTTTTCTATTCCCGTAGGCTTTTCCAACAGTTTTTGGTTGATGCATATACCATGGTTGAGGCGGGAAGGCTGCTATATGTTAGAACACACCAAAAAAGACTGAGATCGGAATCTTACAGCTGTTTAACGGATGCTTTAACTCGAGGTGAGGTTAATCCTTCCGCGCAGGGCCGACGGGTGATATTGCCATCAAGCTTCACAGGTGGCGCCAGATACATGATTCAAAACTACCAGGATGCAATGGCAATATGTCGATGGGTTGGATACCCTGATCTCTTCATTACCTTTACTTCCAATCCTAGGTGGCCAGAACTTGACCGTTACCTATCATCAAAAGGTTTGCGTCCTGAAGATCGACCTGACATAATGAGCCGCATATTCAAAATGAAGTTAGACGGTTTGTTGAACGATTGTCGTAAGAAAAAGCTTTTTGGGAGCGTGAGAGCAGGTAAATACTTTTATTAAATGCTTTGTTTATTCCAAGTGCACTCGACACTTATATGTCTTAAATCACATGTACTTTGCTTAAGAAATTGTTATTATCTTTCAGTTATTTATACAATCGAGTTCCAGAAGAGGGGACTACCTCACGCGCATATTTTACTATTCCTCGAGCGAGATCGTGCTGAGGAGTCGGTTGATTATTTGGACTCAATTATTTCTGCAGAAATCCCAGACAAAGAAGTTGATCCGGATTATTATGCTGCTGTTGGAGAATTCATGTTACATGGCCCCTGCGGTCCTGCACGAACAAGCTCACCATGCATGGTAGATGGAAAGTGTTCAAAGTACTTCCCCAAAAAATTTTTAAGTTCTTCATCATTTGATGAGGACGGTTATCCACTCTACCAGCGCAGAGATAATAGTCGCATCATCAATCGCAATGGTATTGATCTAGATAATAGATATGTGGTGCCGCATAATCGCCATCTTTTGTTAAGATATAAGGCGCATATCAATGTGGAATGGTGCAATCAATCAAGGTCTATCAAGTATCTATTCAAATATGTCAACAAAGGCAAAGATCGGGTTACTGCTGAGTTTTACAAATCAAGTGTTGATGAAGAGACTGGTACTGTTATAGATGAGATTAATATGTACTACGATTGTAGGTATGTATCCCCATGTGAGGCATCTTGGAGGTTGTTTGGTTATGAGATTCAGTTCAAAAATCCAGCAGTTGAGCGCCTGAGCTTCCATCTCCCAAATCAACAAGCTGTCGTGTTCGAAGACGATGAACCCATTGATGACATTCTGAACCGACCTACTGTCTCACATAGCATGTTTGTAGAATGGTTTGAAGCAAACAAGAAGTTTCCGGAAGCACGGTTACTTACATATGCTGAAATGCCAACTAAGTTTGTATGGAAAAAAGACACAAGGCAATGGCATCCAAGAAAAAAAGGGTTTGCGATTGGGAGGATATTCTATGTCCCACCAGGTACGGGAGAAATTTACCACCTTAGGTGCCTATTAAACATTGTGCGTGGCCCAACGTCTTTTGCAGAAATAAGGACAGTCGATGGTCATGAGTATGATTCTTTTAGGGATGCATGTTACAAAAGGGGTTTACTAGATGATGATAAAGAATATGTTGACGCTGTTAATGAAGCAAGTCACTGGGCTTCGGCCATTGCACTTAGGAAATTGTTTGTGACATTGTTAACATCCAACTCAATTGCTAAACCGGAGTTGGTTTGGCAAGCGGTGTGGCATCATTTATCAGAAGATGCTCAAGTAAATGCCAGAAAGCAATTAAGAAATCAAGGTGAACGTTACTTAATGTGTATATATATATATACTTCATATGTGTGGATGTATTATTGGTAAGATTGATGTTAATGGTTTATATTTTAATTATGCCATTTTCACAGATTTGTTTCTAACTGACGCACAGAAGAAAAATTACGCACTTCAGGAGTTACAGAAGTTGTTGTCTATTTGGGGCAAGAGTTTACAAGATTATCCTGATATGCCTATGCCAGATAATGAGATCGCAATGCTCACCTCCAATAGGCTAATACATGAAGAGAGGTCGTACGATTGCGCTGAGCAGTTATTGGAGAACGAAAGGTTAGTTGGTCTTCTAACTGATGAACAGTCATTGGTATACACAAGTATAATCAAGGATGTTGAAGAAAATTCTGGAGGGTTATTCTTTGTGTATGGTTATGGTGGAATTGGTAAAACTTTCTTGTGGCGAGCTCTTTCATCACATTTTAGATCTAGAAGTGAGATTGTTTTAAATGTTGCGTCAAGCGGTATAGCATCGTTGTTATTACCGGGAGGTCGTACAGCTCACTCTAGATTTGCCATTCCAATTGCCATCAATGAGGACTCAACATGCAACATTAAACAAGGTAGTCCTTTGGCACAATTAATTGTTGAGTGCAAGCTTATAATATGGGATGAAGCTCCTATGATGCATAAGCATTGCTTTGAAGCTTTAGACAAGACAATGAGAGATTTGTTACGTTTCAAAAATCCATGCAGCTTAGACATGACATTTGGAGGTAAGACAGTAGTATTTGGTGGCGACTTTCGACAGATTCTGCCAGTGATTCCAAAGGGGGCAAGACAAGATATAGTTGGAGCATCGATAAATTCATCATATCTTTGGAGAAGTTGTAAAATCTTTAGGCTAACTAAGAATCTTCGATTGCAACAATCACAAGGTGCTACTGGATACCGTGAACTTGAAGACTTCGCAACATGGATAGCTGCAGTTGGTGACGATGATATTGGTAAAGCCAGTGATGTTGATTTTGATATCTCTATCCCTCAAAAGCATTTATTGGATAGTGGGGATGATCCGATAGCAACTATTGTGGAAAACACTTTTCCTATGTTTAGAACTACACCTAATGAGGAACATTTTCTGGAGAACCGTGCTATACTGGCCCCAACATTGGATGTGGTTGACAACATCAATGAGTACATGAATAATTTAAATGAAGCAGAAGGGAGGACTTATTTGAGCTGCGATTCTGTATGCAAATCAGATGCAAATATTGATATGCTGTCTGACTTACATACACCGGAATTCCTCAATGGCATCAAATGTTCTGGTGTTCCAAATCATTCACTTACACTGAAAGTTGGTTCCCCAGTAATGCTACTAAGGAACATTGATCACTCTCTAGGGCTTTGCAACGGCACTCGATTGATAATTACCAGATTGGCGGATAGTGTTATTGAAGCTAAAATTATGTGTGGGCCTCATGTAGGAACAAAAGTGTTAGTACCGCGGATGTCACTAACACCTTCAGATGCAAGGCTACCTTTCAAGTTTCAAAGAAAACAATTCCCACTAATGCTTTCATATGCAATGACTATCAATAAAAGTCAAGGACAAACATTATCACATGTTGGATTGTTTTTGAGAAAGCCGGTCTTTAATCATGGTCAGTTGTACGTTGCACTTTCAAGGGTCAACAATCCGATAGGATTAAAAGTCCTAATATGTAATACCAATGGTGAATCTGTAAATACCACTAAGAATGTGGTATATAAAGAAGTATTCAACAATTTGTAAATCATTTTTTGTATTGCTCCATAATTTCAATTTTCATTTTTAATACTAAATTGCTTAGGCTTTTTTCTACACAATAAATATATCAAAAGTAACAATTTGTTCATTTTAATGTCCGTGCATCGCACGGGTGCAACTACTAGTAATGTATAATAGTAAGAAGTGATTGTTTGCAACTGTATGAGGCTAAGAAGAATAAATCAAAAAATATTTTGAGTAAAGTTAGTGATGGATGGCATATCAAGCATACCAAAATGGATCAGCCCAAGAAAAGTAATTGGATCAAGGAAGCTCAAGAAGGAGGCCCAACATGAGACAGAAAAGGAGTTTAGATAGGATTGAGATTATTATTCCTAACGTATTAAGGATTAGGCCTGCTTCGTACCAGGCTCATCACTTCTAACATAATTAGGACTCTAGTGTAAGGCAGTTTAGGATTATTATTCCTTGTAGGGCTCTAGGCCCAAGAATATGTATAAATAGACCCTTCCCCCATACACGAGAGAGAGGGAAACAATTCTGAGCAATACAATACCTATATTTTCTCCATATATTTTGATTTCCTATATACTCGTTATTTTAACAGTTGTGTTGGCTAACCGTTGATTGCCCAAAAGTCATAAAACCAACAGTTAGCATTACAATAGACATGTGGAAGTCATGTCACCAAGTAGTTGAGTACATGCTTGTGACAGATCATTTTGTTGATGCAAGTTTTTGTCAAAGTGTTTCTTCCTCAATGATGAACATATATAGCAAATGTTATTTTCAAGTGTTTGGTAATAGAGGGGCATTGAGAATAAAATATTCTCAGTTACTATTGATAGTGCATCTTACAAAGGCTCTTGCATAAGAAGTTTGAAAGATAACATGTCATTGAGCAATAACTTGGTTCTTGGTGGACAACTATTTCATGTTAGATAGATGTTGTGCTCACATTCTAAATTTGTTGGTGCAAGATGACTTTAGCACCATTAAAGATGTCATTCACAATATTCGTGAAAGTGTCAAATTTATAAATGCTTTAGATGCAAGGCTAAAATTTTTTCATGAAGTAGTTGAATTAAAAGGATTGAAAGAGTTTCTCAAAAAAAAAAATGGATTGAAAGAAAGAAACTAAGGAAGGGTATTCTTGATTGTCCTACAAGATGGAACTCCACATTCTTGATATTGTGTACTACAATTAAATTTAACCATGCCTTTTTTCATATACAATGAAAAAGAAGCACATTATAAGTATGCATCATCATTCAAGGATTGAGACAAGATTGAGAAGGCTTGTCGTCTTTTAGAGGTTTTTAATGATGTTATCTTAGGTTGTGATTACCCTGCTTCTAACTCGTATCTTGCTGAAGTTCAAATGGTGAAAAAGGTTATTGGCGCATTTGAGTCTTTTTACATGTTCATGAGTGAGATGACAATACTTATGAAAGAAAAATTTGAAAAATATTAGGGGAATGTAATTTGTTAATGACTATTGCATGTGTTTTAGATTTTAGGATGGAATTAAATACTATTAAGATTAGTTTTCAATTCCCTTATTGTATAAAACCCAAAGTGATGCTAAACGGAATGTAGAAAAAGTGAAAAGGGCATGAGAAGACTTATATCTTGATTATGTGAACTTGTATAGCCAAGATGTTTCCTCTATCAGTGGACATAGAGGTGAATTGGATGTTGATGACACCACCGTGGTTGATGTTGTACAACAAAAAGATAAAGGAATGCAAGAATTATTGAATATGGTTCGTCAAAGACAATCGATTCGTTCTACCAAACCAGAGTTGGAGATTTATCTTAAGGGTGATCCTTTTATTCCTTCTTCTTCATCTTTTTGTGCCTTGGAGTGGTGAAAGCTAATAGTGCAAAGTTTAAAGTTTTATCAAAGATGACTGCTGCTATATTAGTTGTTCATATTTCAAGTGTGGCATCTAAATCCATATTTAGTGTTGGGGAAGGGTGATCAATGAATATTGTGCTAGATTAAATGCACAATCTATTGAAGCTCTTTTTTTATGGTGGGGATTGACTTTGAAACAAATATGGGATGAAGAAAAAACAAAAGGTAAGAATCTTGTTTTATATTACTATTTATTACTTTATAGTTATGATTTATGAACACTTGAACTTGAATTGGACTAGTTATTCATTCTCAATTTATTTTTTTATTATGTAGGAGGATTCTGAACAAGAAGAGATTATGCTGAAGCCGTGACTTGATTCATTTTATGTTTTTATGCAATTATGCTATTATGCTTGCATTGTGGTTATTGATTGATTTTCAAGACATTGTATTAAACTTGTGTTGGATTTTTGTATTATTGACTTATGGTTTTGTGTTATGTTTTAAACTTGTGTTGGATTTTTGTATTATGGACTTGTGCTTTTGTGTTGTGTTTTAAACTTGTGTTGGATTTTGCATTATGAACTTGGTTTTGTAGTTATTGATTGATTGTCATGTGATTCATAATCATAAATTTGTGGTGATATACTTGTGTATTAACTTTTTACCTTTATATAATTGTATTAATGTATATTTGTATTAGGCATATTTTTAAAATTTTTTACACATGTAGGGATTTTAGGTCTTAAGAAGGCTTAAAGCCTATAACATGTAAGTCTATAATATGTTCCAAGCATATTTAAGACTTACTTTGAAACCTTTTTAATGACCTACATATTAAATAGGCTTAAAAAAATATTAGGTCATGCAAGACCAATTGTAGGCTCAAGTTTCAGTCTAACAAAAAGCTTACATATAGACTCAGTCAGGCCTTAGATTTCTATAGCAGGCCCATACCTATTTTCAAAAGTTCGGCTCGGCCTAGCATGTTTTCGGCAAATTATTGCATGGACCATGGTCCACACAGCTGTGTGGACCAAAAGTAAAAAGTACATTATTTTTATACCGAAGGTACATTATTTTTGTACTGTAGGTACATTATTTGACAGTACCTTTAGTACAAAAATAATGTACCCTAAAATAATGTACCTACAGTATAAAAATAATGTACCTTCAGTACAAAAATAATGTACTTTTTATTTTTGGTCGACACAGCTGTGTGGACCATGGTCCCTGCAATAATGATTGCCTATTTTTATCCCTATCTATAACGAATGGAATATAAATTCTATTTCATTGTTTGGTTTACTTAAGAAATAGAGTTTGGTATAATATTATTGTATTTGATTGGTTTAAGAATTAAAAATGAAATAAGAAAATTTTTATTGCAACTGCATTTATCACTCACAAACTTGTCATTCTTTGATAGGGATGGCAATTTCAATCCGCCCCGTAGATATCCACCCGAATTCACCCCGCATGGATCGGGTTTTTTTTGGGTGATAGTGGGTGGTGGGTCGGGGTGAATCTTAAAAATGTAAATTCGCGGTGGGTCGGGTTGGATTCGGGTTTTATGTACAAAACCCGCCTAGCACCCACCCGACCCATCATGTGTGTATACATATATATAATAGTAAAATAAGTAGTACTAGTATATAGTTAATTATAAAAGTTTCAATAACTTTGGGTAACTTTTTAGTATTTTTATATCTAAACTACAAAATTTATTTTTTTAAATTCACAATTTAGTTATTGTATTATAATATTTCTATTGTTTTAAGTTTTAGTATAACTAATGAATTTTATTGTATTTTATTGTTTAATTATGTCTAAGTAATTTTGATACTCCGTATTATTTTTTGAAAACAAATAATAAATCGATAAGTGGTGGGTACCCGTAGTGGGCACCCGCACCCGGTGGGGTGGTGATGGATTCTAAAAAAGTCCACCCGATACGGGTTAGGGGTGGGGGTGGGTGGAGAAAATGAAAGGTGGGTCGGGTGATGGATGTAGCCCTCCTCGACCCACACCCGATCCATTGCCATCTCTATTCCCTGATGTGTTAAGTTTTAATTGCTTTGTTTTTCTTTTTTCTTTTTTCTTTTTTTCTTCTTTTTTCTTTTTCTATCACATCTTAACCTTTGAGAAAAACAAATACGAGGTCAATTTTATAATGAGTTAATACCCAATTTAGTTCTCGACTATAATAATTTTTCTCAATTTAGTTCTAAATGACTTTTTGTACTTAATTAGGTTCTCGACTTTGTTGGTTTTACCTAATTGAGCCCTCAACGGTTAGAATCAAGGATTAAATATATAGAAATCACTTTAGTCAATGACTAAATTGAGTAAAACCACAATAGTCGAAGACTAACTTGAGTAAATCTACTATAGTCGATGACTGAATTGAGTATTAATAGAAGTGAAATTACCATGCTATCTTAATAGATGACTCAATTGGTAAAACCATCAAAATTGAGGACCAAATTAAGCACAAAAAGTTGAGGACTCAATTGGATTTAACTCATTTTATAATGAGTTAATTCTACCAAAGGTCATTTGTCTTTGGTGGCAATTCCAAATTTAGTCCCAGACTATTGCTTTGCCAATGATTTTGGTCGATCTTCTGGTTCTAGTAAAGTACTAAACCAATTAGACCGGTTGAAACAGGATAAATAACAAAAGAAAAATATGAAGTGACAAAAATGCCCTTACTAAAAATAGGAGAAGTCATGAAAAGGACTAAAAGTGCCCAAAAAATAATAGTCAGGTATGTTAAATAGCAAAAACAATAATCTGGTCCACCATAAACGGGTAGAAACTAGGAACACATGCTTCTCGTAGTGTTCCCCACAGACAGTGCCAATGGTGATTTTATTGGGACCGGGTCCACCATAAACCGGGTATAGAGGTACAATTAAATGGGGCGCTAGGCCCAAAATAATACGTACAAAGCCCGAGACATTGGCCCAAAACGGTAGCCCAAAGAATACATAAATAATAAATACTATGCCCTAAGATATTGAATTGGGCCCAAAATGGGGCACATATAATAAATAAGCTAGGGAATTAATAAATAAAATAGAACTAAATATGTTACCAACAAGACTTGAACTCTAGCATGCCAGGAGAGAGAAAGCTTAGACCACTCAACCAAAAGGGAAGTTGTAAACTCATGGGGGTTATGGGTCTTTTACAGCACGTTTGGTTCACGAAATGAATTTTGAGGTAATAGGAATGCTATTCCATAAGGAATGGAATAGGCCAGGAATAGAATAGGAATTGTATTCTATTGTTTGGTTCACGGAAGGAATGAAATTTAGGAATTATATTACAGTGTTTGGTTGGTTTAAGGAATAGATATGAAATATATTTTAAAAGACAAAAATACCCTTATAAAATGTGTAATAATAATAATAATAATAATAATAATAATAATAATAATAATAATAATAATAATAATAATATAATAATAATAATAATAATAATAATAATAAGGGCATTCATGTTATTATTATTATTATTATTATTATTATTATTATTATGTAATAATAAAATAAAACTTATAATAATAATATTAATAACAATAATAAGAAAAAAGGAATAAATAATAACTTATAATAATATTAATAACAATAATAAGAAAAAAGGAATAAAATAATAATAATAATAATAATAATAATAATAATAATAATAATAATAATAATAATAATACTAAACAAAATTATATATAAAATAATTTTTTAAAACACAAATTAGAGTTTTTGATCCCACATTGATAACTCATGAAGAGGAGCTCATTTGAGCTCCTCTATATAAGAGAAGCATTGTTTCTCTTTTGAAATTAACAACAAGATGAGGAAGCTTTAAAGAGCAAAATCTCATTCATTTAAGGAGCTTTAATTGCTCTTAGTTACAAGTTTTTTTTAAATAAAAAAATGTATTATTATTATTAATATTATTAATTATTAATTACATTTTTATTATATAAATAAATATATATTTAAATAAACAAATATTATATATAAGAATTATAATATAATAAATGGGTATTTTTGGTAATATAGTATAAAAGCTATTCCCAAATACTTGGGAATAGCTAATACTAAGGGGTCCCCTAGGAATGGCTATTCCCCTTGCAAAGGGAATAGCTCATTCTCGGGAATGCTATTCCCAGGAATAGAATGACGAAACAAACAATGGAATAGGTCTATTCCCGGGAATGGTATTCCATTCCCGACCTATTCCACGAACCAAACACGCCGTTAAAGTGGAGGGAATGGTGGCTATTTATATGGTTGTAGGATTCACGGATCGTTGACAAATGGACGGTATCGGGTTGCCTTCAATATTAGCCACACACGTGTAACCCCACTACTTTGCTTCAAGTGTACCCCATTCATAAGTGTGGAGCTTCCTACCCTTTGATACATAAGATTTTGTGTGGCTTGGTGGTTAAGAACTTGTGTTGTTATGTTGAAAGTCTTGGGTTGAAACCCTATGGTAGTACTTGTTTTATTTATTTTGCTCCAAGCTTCATTCTTCCCTTGACAATAAAAATGGACACCTTGCTTGGGCTAATAGTTTCCCAATAAAATGCGTCCCATGGCTCCATCACAAATTCCCCAACTTTCTTTGGTTGTCTTTGACAGGCAAAGAAATTATAGCCATTCTCGGCCTTCTACACACCCTGACCTTCACAACTCCCCGTTTGAAAGGTTTATACCTCCTCAAATTGGTGCTCGTACCTAGGCCACCTTCGCTGTATGCGATTCGTCAAGAAGATTTCGCTCTTGCACATTTCTTGTAAAAAATGAAAGATATATATTTTGGAGGCGCGACGCCTCGCTGGGCCGCCTTCCCTACTTGCAAGCCCAGCAAATATGATTATCGGCCGCCTTCCCTCCCTGCAGGCCCGTAAGACTCTTTTTTTTTTTTAAGGCGCGATGCCTTGCTAGGCTGCCTTCCCTACTTGCGTGCCCAAAAGAGATGATTATCGGCCACCTTCCCTACATACGGGCCGATGAGCCGCCTTCCCTACATATAGGCTCATTGGGCCGCCTTCGCTCTATGTAAGCCCATAAGACTCTTTTTTTTAGGCGCGATGTTTTGTGTCATTTTTTTCTAAAGAAAAGACTATATTAAGCTTCATTAATCAAATATTGAATACAAGCATGATAAGAAGAAAACCAAAAACGAGGACCAGACTGAGAATTAGCCGCTCTTGCTAAAGTTTGAGCAAGCTTGTTCGCTGATCTTGAAACAAAACAAAACGACACTACATCGAAATGTCGTTTGAGACTATGACAATCATTAATCGCACAACCTGCATAAGAATTATTAGGAGAGCCAGACTTAAGCAACGAACAAACCATCTGGCAATCAGAAAAAACCACCAACTTGCGCCAACCACACTCCATAGCCCACGAAAGAACTTCTTTGATCGCCATCGCCTCAACAAGGTGAGGATCAATTGGTATCAATATTTGTGTCATTAAAAGACTTCAATAATATATATATATATATTTTTATATACATTGACTTTAATTATACAAAATGAAATAAAATATAATATGTTTAAGTGATCAATTGGTATCACTTCGATAAACATGTACATGTTTTATGTATTGAGTCGTTTATGAACTTACAATATTTTTAGGGTAATAACTCACGAATCACATAGGAGATATAAACTGCACTAAAATAATCATATGGGTTACGAAGATTGTGTTTCATTCTCTCGGTCACCACTTTCAGAACATTTACAGTACTATTTTAATAAATATGGATGTATGAATCCTAATTAACAATATAGTTTATCGAACAGGAACCATTGCTTCAAGAATTGCAATCAAAAGTTGATTTTAGTTAATTCTCTCTATATTACCAAAATGTAATGGTGATTAGGTCTACACTTATCAAAGAAAGATTCTAAATACTTGTTCTGATTGTGAAGGTAAAAGAAAATTTGCGGGTTTACAAGTGGGACGTACAATCTAAAAGTAATAGGACCAGGTCCACCATTTTGCCCCTAACAAAACGGCGTTTACTCTCTACACGCCCTACACAGCTCCATTCTCTCAGCCTTGAACTTAGTTTACTCCCCATCAGATCCTTAACTATTGCCAATTTTTCCAACTTTATTTATTACGCATTAATTATATTGTTTTCATTAATTAATTACATTATTATGCTCCTTTCTCTAAACAAATTAAAGGAAAGGTTTTGGTCCATTTTATTTTGCATTAGCACCACTTCACTTTTATTTTCCATTTACCCACTTTACCCATTTCTAGGAATAATAATATTAAATTTTGTTAAACAAAAAAATAAAGTAAAATAAGCTAGATTGCTCCACATATAACAGCATAAAACATTGTTGGGCGGAGACCGGTAAAGGCCAAGTCTAGCATCCAGTAGTTAGCTGGGGATTATTGGGTGGAGGTCGGTAACTGACTTAAAAGACTATGTTTAGCACCAATTAACGTCTCGAAAATGTGTGGCGGTATAAGAAAATAAAGTTACACCTAGGTATAGCTTTTGGCATAAGTGGTAAGCGCTTAGGATTATCCTAACCTCGAGCAGAATATTTATAAAAAAAAATTGAAGGGTTTTTTAGGTAATGCAAAGAAAGATGGAAATAAATGTTTAGATCGCATGTTACATGTCCCTCTCCTCATTCTCTCTCTGCTTTCATGCAGAAGCTTTTATTAAGTAATATATTGTTTTTTTTTTCTCAACTCATTAATTAATTGCCTTTTGCCGTTTTGAACACTGAATGAAATATCAAATCCAATTCAGTAATTATATTTTATTTTAGTTTTTGAAATTAAATTTCGTTGAATGGAGAATCATAAGTGCAAGCTGTGTTTGAGGAGTTTCGTTAATGGCAAAGCTCTGGGCGGGCACATGAGATCTCACGTGATTGCACGGTGGTCGTCGTCGTCGTCGTCGTCGGAAGAATACGAGACCGGCGCCGGCGGCGGTGGCAGCTCCGTGGTTGTTCAAGACGGGGAGAGTGAAACGGAGTTGTGTAGAGGAGAGCAGGTAATAAGGCCAAAAACGCCGCGTTTCAGACGATCCAAGAGGATTAGGAAATCTTCTAAAATCCACGTTGACGACAAGAGAGGAGAAGAATCATCGGAAATAATGAAGATACAGAAAACGACGACGGAGTCATCGCCGCCGCCGGCGAGTTCAATCTCGGAGCACACGCACACTTCCCCGGAAGAAGACGTTGCGTATTGCTTGATTTTGCTGTCTAAAGACAAGTGGATAAAAGGAGAAGAAGAAGAAGAAGAAGAAAAAGTGAAGAACAAAAAGGCAAGAGGGAAATACAGATGCGAGAGTTGCAGCAAAGTGTTCAGATCTTACCAAGCCCTAGGAGGGCACAGAGCAAGTCACAAGAAGATCAAATCCTACAAGAGAATCCATGAAAATGCAGGGGAGATTGATAATAATAAGGAGAAAATCCATGAATGCCCTATTTGTTACAGAGTATTTTCATCAGGGCAAGCATTGGGTGGACATAAGAGATCACATTTCACTGCTTCAGCAAGAACAACAACAATTGCAAGTTTTAGTCCTCTACACTGTTCTGCTTCCACCTCTATCAATGGCGGAAATTTTATAGATCTTAATCTTCCTGCCTCTCTTGATGATGATGAAACTATCACCCAGATTGAGCTCTCTGCACTTTCTGATGCCTGTTTTCTCACACCCCGTTAGAGCATTCAATCATTCAGATCACACCACAGGTAGTAGTTATCACTTTTTTTTTCTTAATTCCGAATATAATATTCATACTTTGACTGTAATTCATCACCATTAATAGAATAGAGCAAACACAAATTGAAGTCATTACTCACTGTAATTCATCTTAATCTCTTTTCTTTACATCCATCTTTAATTTGTATCTCTAATCTGTCACTGATAACAAAGAACAAACTTTTGCAGATCTGAAATTGTGAGTAGCCCACAAGTTTAATTAATTTTTCCATTGACTAAATCGCACATTGAATTGCTTTCAATTTCATACTTGGAAGTTGGAATATCTGCAGGCATAAGTATGACACACAGAAACAAAATAATCAGTTAGTTACTACCTATTGCTTGCTAGATAGTTTTTATGCTATACAATTTAAAATATTTTAAAAAATGATTTGTATTTATACTAGTGTAAACTCACTTTTATTTTACAATTTCAGAACTTCTAATTTGCGGAACTTCATTTTTTCAACTCAAATAGGTGTAATTTTAGACTCAATTATTAATTCACTCATTATCAATTTTGAACATACAATATATGAATTTTTTCATTTCATTTAGGAGAATCCAAATCTACTTTAATCCTACCCAAATCAAAAGTGAACTCCACAAATATTTATACCACAAAATGACTACTCTAAAAGTCAAATTTACTAAAATTTCCAACATTTTACACTTGCACTCGAGGAATATTGCTTGTTTGCTTTGGCTTTGACATGACTAAAGTCTATGCCTCATGCTTATTATGACTTTGTATTTTTGTAAACTCTACTTTTATCAATCCTGCTATAGCTAAAATTATCCCTTGTATCCCTATAAATGTGGTCCTTCCTGTACATGTAAATATAATGTATCAATAATAAAAACTCTATAAAAATTCTTGTTCTTGTTCTCATCTGGTGAAAACCCAAATACTTCCATTTCTCCGTGGTCAAAATGTCAATAAATACGTCCATGCCCAGCTTCTTATATTCAAGCTCTGAATGATTGTTCCATTGTAGTCAATCTTGCTACCCAAGCTTGAGTCTCTCAAGATTCTTCCATTTTTTTAATGCTCATTTTTTTTCTTTTCAATGAAGTTATGTATATTGATGTGGGACATGCCACGCCCCGATCCCTTTGGCAAGCTATTGAAGTTGTGTTTGGGTCCACTTCACAAACACGATCTCTAAGTATTCTTAGTGAGCTGTAGTCTTTGTGCAAAGGAGACTTCACTACAAATGAGTATCTTAGCAAAGTCAAAGTTTTAATTGAACTACTTGTAGCAGCCGCCCAAATGGTTCATCTACATGACTATCTTA
Organism: Ipomoea trifida; assembly: GCA_003576665.1. NCBI lineage: Eukaryota > Viridiplantae > Streptophyta > Magnoliopsida > Solanales > Convolvulaceae > Ipomoea > Ipomoea trifida. The sequence continues at coordinate 18,643,638 of CP025652.1, read as the reverse complement.
CCGCCCAATTGTTCATCTACATTGATGGCATTCCTCTGTCGGCTTTCCCACAGCCACTTGTAGCTCTTGTCACTCAACTTCAACCACCTGTCACTTCACGACTGAATCTGTAACACCCCAATTTTCACATCTTGGATTTATTACAAAATCCTTAAAATATAATACATTGCGGAAGCGTCTAACCAGCAGAAAACTGGGTGTTACCGCCACGCTTAGGTATCTTTCCTATACC